>CM042140.1:51268067-51273067 GCA_023376005.1 Doryteuthis pealeii
AAAACGGAAATAAATATTTCCGAACTTTGTTTATCAAAAATCTCGTACAAAAAGATCGTACAGGGTTGTTACAAAGAAAAATAGTTAATTCAAAGATCAAATTATCCGATTGGGAAAAATTACATCGTTATCTTAAAAAATAAACAAACCTATCCGTATTACATGCGAAAGAGTAATTTTCAGGGCACAATTTAGACAGAAAAAAAAAATATTATTACCCTCTTACGGTTATGCATCTAAGTACGGATGCATAACTTTTTTAGCCAAATTGTTTCTATTAAAATAAATAAAATCTTTAAAAACTTTAATATTACAATTTACTATTAAAATGAATAAAAACTTGAAAAAATTTAATCTTAAAATTTCGCAGCGAAATTGATGTTAAAAAATGTCTTCAGTTTTAGTATTAATTCTTAAAATCGAAAATAAAATGAAAATTTGAATATTTTTTTCTAAGAGAAAAACTGATAAAATAATCACGTATACTTACTTTTTATTCTAATAGCGTAAAAAATCATTTTATTTAACTTTTTTGAACAAAGAAAAACAAACTTCGGTTGTTACTCAGAAGCGTCTCGTCTCGTCTCTTTGTAAAACAAATATGTCGGTTTTGCTCTTCCGTATATTCTAAGAACCATACATTACTATTCAACAATAAAAATTACAAATTCTTTTAAAAATATTAATCGAGCTCGGATCGGACCAACTTTTAGTTCACCTGAATTCTAAAAATCATATTTTTAAATATCCGTAAAAAATTCGATTTTTTTCCACAGAAAAAAAAATTAATTTATTTCACGCAGAAAATAAAAATATTTAATCACACAAAAGATTGAAAATCTCGTAGAAATTAATTTCTTAAAAAAAATTTTTTTTGACAATTTAATAGAATATAGTACATACCAATTACATAAGCAAAAAAAAGTTTTCAAATATTAATATTATATTTTTTTGCCCTTTTTATTTCCGATTTCATTAATTTTTCCTAAAAAAAAACTATAGCTCGGTACGTTATACAATTTCATTGATATAGTTATTCAGCCCCTTATCTTTATAGAAAAAAAGTGCAATTTTTTTCCGCGTCATTTTTTTCTATCTCATAAAATAAAATAGGGGGGTGATAGACCTCGTAAAAAATATTTCCCCAAATATATTTTAGAAAAAAATTATTTCAGATGTATTTACATCCAAATGTAAACATTTATGGAAATTTTCATGAAAATCAGACCATTAATTGATTATTCATAGAATTTTTTAAAAATCCTCTTATCGTAACTTGTTTTTAGCTACTACGTTAAATTTCAGTTGATTTAACAGTGCAAAAATGAAAACATTGTTTTTCAATCATAATTTTCATTATTTTCGTAAGCTGATAAAAGATTTTAAAAATCATCCGGAGTTTGTTCAATGTTTTTTCTTTCGAATGGAAAAAAATTTTCAAGAAAATATTAATTTTTCTGCAAGTTTCATTGTGTTAAATGTAGGGGAGGTAAATTGTACAGGGTCAAATTGGTGGTACCTAATATATAGATCTTCTATCTATCTATTATTATACTAAAGCTGAGTTTATCAATCTTCTCCAGCTAAAGGATTTTTTTCTATTTATGTTATGGACACAATATTTATACTTAGATATTCCTTGGTGTTAGCACTACAAAGTGTATGAAAAAAAATTCAGTTTAATTGGCTTTAATTAGGCGTAATTAGCAATTAAGTCAACAACCGACCAATCCCTGTCTTAGAGACTCCTGTCTCTCTTCCCATCTCTGTTCGTCAGTTAAGTTAACTCTCCTCCCACTTTCTATTTGTCAGTTAGGAAGAGTGAAAAAAAGAGTAAAAAATCCAGCAGTCAGAGATGCCTCACACCCACACACTAACCCCCCGTAGATTCGCCCACTTCCCTTTCTCCAGGCGAATCTTATGCAAATGAGCAAACGTTTTGGTTTGTTTTAATATATAAACAAAAGTATTTTTTTACGGCATGATTTCAATTTTAGTTGAGCGTAAATTTTACGAAATTTAAGAAATTTTACGAAATTTAAGAAATTTTTTAAAATTACTTTAATTATTAATTCATAGAGTATTAAACTTACTTTAAAAAATATTTCATGTTGGGTAAAAAAAATAGTTATATATTTAAATATTATGGAATTTAAATGAGCAAACATTGACTGTTTAAGTGAAAGTTTTCTTCGGGCTTAAAAAATTGTTTTAGTTAAAACTAAAACAAACTAGACTGACTTCTTATTTAGGTCGGTAAAATTAAAACGGAAAGTTTTTTGCTGGTAGCAAATGACAGTTTAATTGCAGTCTATGAATTAACATTTTACGAATTTGGTTACGGTTTTAGGGCATTAAGGGTTTTTTTAATTACGTATTGCTTTAAAAAAATAAACAACAAAAAACACAAATTACTATACATTTAATGTTGAAAAATATTTTTTAAACTAAGTTTAATTGAAATTATACATTGCTATATTTACACAAACAACTGTCTCAATAATAGATTCAATAATTAATTTCAATGGTTAATTAAATGTATAGTAATTTGGGTTTTTTGTTGTTTATTTTTTTAAAGCAATACGTAATTAAAAACAACCTTAATCCCCTAAAACCGTAACCCAATTCGCAAAATATTAATTCATAGAATGTAGGACTGACTTCTGACTTAGGTTGGAAAATTAAAACGGAAAATTTTTCCTGGTACCCAATGATAGTTTAACTACAGTCTATGAATTAACATTTTGCGAATTGGGTTACGGTTTTAGGGGATTAAGGTTGTTTTTAATTACGTATGGCTTTAAAAAAATAAACTCTATCTTTAGTCTTTTTATTTATGCAGAAAATAGTATCAATCAAATATATACCACTCCGATATTACAGTCTGAATAATACAAATAATTGTAATCTTTGCGGAGTTCCGTCATGGCCTCTTGCCTCAAAACATGCTTGCCGGTGACTGCTGAAAAAACAAAAGAAAAACACCAGCTACGATTGAAGTCCATAGCGGAAGCGGCGTGGAAAACAAAAACAACTAGGGTTTAGGGTTTAGGATTTGGGGTTGGGGTTTAGGTTTAGTTTAATGGAAAATAAATAAATAATTTGGGCTCTGTTTTTTCTGAGTCACCCTGTATACAGGGTGACCTAGAAAAAACAGAACTTTGTAATAAAACAGTTAATTTAACTAGGGGGGTTTAGGGTTGGGTTTTCAGTGGAAAATGCCCTAAGTTGGTTCTTTTTTTTTTTTTTTTTTTTTTTTTTTTCAAGTGATACCGCTTCGGATGCAGGAAGCCAGGACGGAACTCCGCAAAGATTACCATTATTTGTATTATTCAGACTATTGTCCTCGTCTTCATTGTTATCTGTACAGTTTCGGCTGATTCCCTCCGGCCTTCTTCAGGTATTTCTTGTCGGACTCGGGAACCTTCTTGTAATTGGGAGCCATCACGGAACTTTGAACCCAACCCTTTATTAGGTCCACGGGGGTATCCTGTTCTCATTCCACTAACCATAGCTGCGGTACAGGTGTTAAGCTGTGTTAATTATTATTCTATGTTACTGCTGTCCCTGACCAGGATTGAACCTGCAGTCTAGAGATAACTGGCATTTAGAACTGTCTTAATCTAACTCCTTTATCTACTAGGATATGTGTTCGATTGGACAATCCAGTGTGAATTTTTTCAATTGCAAAAGTTACAATTTATTTTGTAAAAACGGATTTTAAGTAGCCTCTTGGCAGGCATCTTGATCAAAATGGACGAAAAAAACGTTTTAAATATATCAAAAATAAATTATGTGTGTAATATTATTTTGCTTTTTTACTGATGCTCATTATGTTACTACTTTTCGACTTAGACAAAAATCTGACCTTAAATAATCAATTTAATAAATTTTAGTTCGTTTTTAAAAATGAAAAGCAGATGATATTTTGGCAGATCTCTTTTCCCTAATCTCTTTTCCCTAATCATCTAGCGATAGCTTAATGGGTGACCCAACGGGTCACGTTTTGTCTAGTATATATATATATATATATATATATATATATGTATATATATATATATATATATAGAGAGAGAGAGAGAGGCAGACAGACAGACAGACAGACAGACAGAGAGGCAGAGAGAGAGAGACAGAGAGTGTGAGAAAGAGAGAGAGAGGTGTCAATCATTCGAGCATCTTTCTATGAGATAAATTAGATTCTGCTTTTTTTGTTGGTTTTTTTCTTCTCTCATTCCCAATACCCTCTAGCATTTGACCTAAACTGATCCTGACGTTCACTGCCTCTTGCACACGTTCATGCGCACGCTGACCTAACTCTGTCTATCCAGGAGACCTGAGTAAGGCCTATCATTGACCACTCGAGCACGAGACTCTCTCTCTCTCTCTCTCTCTCTCTCTCTCTCTCTCTCTCTCTCTCTCTCTCTCTCTCTCTTCTTTTGATTCTTTATTTGTTTTTTGTTTTTGTTTTTGTTTGCTTTTGGGGTTGGGGGGTTGTTGTTTGTTTTTTTTTTTTGTTTTTTTTTGGTGGGGGGGGTTCAAACAACATTCCTATCGCTCGGGCTTCTGTGTTTCTCGTCACCGATCAACTCGCGACCGGGTGCCAACTGCTGGCTTCCTGCGATGTAGACTTCCGTCAAAGTAGATCCGGTGTCCGTCGGAAAGCCGGATTTCTGGTCAACGTCACCTGTTTCTGTCCTTTGGCCATCAACTACATGGATTCTTCGTCCGTTCTATGTCAGCTTTAAGTGAATTCTCTCTGGTCGTTTGCTTTGAGATCGAACAACGTTTAACTTTCAATCTTTATCTCTATTCATTTCGTCCTTGTCTTCATGGTATCTCATTTTCTCTTTAACAAATTATTTATTTATCGATATGCTTGCTTGGTGGTAACAACAGTAGCTGTGTTTTTTGTTGTTATTGTTTGTTTTTTAATCAGTCTCATAATATAAGTAATCATATATCTATCCATGAGATTAATCAAATTTGTGTATATGAGATAA
>CM042140.1:51283067-51295567 GCA_023376005.1 Doryteuthis pealeii
GTTACTGAGTTACTCGACCAAGCACTAGGTCTGAACATCGCATAGGCGAGAAACTGTCAGTAACCAGGCGCTGTTGACTTCATGTCTACGCTACCTTAACTTTATAATCTTATTCACTTCGCCGAAGGGCATTCGGGCTGTTTGTTGTTATTATTCTCTCAATAGCGCCCCCTTACCTATTATGGTAGAGGCGCGTAGTATCGCTTGACAAGCTTAATTCCGCTAGGATGGTCAGCTGTGTACTGTGGCCGAGGCGATAAAAGTGTTTCACTAGTGTTTCACTGCGTCTGCTGAAGTCCCGGTTTCGATTTCTGTCGGAGGGAAATCGTTAGTATATACCGCTGATGAGACTTAATAAAGTCGAAACAGTCTGTACGGTATTCTACACATCGAGCCATCCTTTACTGGGATTACACTTGTCAAGTTTATTTTCTATAAGAAAAAGTATCGAATTTTATGCGATACATGCGTTGTAAGTGCCTTCAAGTAAAAATTTAATATATACTTTATCAGCAACGTTTCTAAATAAACAAACATCCAAAAATCTTATTCACTTCGCCGAAGGGCATTCGGACTGTTTGTTGTTATTATTCTCTCAATAGCGCCCCCTTACCTATTATGGCAGAGGCGCGTAGTATCGCTTGACAAGCTTAATTCCGCTAGGATGGTCAGCTGTGTGCTGTGGCCGAGGCGATAAAAGTGTTTCACTAGTGTCTCACTGCGTCTGCTGAAGTCCCGGTTTCGATTTCAGTCGGAGGGAAATCGTTAGTATATACCGCTGATGAGACTTAATAAAGTCGAAACAGTCTGTACGGTATTCTACACATCGAGCCATCCTTTACTGGGATTACACTTGTCAAGTTTATTTTCTATAAGAAAAAGTATCGAATTTTATGCGATACATGCGTTGTAAGTGGCTTCAAGTAAAAATTTAATATATATATATATATATATATATAATATATATAAACAGTCAGATTGACCCGTTTAATAACCTGGATAGATATATATGCATGTTCTGTTTTATGTTACAAATCTTGATATTTCTTTCGCTGGTCTAGTTAATATCGGTCTCAAAAGTATCTCTTTAATTCTTCTTTTTTCCCTCCATCTTTCTTTAATTGTCTTTCCCGCCCCCTAGTCGCCGCCGCCGCCGTTAAGACTCATAGCACGAAATAATGCGAGCTGTCAAAAGCAGCATTTGAACACTCCCATTTGCCGAATCGCTAGCAAATGCGCTAATCGCTACATATTTCTTTAAACATTAATTATGACGACAGCAGACAATGAATCTTTTTTTAATTAAATACACGTGTACATGACAAGTCACAAAGGCTGCCAGCAAAAATTGATCAAGAAACACGTCCACCAGTCTAACTGTTGTTTAACTCATTTAAGAGGATCTTCAACTTGTTTTGTGTTGCTTTGTTTTGTTTTGTTTTTCTTATTTAGCAGTAAATAAATTGACTCTTCGTCACTTTAAAAGAAATTATACCATTAATTTTAATAATTTAATCTTGTTTGTTTAAACAATATTTTAGGAACTTTAGCTATTAAAGGAAAAATGATTTTTCGCCTTATCTGTTATTAGAATATATATATATATATATATATATATATATATTAGAATTTGATAATTTGCTTTTGAAGCGTTATTAAGTAAAGTATATTTTTATTTATATTTTTGAAGGCAATTACAATGCGTATATCGTATCAAATTCGATAATTATTGAAAATAAAGTAAACTCGGTGAATAACGCGCGCGACGTGGAACACCGTACAGCTATTTCAACTTCATTAAGTCTCATCGGCGGTGTATACCTACGAACTCCCTCGAAACCGAGAACCCAGCACGCAGAATCAGACACTCTACCTCTGGGCTACCGACCCGTCGCACACGAAACGTGCCAAATTAACCTGTCAATGATAAATACGCCATTACTACACTTAGTACATCGAGTGTTGAGAGAATCGCAAATTATCAAATTCTATTATTCTTAACCCTGAGCAGGAGCCTAATATATATCTAGCTAGTCTTACAGATCCATTATTACTGGATAGTGAGTTCGATCCTCGCTAAATGTCCCATATTTGCAATCTTGTGTCACATCCTGCCCG
The DNA here is from genome assembly GCA_023376005.1 of Doryteuthis pealeii. NCBI lineage: Eukaryota > Metazoa > Mollusca > Cephalopoda > Myopsida > Loliginidae > Doryteuthis > Doryteuthis pealeii. The sequence continues at coordinate 51,285,186 of CM042140.1, forward strand.
TGGCGAATTGGTTCGGTAAATACCTACATCAAGTATTCCTATTGAATAAGATGTAATGACAACACGGGAGTGATGTACATCTTAGAAAGAGAGATTTATTATTGAAGGGAGATAACCAACAACAAGAGGGGTAGCTAGATAGCACATCAAGCAAAAACATAATGATAAGTGTTTAAACTTTGTCTGATGTTCGTGTCACCATGTTCATGTGGAACACATTTTTCAATCTTCAGAATACTTGCAAATACTTGTACTACTATTGATTGATTAAAAGAAGCGATAAATGACTGAATAAGCTCGAAAGATACTGTGTGCAAAAGATGGACCGTAGGGAATTTTACGTACTCTATAATATTAATCAAATTACACACTTACCTCGTAGCCGGAGAAAAGATGGCGTCCGAGAGTGACTTTATGTAAGGGCCAAAGTAGAGTGTTGTATATTATGGACTGCTAAGCAACCAGGATTTCGTCCTTAAGTATCATGGGTCGCAATCCACGGAGGGGGATATTACCCATCTACAACCCGAACCGACAGGGTGGCTACCTTGCTTGTGATCATTTTTATTTACATGTTGTTTGTATTAGATGTTGGCTGCATGTAAATGGTCAGATTTCGCCTTATGTTATAAAGGGGCTGATTTTAATACGGAAGTTTATGTAGGGTTTTTTTTTCAATCAGTCTATAACTCGTTTGTTTGCGCTTATAGACCAACCATTTACATTGATCCTTGACTATTCGAACTTACAACCGGAATTTCAAAACCAAGGTTGCAACATCGACTCTCTGTTGCAAATCTACTTCTGCCAAATCCAGATACAAAAGCCAAGGCATTTTATTTATATCTGTCAGTTGCCGTTATTTGGTTTGGGACTAATTTTCTTCTTCTACTTCCCTTCTTTTACTAAGGTTATCCTCCCCCCCCCCCGTAGTGTTACGTACCGAGGGAATTTGCTAAACTAGATAAAAGCAGATGTGGCGCTAATACGTATTTGAAATCAAACCTAATTTGTCATTAATGGTTTCAAGTTTATATACTCCGAACCTCGTTTTCCTTGCACGAAAAAACAAAACAAAACAAAACAAAACAGAATTACCTTTCTATAACTAGGCAAATCGCTACGATCTTTCTGTCGTTTTTTTTCTTTATATTTTGTATGTATTTTTCAAGGCAGCAGAAAAAAAAAGTAACAAGAAAGCAAGTTCATCTATTTGAATATTTTTCAAATATGACAGCAGAGAAAATATGCCATTTCATCGGATACTGTCTTCGACATTTTTAATCTTTTCACCAATACAAGCACATAGATAAATACCAAAAATATAGATGCACATATGCACAAGAAATGCAGTCTAAAATTACGACCATTATAAACCACTCTGACAGAGGAATGAGTATAAAAACGTAAATTCTTCGAAACTCATTTTCTTTTTTATTATTATTACTTAAATTAAAGACATTTCGTTCCCTTCTTGTATACACGATACTAAATCTTGGAGATTTATTAAAGAATTCATTTTTTTATCTTTTTTTTTTTTTTTTTGGTCATCAGTATTCTTCAATATACATCACTGGTAGGATATTCGAGGCAAATATATATATATATATATATATTCGAGACTTTTTTGTGGAATTTCAGCTTTAAATCAAATACCAGCTTCACCACCACCAAAACCACCACCGGCGCTGTGTTGTAAGGGATGATCCGGGTGTCGAGAACGCAGTATTTCTTCAAAGTGATCTTTTCATAACAAAGTTATTCCCACCGCCTTTTGAATGGACCACTAACCAAAGAAAATATTTTTCAACTTTGACCCGAAGTCGATTTTGTTGTTGTTTTTGTTTTATTTATGTTTTTTTTTTTTGTTTGCCTTTTTGATGGTGGGGTTTCTTCCGGGTGAAGTTCAGCGAGTTAACAATATTTCGCTCAAGACACACCTGCTGCATTGATTCGTGTCGAAATAGGCAAACTGGCAGTTTTATTAACTTCTGTTTCTTTACATTACAATACATCATCTCCGCCAAAAGATAAAACAGACACAACTGCTCTCTCTCTCTCTCTCTCTCTCTCTCTCTCTCTCTCTTCTCTCTCTCTCTCTCTCTCTCTCTCTCTCTCTCTCTCTTACCTTATTTTCTATCACCCACTCTGTTTGCGCTGTGTATCTATTTCCTATATATATATATATATATATATATATATATATATAATTCTTTAATTCTTCTCTTCTCTCTCTCTCTCTCTCTCTCTCTCTCTCTCTCTCTCTCTCTCTCTCTCTCTCTCTCTCTCTGCATAATCATCTGCATAACTAAGTGGATTCATGTATCATTGATTGGCGTTTTGTTTAATGGTATATAAACCTTTGTGGGTTATTTAATGCCAATGCCATCCTTGTAGAAGAACAGTAGTGGTACTATTTAACCCGTACCTGGGTGATGAGAGTGAACGTATCTGCGACTGCAGTTCGAATTCGCTTACTACGATGTCGCAGTCCAGCACGTTAGCCACGAGACCTCCTTTCTTATCTGAGTACAAGTTAAAGACTCTTTTTTTGTAATACTTGAGTCTTGTAGATTTTAAAAGAAGATTGTGCAACACCAGAGTTAAAGAAGAAAACCCTAAGAATATCAGCGTCGAATTTTCACATTAGAGATCCTAGTTTTATTTGGACACAAACATTATTGCTGAAAATAATATTGCTGTCTTAGCTACAACGCATATGCATTATCGCATATCATTGTGTCAAAGAATAATTAACCCTACCATGAACGGGTGTGGCTTTTTAAGCAGTCAACACTTTTAAAGTATCCGGCACAAAATTGACAAACAAAAGATTTAGTTTTATGGGAATTTGTTTTTACGTAATTTCTATATATTTTAGTTTGTCTCTTAAGCTCCTCACCTGATTTTTGCATTCTTTTCTACGGATGTGAAAGGTATTGTTGAACTTGGTGGTTATCTAATAATCCACCTGTTTTCATATTTTATGAGTACATGGTGCCCGTCGTACAATGATTATCGTCGTAGATCAAATAGACACAGCAACACGAGTTCAAATCTCGCACGAGGCCAGTTGCATTTCACATAGCATCAATACCCCTGGGAAAATTTATTAAACCAACGATTCTTCCTCCAGCTATGGGTGAAAATTATGACAGATTGGACCTGGCATGGTGACCAATTATTTCTAAGAGAAGTAAACCTCTGAATTCAAATCTGTTGAACTCTGCTTAAAAACTGACCTTGTGTCACATCCTGCTTGTATTGAAGAGTTGGGTAAATACATACCTGAATGGCTTTTAATTCCAACTCTACTTAGGCAGATCTCTTCACAGATATTACAAATAAAGTTCTTTGTGGTCATCTGATTTAAAGTACAAATTCAAGGTCTTTCCGGGCATTTCATTAACGTTTGCATTTTAAATTCGGTATTTTTCAAAAACAATTTGGGCTGCGACATCGTAGTAAGTGAATTCGATCCTTACAGGGTGCACCATACTTTTAGCCCTGTGACAAATTAAACTAAATGTATTCGATACGTACACCTCAATTTATTTCTAGCCTTTCCATGTCATTACTACTCTCTTATAAGTTAGATCATCACAGGATGTCTCATGTGCCAGACTTAACTAAATACATTCAATACGTATATCTTTATTCATTTCAAGCCTTTCTATACTATTACTAATTTGTAGTGAGTTCGATCCTTACAGGGCGCACCATAATTGTAGCTTTCTGCCAGACTCAAGTAAATGCACTCAATGCTTAGACTCCTATTTATTTTTTGTTTCTATGCCATTACTAGTCTGTATGAGGTACCATATCTGTAGCCTTGCGCACGTCTGGTTTCCGGTTTTTTGAAACCCTGTGTCCAGTGGTTTCGGCCATTGGGCTAGTCAGAAATTAATAATAGCGTGATCCCAGGAACCATCACCCCAGACAAACACCTACCCTATTTATTTAAAGGGGTGGGGATGGGTTTATTTCCCAGTGCCTGAGACGCCTCAATAGAGGAATGCCGAACGGATCCAAGCAATATTTTCACTGGCCAAGCATGAGCTTCGGTTTGTGCTTAGCCCCCACGTTAATTGCCCTTGTGTTTGACTGATTTGGTGGGGTGCTAGTAAATAACTACCTGTAGCCTTGCGCCAGCTTGAACTAAATATGCTCAAGGTGTATATCTCTATTTTATTTCCAAGTCTTTCTCTGTAGTGGGTTCGATCCTCATGACAGATTGGACTGAATTTAACCAATGGTTGCACTTCTATTTCGTTTCAAGCCTCTGTAACCTCTTTTGTACCTACCAACTGACCCACACCCTTTCTCCAGCCTCACCTTTTTCCCCGCCATTTCACTGCACAATTTGTCTCCATCATTAACATTATTTCCATTTTTACCTCACGACTGCACCTCACCATTTCTACCCAGCATCTCAAGCACCCTCTCCTACACACAGTACCAATCCTTGTATCAATGACTATTACCGTTCGTCACATGACGGTGGTTTGAACAGAGCTTGGCTATTAGCCACACCTGTGTCACCCCGGCTCTCACAAGAAGTCCACCACCGACATCTGGTCCGCCATTATCAGTGGACAAACACGAAATGTTAATAACAGGAAACGTAAGAAATATAAAACAAAAGGAAGTGACGGAATGCATAGCACGTACGAATCAATCGGTATATCGCAGATTGCTGTGTGAGGTTGTGACGGACATGTAGTGCTTAAAGAAAAATGTCAAAAATCTTAACGTTTTCTTACGATTTGTATTATTTGGATTATTCGGACTATTGTCCTAATCTTTATTGTTATCTACACAACGTTTTAGCCGATGTGCCCTCCGGCCTCCTTCAGATTTTCTTGTCGGACTCGGGAACCTTCTTGTCGAATTTGAGAACCTTTTTCTTGTATTCGGGAGATTTCACGGAACCTCGAACCCAAAACTTTATTCAAGCCACGGGGGTAGATTGTTCTCATTCCGTGGCCGGATACAAGTGTTAAGTTGTGTTAATTATTCTATGTTACTGTCGGCCTTGGTCAGAATTGAACCTGCAGCCCAGAAGTAACTGTCACTTAGAACTGTATTAACTTATTACCAGAGAAATAGTTTATCTTGAGATAATTTCGATTTGGGTTTTTGAGATTCCTCGTTATAATTCTTTGTGTTAGCTGTTATTTATAATGGATGTGCTGATGGCGTAGGAAAAAGGTCAAAATTCAGCTAATAATTGTGTTGGGCTATGGACTTATTTATCCATCGTCATTAACATCATCATCATCACCATCATCATCAGGTCGCGCCGAGAGCACGAATTCCCATGACTCTCTCTCTCTCTCTCTCTCTCTCTCTCTCTTTTTTTCTCTCTCTCTCTAGTCCCTATCGGTCATCACTCCTGGCAGGTCTTCCACACAGAAATGACTGATATAGGTTTTTTTCTTGGTTCATGTGTAGGTGTCACTTAATCTGACCAACTACCCAAGTAAGACGAACAAGACATGCTGGACACTGCTAAAGAAGCAAGGGCAAACTCATAAGTGATGTCTTCCTGAGATTATCATAAATGCACTTAATGCATATAGCTCTATTTATTGTTAAGCTTTTCCATAGCCTGACTACTCAGTAGTGATGTTGATCCTCACAGGGTGCACCATACGTGTGGCCTTTTGACTGACTAAGCTAAATGCACTCAATTCTTATATTTCTGTTTACTTTCAAGGCTTTCCATACCATTAATGCTCTGTAGCGAGTTTGATCCTCACAGGGCGTGTCTATTTCCTAAAATGATAACCATTACACAACAGGCGCCTCCCAAAAGTATGTGTGGAACCAGCTACCCTTTTTTGGATTAGCTGATAGCAGAAAAATGACAAATCAGTGTGCCAAAGATTCTCTGAACAACACACCACGGATTTTGAAGTTAGTCTTTCTCTTAGACCGGCCACCTTGCCTGCCCAATCTGCGCTACTATTTTATCCATTACTAAGAGGATATAAGAGAGACCTATGCTTTTCCCTAAGGCATAAGCACTAAGTGAAACACAAACAGCCCCGTTCAGGATTTGAACTCTGTTTGTCGAGTGCATTTATTTTCGACCATAACCATTACGCAAGACGCGTATCCATAACTAAGCTTAGTAAATAATTCATTTCTTAGAATTATTCTTTACATAAAGTAAAACGTATTTCAAAGCACCGAAGGGTTCGTTAACTAGCCATCTTTTTGTGAAAGAAACATAAAATGTGGCTTGGAGCCATCTGATGATGTCATGATTTACGAAAGACATCAAATTGTGGAAAATAAAAGCCTGGAGAAAGGGGAGACAGAAGGGGAGATAAAAAGGAGAGAGATAGTGTGAGATAAAGGGGGAGAGAGAGGGAGAGGGGTGATAAAAAAGAAGGAGAGAGATAGTGAAAGAAAGGTAGAGAGGAGAGGAGTGATAAAAAAGAAGAGAGATAGTGTGAGAGAAAGAGGGAGAGGGATGATAAAAAAGGAGAGATATAATGAAAGAGAGGAGAGGAGTGATAAAAAGAAAGAGAGAGAGTGTGTGAGAGAAAGAGGGAGAGAGGGAGAAGGAGAAGGAGAAATAAAAAGAAAGAGAGATAGTGTGAGAGAAAGATAGAGAAAGATATGATAGCCTCAGGGATGATCTCTCCATCTACAACTCTTGTTATTAACAATAGCATCTCAATGCTTTATGTGTTCTATTACGTAGTTTGAGCAATAAAAACATGATATAATAGACAGTTTTCAATAAGATGTATTTGTAAATAATGCTATTGATGAACTATGATATTCGACGAGAAGTTGAAAGGCAGCGAACTGAGAGAGTTTGCACAAGAATGCAAGAATTATGTCAAGCGTTACGTATGCTATACTTGTTGCGACGAGTTGTAAATTTATATCAATATATTTATCAATATCATGGTTGATCAGGAAAGATAATCTCACATCGAAAGCCTCAGTTATATGATCCGTCTATCTTACCTTCCAAGCGTCCTTGGTGGTTAAGATAGTGGCATATTGCTTCGAAGCGCTGGTACTTCAATTCGGCTTAAAGAGAAGTTACTGAATTTCGAAGTAAGCAAACATTTCCAGCTTGGAAGACAGGTGCAACACCTTATAAGGACCAGTAGAATCGACTACTTGTAAAATCTGCAATAGAGTACATTTCTCTCTTTCTTTCTCTCACTCTCTCTCTCTCTCTCTCTCTCTCTCTCTATATATATATATATATATATATATATATATATATATATATATATACAGACAGACAGACAGACAGACAGATAGAGATAAATAGAGAGGTATAAAAATAGAAAGATATATATATATATATATATATATATATAAAACTGAGATATATAAATTGATAGATCTATCTATCTATCTATCTATTTCAGTCTTTTCATATCTATCTATCAATCTCTTGTGTCACATCTTTTCCGTAACTGAAGGGTTGGATAAATACATACATAAAAAAAAATCTCTGTGTGTGTGTGCGTGCTTTAGTTTTTTTATATTTTTATATATTTACGAATCAGGCAATATATATATATATATATATATATATATATATATATATATATATATATGGGGGCACACCATTAATGTGCTGCCTGATGATGTAAAATCGTTTATTTCATATAACTATTTTTCAACATAATCTTCTTCCTTGTCAATCTAATGTAGTCCTGAATTTTAATCCCATTGATCAAATAGTCAGATGAGAATTCACCAAATAATTCTGGTAAATAACTATCTACATCATTGACTATTGATCTCATCTTGGTTGTTTAAGTTCCGGTCTTCTTTAGGTGTCTTTTGTCGTAGTCAATAATCTTCGAAGCATTTCGAACCGAACCATTGATTCAATCCACAGAATTAAACTGTTCTTAATCGGCTTTCCATGTCTTATCTGAGAAAGGCCAGAGAGTAAAATGGCTAAAATGAAGTCAATATAAAAATCAAGATGAGGACAATAGTCCAAATTGTGTAAATAATGGAAATGAAAACAACTCTTTGTATCAGAAATTTTAGGCAGATGCTGAATAACTATTTGTTTTAAATTATCTTATATAGGTTATATCATATATTTTTTTATATTCTATATACTATTGATATTTGTTTTAATAATCTTATTTGGTGTATGCACAGAATACTCAACTCATGTAAAATTCCGTTATTCCTGAGGTAATTTATAACATACACACACACACACACACACACACACATATATATATATATATATATATATATATATATATATATATATATATTATATATATATAAGTCTGAAAATAAGTAAACCGCTTATACATATTTATGGAAAGGTAAAATATATACTAATATTCGTTTTGATTGTATAATGTTCAAATAGAAGTTTAGAAGAAAATTTTTTATTCAAAATTTGTTAAGCAGTAAAATAAGGACAGCATTATGGGAATATATATATATATATATATATATATATATATATATTGTGATAAAGGTACACGGTAATAACCTACTCGAGTTTCACCATAAGGATCTTCAGGGTTAAATCCACTGGATTAATCAAGATATTGATTAATTGCAGTTGATTGCACGTGTGTATTTTTTTGCGATAAACGGTTGGTTCATTGTGACATGTTTCACCGGTAAGTCACATTTTCCACAAATACCATATATATATATATATATATATATATATATATATACATATATACATGGACACGGCGACAAGAGTTCAAATCCTGCACAAGCTTAATCACTGCTCCAGTCTAGAGAAGACAGCAAATAGCATTGACCTCCATGTGGACACAGATGAAACTGAGTTCATGTGTTACACCACAAGATAAAGACATCTCCACACTTGACGGTAAGCACCTGAAATTAGAACACCAGTTTACATACCTTGGTAGTAATATCTCATCTACAGAAAGCGGTATAAAGGCATGGACTGCTATAGACAGATTTTCATTCATATAGAAATCTAATCTCTCTAATCAGACAAAGCGAGAATTCTTCAAAGCTGTATCCATATCGGTGCTAGTGTACGGTGAGACCATCTAGACTCTAACGGAACGCTTAGAGAAAAAACTGGATAGGAACTGTACTAGGATGTTTAGTATTGAACAAATATTGGGAGCATCACTCCACAAAAAGCAGCTATACGACCACCTAACTTCTATCACACAAACCATCCATGTAAGACGAACAATACATGCTGTGGATACTGCTGGAGAAGCAGGGAGGAGCTCATAAGCGACTTTATCATATAATCACCTACACAGGTGAAATGGCCGATAGAGTATAGGGAGAAATTGTCATGGAGATCTGAGATGTCGGTACCTCTTGATTAATATATATATATATATATATATATATATATATATATATATATATATATATAATGTTGCATAATCTATGGTAGCATAGATTATTGACAACACTGTGTAGCGGGAATACAAAGAACCCAAATGGAAAGTTACAGATCGTTGGGGAACTTTTGACCCCAGAGGTGGGAAAACCGCAAATCACGTGAAGTCACGTGAGAGCTAGTTAGTTCAAGGCAGGATGATGGCGGAGAGAGATGTCTCATGACTTCGCTGGAACTCAACTGCGCGCGCTTTGTTTGATAGTAAAGAAACTTAGATAAGAATAATGTTGTAAAAAGTAATATGGCGTTGTTGGTAGATGCATGCATTAGTTATAAGACCGGCCAAGAGATGAAGAACCAACAGCAAGATAGAATCCAACATAGCGAGAAGAAATAGAAAGAAGCAGCGAGCAAGAAAACTAGGTGATCACAAATGGCCAAAGAAAGAAAGAAAGTTATGCATCTCATCTCGCTGATACTCTGTCTACCTCTCTCACTCTCCCTATCACATAAGAACATTATTTATATACCCGCAACATGAGCATGTGGGATAATAATAATAATATATAATAATAATAATAATAATAATAATAATAATAATAATAGAGGAAAAATTAAGGGTCTACCATGGTTTCAATCCTGATGGAATTATTTTGATTGAAACCATGGTAGACCCTTAATTTTTCCTCTATTATTATTATTATTATTATTATTATTATTATTATTATTATTATTATTATATTGCGAACAAACAAGCTTTTCAGGTAAATTAATTTGTTATTATGTTCAGTTCGGTTCCCATTGAGTGTCACGCTACTGTGGCCATCGTATCTACATAAAACTAATACACAGACACACACACACATACACACACACACACACACACACACACACACACATATATATATATATATATATATATATATATATATATATATATATATTTGTGAAAATCCGCAATCGTAGCGTGTCGTTTAGTAGGGTTGTTTGAAATGCTGATTCCTTAATATAGTGAGTTCAC
>CM042140.1:51303067-51345567 GCA_023376005.1 Doryteuthis pealeii
ATAATATTACACAAATCATTTTTTATCCCCTATTATTTTTGTCCAATCTGTAGATTCAATTTGTCATCACTTTTGTTTTGGTTTCTTTGTTTAATATCAACTTTCATCTTTGTTGGTTGGTTGTTTTGTTTTACGGCATATCAACCCTTTTCAGGTCATTTTATGTTGAATCAAATCATTCTACTTACAGTACCTGCTGTTGCTTAAATGGTCACCCATCTAAGCAACCTTCATGTGTTATCTAATATCAAAGCTATCCTTTTAGAAAAGCAGTGTTACTATTTAACCCATAGCTGGGGGATGATTGGTCCATAGTTTTCCCAAGGGTATAAGTTTGAAAGTAAACGTAATAGCGTGACTGACGTTCGAACTCGCTTACTACAATCTCGCAGTTCAACACGTTAGTCATTACGCCCAAGGTACCCCAGTCCTGTCAGCTGGGGCTTTAGAATACATCGGCTGTACCTCTGCAGGGGTTTAAGATACCCCCAATGGGACCACCTGTTGGCCATGGATGGCGACCTATGATGCTTAAGGATGAAATCCTGATGGATGAGCAGTCCATGACATGCAACACTCCACTTAGACCTTTACTTAGGCTAGACAGGCGGTCAGATCTTCGATCAATTGCCTGGTCACGTTAAGCCCTAGCACCTATACGATTGTCTCAACACTATTGTTCTTATAGCAAGCCCCAACCCTTTTTATCATATATGTGCTAGAAGGTGGTGGCTGAGGGTCTTCATGTCCTGGGAATGACATTAAACTATCTGATGGTGAGGTTCCAGTGAAGCACTTCTTCATCACTATTGCTCCCAGGTCCATCCTGACTCGGAGTGGTCGAACCTGTTAGGGTCATATCTATTATTTAAATAGTAAAATGTGTTTATAAAGAATTTGAGTCGCCATTAAGAATGAATTTATTTCAAAACTTTGTCGGCATTAAATGACCCACCGAGGTTGATATGCCGTAAAACAAACCAAACCAAACCCACTGGACCCCCCCCCCTGTACGATTAACGATACTCGGTCGTGCCGTGATCTTTTCAGTGCCTTCTCATATATACATTGAAGAAATAATAAAAATGCGACACCATGTAGCAAATATGTTGTGTTCAACATATTTGCTACATGGTGTCGCATTTTTAGTTATTTAGTTGACTTTAAGACTTCTGATAGCATTTCTGGATTCCTTGGGCAAAAATGTTTTTATAAACAATTTTTTAGGAGTAGGGAAGCTCTAGAACTCATTTAACAGATATAGATTTTGTAATAGATTACAAAACGTCGCCATTTTTGCGATCACCCCCAAAAGAATCGACATAACTTCGCCAATTTTGGGAATTGGAAACTCAAATTTTGGGGATTGTTTAAGTTTAACATCGTCCACTCCTAGATAAAATTTCAGAAATATTCAAGTGCAAAATTCTAACTAATTTCTGCAAAATGTTGTAGCTTTGGTTCTGAGCAAACCATCGATTTATTTATTAAAAAAGATTATGATAAAAAATATTCTCACGGATTAAAATCAACAACAATCTATATATTAATATTCTTGTTCCTTAAAAGTACGACCAGAAACAATAACGTTGATCTGTTTTGGTTTGTTTTGGTTCGGTTTCTTTGTTTAATGGAATATCAACCTTGGTGGGTTATATGTGTTTTAATTTACTCAAAATTAATATAATCTAGCTGGATCACAGTAAATGATCCCATATGCAGGTCAATACGTGCACGTTCAAAAATAGTTTTCTGACCCCCAATGCACACACTGTACCCATGTTAAAATTGGCACCAGCCTTCAGGGTATTATAATTTTTTTTCTGTCGGTAAATAACGAAGAGGCAATAAAACTTCTGGTTGGATTACAACGTAATTTTACAAAAATAAAATAATGAAAACCGTCCGTTATTTTTATTCTTTTTTACTAGATGCCTTGACTGATTTTGCTTGCACGCAGTCACTTAAGGGACTAGAATTGGGTACACTCTATAATAGGGGTTAGGAACCTGCTGTTCCGGAGGCACATGTGGTTTTATCCTATTTTAAATGTATTTTCTTAGTTCATTAACGTTACGATGAAAATGAAATTTCATTGTGAAATGGTCATTACAATTTTTTAAAAGTACAATCTTCCGCATATATGGATATACCACTATATGATAATTTAATTATTACAATGTTTGATATGTTTACTTAAGAGCTATTGCACATAGCTCAATATGTGAAAAGTATAATAATCTTTACTTAACTCTCTCACTCGTTTTTTCTTTCTTTCTTTCCTTCTTTTCATGTTTTCATTATTTTCGATTGAAACAGATCAACGTTATTGTTTCTGGTCGTACTTTTAAGGAACAAGAATATTAATATATAGATTGTTGTTGATTTTAATCCGTGAGAATATTTTTTATCATAATCTTTTTTAATAAATAAATCGATGGTTTGCTCAGAACCAAAGCTACAACATTTTGCAGAAATTAGTTAGAATTTTGCACTTGAATATTTCTGAAATTTTATCTAGGAGTGGACGATGTTAAACTTAAACAATCCCCAAAATTTGAGTTTCCAATTCCCAAAATTGGCGAAGTTATGTCGATTCTTTTGGGGGTGATCGCAAAAATGGCGACGTTTTGTAATCTATTACAAAATCTATATCTGTTAAATGAGTTCTAGAGCTTCCCTACTCCTAAAAAATTGTTTATAAAAACATTTTCGCCCAAGGAATCCAGAAATGCTATCAGAAGTCTTAAAGTCAACCAATTTTAAGTTATTAATAATTTCTGATTTTCAAAATTTTAACTGATGTTATGGCTTCGGTTCTGGGCAAAAATCCTTTTCATACAAATAAGGTTCAATATATGTGAAATAATAATAGAAAACATTTTTGTCATAGATGAATGACACATCGAGATATTGATCTTTCTTTGAAAACATAAGAAATCATCAATAACTTAAAATTGGTTGACTTTAAGATTTTTCTTTTAACATTTTTGGATTTATTGGATCAAAATGCTTTTATAAACCAATTTTTAGTTGTAGAGAAGCTCTAGAACTCATTTTACAATCAAAAATAGATTACAAAATGTCGCCATTTTTGCGAAACCCACCAAATTTGGAGAGCTAAAAATCGACATAACTTCGCGCAATTTTTGGAATTGGAAGCTCAAATTTTTGGGATTGTCTCACTTTAACATAGTGCACATCTAGAGAAAAAAATTCAGAAAAATTAAAGGGGTTGGGTGACAATTTACTTTTTTCTGGATGATTCGACACGGAATTACCCTTTTGTCTATTATTATTTATCCTTTTTTCTCACGTATTCTCGTCTCTTCTCTAACTTTTTCCCCCTTAATCGTTTTAAGAAAACTGTGTTATTCGTGTTTAGTAAACTTAACATGTAAAATGCCAGAATACCTCCTTTGGCCCTTATTTCGGCTAGACGGGCGGTTGGAGAGGCCTTATCCGATCAATCGGCTGGTCACGTCAAGCCCTAACACCTATATGATTGTCCCAACACTTTTGCCATTATAGCAAGCCTCATATCTTTTTATCATACATTTGCTAGAAAGGCGATGGCTGAGAGTATTAGTGTCCTGGGTATGACGTTAATATGCATCTAATTGTGAAGTTCCAATTCCGGAGATCTGGGGAGTGTGGAGTACCCCTTTAATCGTCATGACTCTCAGGTCCACTCTGACCCAGAGTGGGAGTACCTGTTAGGGTCCCATCTATCGGTTAAATAGACAAAATGTGTTTTACAAAACGAGTTTTACAAATTTGAATATCCATCAAGAATTAATAAAGAAAAACGTCTTCAGCATCAGATAACCCAACAAACGTTAACATGCCATAAAAATCGATCAATCATCCAACCAATTCACTAACCATTGATCTACAATCGAGGTGGTCAAAATGTGTGTGGACATAAAGCTTGAATTTCACATAAATCTATTTATTAATCTTCATGATATCCGACATTTCAAAAAGGCGGGCGTTGCGTCCATTCCACTTTCACCTTGTCAAATTCTTTTTTTTTAATCCTGAACATAAAATCGGTTGATTGATTTTAACGGCATGTCAACCAATCTAGAATTATTTTATGCTTAGAGGTTAGGGCATCACGTTTATTGTACATTTATATTTACATTCTTTAGTCAAGATTTTTTATATAGTTTCAAGTATTCCTATCTTATACTATTAATTTGATGGTTTTAAGTAATTAATTCTATCTAGTAATAATCATTTGTTTGCGCGCAGTTATAAGTAACTATTCTTAATACAAATAATTTATAGTTATATGATATAAACCATACCTATCTAATACTAATAATTTATACATCGTTTTATGGCTTCAAGTAATTATTTGTTTGCACAGTTGTATATTTCACGAATTCTTATGCAATACTAATAAGTTTTACACAAATCTACGTAATCCATAGAAGGGACTCTAACAGGTACTACCACTTTGAGTTATAATAGATATGGGAATAGCAGCAATGAAGAGGTGCAAATGTCTACCATGATTTCCAGAACTGAAGCCTCAACGCCATATGCAGTTTAGTGTCATACCCAGGACACCGCTTGGGGAAGGTCTTACCCCTCGCAGCGGACACAGCTGTATGTTGAGTCCCGCCGAGTGGGTGCCTGAGCAGAAGTCTGTATGGTTAAATCAAACTTAACGGACCTAAATTCCACCATCGTGTGTCACCTCGCCGAAAGAAAAAAATACCAAAAATCAGGGAATTAACCGAATTTAATTAAACTTTCAGTGTTGACATATTAATGAATAAAAGATATAATGCAACAGTTAAAAAACTTTTTCATTTTTTAGGTCAGTTAACTTTGAACCACGAATCTTTGAGGCGTAACACCGATTCTCAAAGATACGTGGTTCAAAGTTAACTGACCTGAAGTTTTAACTAAAATAACTGGTGCATTATACCTTTTATTCATTAATATGTCAACACTGAAAGTTTAATTAAATTCGTTTAATTCCCTGATTTTTGGTATTTTTTTCTTTCGGCGGGGTGACATACGATGGTGGAATTTAGGTCTGTTAAGTTTGATTTAACCGGCTGTGTACTTTACTGTCGATAAGTGATCAGTAATAAAATTTGCTTACATATTTGGTTTCGAAATCCTGATGAGAATAACGATACTCCAATGAAACCGCAAAGGTTGGGTGTGTCCCACTCATGGAAAGGTTAGAAAGGAGTGCGCTTCTGTATCACATGCGTAAATAACTTTCTCTCGTGCGGACTAAATTACTGTACAAGGAAGTAATACAGGCTTTTATTTCCTTTTGTGGTAATGATAAGGATCTTTAACATCTACATCAGCTGACATCATCGGACCAGGAAAGAGAGACGGAAAAAGATAAGATTGGAAATAAAACGGAAAGAGAAAAAAGAATGAAAGAAGACGAAGGAAGGTCGGAAAGAGAGAAAGACAATGGGAATAAAGGAAGGGGGAAAGAGAGAGGAAAGAGAGTGAAAGAAAAGAAAGAGGGAATAGAAGAAGAGATACTGAAAGAGTGGAAAAAGAGAGGAAGGAAAACGTAGAGAACGGGAAAGAAGAGAGTTAAAGTTAAAGGAGAGGAAGAGAGGGTGAAGTAGGAGAGGAAAAGGGTAGAAGTAAAGGAAGACAGAAAGAGTAAGAAAAGACAGTGAAATAAAATAAAAAGAGAATAGAAAGAAAGAAAGAAAGAAAGAAAGAAAGAAAGAAAGAAAGATGTATGGAAGAAGTAAGAAGATTGGAACGCGGAGAAGGGAGAATGATGAAAAAAGAAATAATGAAAAAAAAAAGACAGAGAGCAGAAGGATAAAGAGGACAAGAGAGGGTGAAAGAGAGGAAATGTATAACAGAAAGGGAAAGTGATATTACGAGAGAAATATAATAGAAAAAGGAAAAGAGAGTGAAAGAAGTGAGAGAAAATAGAAGAAAGAGAAGAAGAGATAATGAAAGACAGAGATGGAGAGAGCATGAAAGATTAGCGGAAAGAAAAAAAGAATGAAGGATAAAAAGAGAGTAGAAGTCTAAGAAAACAGAACAGAAAGAGAAGATAGTTGAAGGAGAGTGGAAGGCGGGGAAGAGAGATTGAAAGAAAGAAGGAAAGAAAGAAGGAAGGAAAGAGGGACGAGGGAAAGCATAGAGAAAGGAAAATAGGAGAGTGGTAGGAGAGGAAGAGAGAAAGAAGAAGAAAAGAGAGGGAAAGAAGGGAAAGAGAAAAAGAAAGAAGGAAAGATAGAATAAATAGAATAGAAGAAAATGAAAGATGAGTGGAAGGGAAGAAAAGAGATGAGAAGCAGAAGGAAGAAGAGGAAGGAAGAAAGAATGAAAGAAAATAAAGAGAGAGGAAGAGAGGACAGAAGGATAAGAAGAATGGAAGACGAAGAAGAATGGTAGAAGAAAGAAGGAAATATAGCAATAGTAAGAGGATAAAGGAAAAATAAAAGAAAGAAAATGAATAGAGAAAGGGATGAGGGAAAGTTAGAAAAAAAATGAAAGAGACGGGAAATATAATTAAAAGGGAGAGAGAGAGATAGTATGAAAGAAAGAAGCTAGAAAGAGAAAGGGAAATAGATAGGAAAGAAGAGAATGGAAAGAGAAAATGGAAAGGGACTCTAAAGAGAGAGTGTGAGTAGGGAAAGGGAATGCAGAGATAGATAGATAGATAGATAGAGAGAGAGAGAGAGAGAGAGAGAGAGAGAGAGAGAGAGAGAGAGAGAGTAGATTGATAGAAAAAATATAAAGTACGAAGAGAAAAATAAAGAAGAATAAAGAAAGAAATTGAAAAGGGAAAAGAAGAAAAAAACGGAATTGAATAAGTAGAAGAGTGTGGAAGAAGACGAAAAGAGTGAAGAAGAAGAAGAAGAAGAAGAAGAAGAAGAAGAAGAAGAAGAAGAAGAAGAAGAAGAAGAAGAAGAAGTGAATTAAAGTGTGAGAGAATAAGGAAAGGAATGAGAGAAAGATAATGGGGAAAATGAAAAAGGGAGAAAGAGAGAGAGAGAGCACGGAAAATATTGAAAGAAAGAGAGAGTGTGAATAAGGCAAATAATGAAGAAGAGGACAATGGAAAGAATGAAAGAGAGAGAGAGGGAGACAGAGAGGGGTCGAATGAGGAAAAGAATGAAAGGGATAGAAAATGAGGAAACGAAAGTGAGAGAAAATAGGGAAAAGAATGAAGAGGGAGATAATGAGAATGAGAATGAAAACGAGAATGAGAGAGAAAGAGAGAGAATTTGGAAAAGAATGAAAGACAGGGAGAGAGAATGAAAAGAATGAAAGAAAGATAATTTCAAAAGGAATGAAAGAGAGAGATAATGAGAAAGAGAATGAGAGAGAGAGAGAGAGAGAGAGAGAGAGAATGGTAAAAATAATAAAAGAGAGACTAAGAGGAAAAGGATGAAAGAGTGAGAGAGAGAGAATGGAAAGAATAAACGAGAGAGAATGAAAAGGATGAAAGAGAGAATAAAGAAAATGTTGTAAAAGAGAGAATGAGGAAAAGAATTTGAGAGACAGACTGGAGATATGAGAAAGAGATAGAAAGAAAGAAAGAAAGAAAAATGAGAAGCACCTTGGCGCCTATGGCAAATTAAGTTGTATAGGATTTCGAATTTATTTAGTACGTACATAGGCGAGTTACATATTTAGGTGTCAATAAACAGAAAAAACATTTATTGCTTAAAACAAAACAAACAAAAAATCCTAAATATTTCTAGCGAAATTATTCAAAAGTCTGGTGTAAATAATGACATAGATATTAAGAAAAAACATACAAATAATATTTGCTACATATCTTTTCTGTCGGTCATTTGATTTTTTTTAAGTAGTCTCAACAAAATCGTTTTTTTCTTTCATTCCAACCATCTGGCGAGCAACTGTTATGTTGCTTTTGCAAATGTGTGTTTATGACAGAAAGAATGCCAAGCTAGCCTGATTGACAGGTGACACCCAAAACAGAGATGTTTATGTTGCACATGCATATATTATTATTATTCCTTTTGAGTTTTCACATCAGTGTTAGCTGATGGTCTTTCACTGGAGTCTGAGTGACAGCAAGTCTCCTCAGGTCTCCAGGACTCTTCTGAGTATTCTGGCAGATTGCAGCAGTGCAGTGTTCTGAATGGTTTCAATCCTTCCTCTGATTTCCAAACTTTCCAAACCCTTTTCCAATCCTTTTGGGACTGTTCCAAGTGCACCAACCACAATTGGTATCAGTTTCACTTTCATATTCCATAACTTTTTCAGTTCTCTGGCAAGGTCCAGATATTTGTCTATTTTTTCATTTTCCTTTAACTTCACCCTGTGATCCGCTGGCACTGCAAAATCCACCAGTTGACAAGTTCTTTCTTTCTTGTTTATCAATACTAGGTCAGGCCTTCTTGCTGGGATAAGGTGATCCGTTTTTATCTCAAAGTCCCAGAGAATTTTGTGCGTTTTGTTCTCAAGAACAGATTCTGGTTTATGCATATACCATTTTGTTGTGTGGTCAAAATTTAATTTTTTGCATAATTCCCAGTGGATCACCTTCCCAACCCAGTCGTGTCTAGCTTTGTATTCTCGTTGTGCTAGTTTGCTACATTCGCATATATATGGTTAACAGTCTCATCTCTATTACCGCAAAGTCTACACTTACTATTCTGATAGGTCTTATCAATTTTCGCTTTGATGTAGTTTGTCCTTATGGCATTATTTTGTGCAGCAATTATAAGTGATTCTGTTTCTCTTTTGAGGTTTCTCTTTCTTAACCTTGTCCAAGTCTTTTCATGTGCAACCTCTTCTATTTGTCGTTTGAAGCGTCCGTATAATTGTTTTTCTTCCCATTTTTGTTTTCTAGTCTTTGTTGTTTTTCTGTTTGTCCATCTGCCGTTTCTACTATTGATGGCCGCCATAAGTAGTTTGTCTTTGCTCTTCCTTGTGTAATCTTCAAGTTGTTGGATTGTGGTTTCTACGCATTCCTCTATGTTGGCAAGACCTCTTCCCCCTTCCTTTCTTGACACATACAATCTATCTCTATCGTCTCTAGGGTGGAGAGCCTTGTGCATTGTCATTAATTTTCTCGTCCTTTGGTCTATCTGTCTGAGTTCTTCTTTTGTCCATTTTAAGAATGGTCCTGAGTATCTTATAATGGGGACAGCCCAGGTATTAATTCCTTTGATCAGATTTCTGCTGTTAAGTTTCGTTTCCAGAAGTTTTCTAGTTCTCCTGAGATATTCTTTTTTAACTTTTCCTTTCATTTCTGCTTGCATGATATTGTCCGCTTCTAAAATTCCTAAGTATTTGTAGCTTTCATTTTCATCAAGAGATTTTATAGTTTCCTGATTTGGCAGTTGTATT
Source organism: Doryteuthis pealeii (assembly GCA_023376005.1). NCBI lineage: Eukaryota > Metazoa > Mollusca > Cephalopoda > Myopsida > Loliginidae > Doryteuthis > Doryteuthis pealeii. The sequence continues at coordinate 51,312,407 of CM042140.1, forward strand.
CCATTCATTAGTTTTCTTTCACCCCTTTTTATTACAAGCATAGCACATTTTTCGATTCCAAATTCCATCCCTATATCCTGGCTATATATTCTAATAGTTTGTGCTAGGCTCTCCAATTCTTTTTCATTTTTTGCAAAAATTTTAATGTCATCCATGTACATAAGGTGGTTTATCTTCTCTTGTGAATTACTAAATTTGTATCCCCCGGTACATTTTTTCAGTATATGGTTTAGCGGCATCATTGCAATAATAAAGAGTAGTGGTGATAATGAGTCTCCTTGGAAGATACTTCTTTGGATTTTTACTTCTGCCAGGGATTGTTTTCCAGCTTTTAATTGAACTCGCCAGTTTTCCATGGCTTTTTTAATGAAGTTTATAATGTTGTTGGAAATTTTGTACATCTGAAGGCATTCTAAAATCCAGGTATGTGGGACCATGTCATAGGCTTTTCTGTAATCAATCCAGGCCATTGCAATATTTTTCCGTTTATTTTTGACTTCTTTAAGAATGTATTGGTCTATATAGAGTAAGTCGTGTGTTCCTCTTTTTCCCTTGCGGCATCCTTTCTGTTCTTCTGGGAGAAGTTTCCGCCAATTGAGTGAAAAGTATACTTCTTCTCTTATAACAGCAGTTAGAATTTTCCACATCATGGGTAGACAAGTTATTGGTCTATAATTGCTGGGGACATTTCCTTTTTGTGGGTCTTTCTGGATTAGTGTAGTTATCCCTTTTGTCATCCATTCGGGTACTTCCGTTTCTTGTAGGCATTTGTTCAGTTGCTGGGCCATTCTTTTGTGGATAGACGTAAATTTTTTGAACTAGAACCCATGTATGCCATCATGGCCTGGTGTTTTCCAATTTGCTACTTTCTTGAGTACTGATTTAAGTGTAATTACATGAACACTGGCAACAGGTCCTTCCTCAATTCCCATCAGTTCATTTTTGATATCACTTATCCACTTTGACTGCTTATTATGTTCTTTCCTCATCCATATATCACTCCAGAACTTTTCTGCTTCTGTTGCATTTGGGTGTTCACTAATGTTTGTTTTTGCTCCATTAATTTGTTCGTAAAATATCTTTTCATTGTTTTGGAAGGTCCTATTTTGTTTGTACTGTTTAGTTCTTTCTCGATACCTTTTGAATCTTCCTTCTGTAGCCGATATCTTTTGTTTTACTTCTTCCAACTTTTTTTGTTGTTGTCTTTTATCTTTTTTATTTGCATGTGTGTTTGTGTTTGTGTTTTTGTTTAACATATTCATTTGTTGTCGCAGTTTTTTAATTTGTTCTTCCAATCTGAACTCCCACCCAGATTTTGTGTTTCTGTTTGGTTCTCTGTTTGTGTTAGTGTTTTGAAGGGGTGCATTAATTCTGTCGCATACTAGTTTTGCTCCTGCATAAATAAGATTGTTGAGTTCAGTGATATTGTTTGTTGGGATGTTCGCTAATATTTTGTTTATTTTTTCCGTTTCTTTCTTGACTTTTTTCCATTCTATGTTTCTTAGCGATGGTAATGTACTCTTGTTGTCATTCATAATTTGTTGTATAAGTTCTATATCCATTCTCTGTTCTGGTGTTAGTTCCTGTGTTGTTAAGGTAGGTTGTATACAGTTTTGGTTGCCGGCGCGTTGTTCACTTTGTTTGGTTGATTCCTGATCGATTTGAATTCCTTGATTTTCCTGTCCACATATTTCTATTATCTCGAGATCAGAGAATAATTTTTTATTCAGGATCATTCTTGCCTGGTCTGCCAGTCTTTGGCTGGTTGTGCTGAAATTACTGTTGTCATTCCAAATTTGAAGCATTCTTTTTCTATAACCTCTCTGTGTTGGGTTGCTCTTAAAGTAACAATAGAGTACTTGTGTGTTATTTTCTCTGGTCCACACTTTTCTTTGTCTCTCGGCTGCACCACCACTGGGACGTCTCTCGGCTGCACCACCACTGGGTCGTCTCTCGGCTGCACCACCACTGGGACGTCTCTCGGCTGCACCACCACTGGGTCGTCTCTCGGCTGCACCACCACTGGGTCGTCTCTCGGCTGCACCACCACCATCACTGGGTCGTCTCTCGGCTGCAACACCACCATCATTGGGTCGTCTCTCGGCTGCAACACCACCATCACTGGGTCGTCTCTCGGCTGCAACACCACCATTTTCCCATGAATAACTGGAAGAACAAGAAAAGCAACAGCAGCCTACATGCATATATGGTTGATCATCAACCCTTTGTTTTATACAATGGGTGTACTGATCATTTATTTGTTCCGGGGATGATTCATCTGTTGTTGAGTATCTGAAATGAAAAGTTGAGCCAACATTCGCAGGATGCGTACTGGGTCCCCCATGTTGGCCATTATTATTATTATTATTAACTTCTTACGACTCTGCTATTCTGTTACCTCCTTTACTCTGATCGAGCTGAAAACATCTTCTGTGCTTTCTCTCTTAGTCTCGTTCGTTTCGGTCTGTCTCTTGATGTATCTTGCGTACCAGATCCCTCTCTGCGTCCATCTTAGTTCTTCAGGAACACGAAGACATAGTAATGTTTTTTATGTACATCTTTATTCATTTACCCGACGCCCAATACTTTAACGCGTGCGCGGAGAAGAATTAATTCTGCAGAGCACGCCATTGCGTGTCTGACCAGAAGGCCGTGTTCAACTCAACTCTCTAACTTTCCCGTGACAATCTCAACCAATGAGAATATCCTGATCAGGTCAATCAAAAGTGACGGACTATCAATAAAAACCCTTTTTATTTTCCATGGGTTCTTCAAAGTTAGATGTTAACTTTTTGAATTCTAATTCTTTTACACTTTATTGCAAAATGAATAGGCTACCCTATTCCTTATGAAACATCTATATTTGATAGGAATTTCAAATTTCCTCTGAACTTTGGGGATGAGGCTTGATAATCTTTATTATTCGATACTATTGTCCTCATCTTTATTGTTATTTGTGTGATTAAGTTAACATAGTAGATAGTGAAGAACATTGGAAGAGAAGACGCCTCAAAGAATCAGCTCATATGTTAGGCTATAGTAACCTCTTAAGTAGACCAAGTATAGAGATGAATACAATATGGAAACCTATAATTAAAAAGGCTAGATTAGATTTTTTTAAACGAAATATGAGTCAAGGTAAAAATCATACATAAGTATAAAGGTAAATATTCTAGGTAAAACAAGACATTAGGTTTATAAGTTCCCAAAATTCACACTGAATTGTCCAATTGGATACATAACGTAGTGAACATAGGCGTTGAATTAATACAGTTCTAAGTGACAGTTATCCCTAGGTTCAATCTTGGTCAAGGGCGACAGTAACTTAATACAACTTAACACTTGTACCCAGCTATGGTTAGCGGAATGGGAACAGGATATCCCTGTGAATTTAATAAACGTTTGGGTTCAAAGTTCTGTGATTGCTCCCGATTACGACAAGAAGGCCCTCGAGTCCGACAAGAAATACCTGAAGAAGGCCCGAGGGCACATCGACCGAAACGTTGTACAAATAAGAATAAAGATGAGGACAATAGTCCGAATAATACGAATTTAGAAATGTAGTTTCTTCGAATTTTAAGTGGCAGTCACTAAATATGTATATATATGTATATATATATATAGAGAGAGAGAGACAGAGGGAGACAGAGACAGAGACAGAGAGATGAGTAGCAAAATATAGAAATAAATCCGGTATGTAGAAAATAAAAAAGAATAAAGTATTCCAAAAAGATGAATTTATTATACAAGACGAAACCTTAATTAAGATGAAAAAAAAGTGTTGTCTAAACAATGATGGAAAACTTTTCAAAATGAGACGAGAAAGTATTTGAGGAAAAGTTTTCTTTTCTTTCCGTTAGCTAACAAAAACAAAAACATCTTTTTCTCTATTATTTTCTCATCTCTGTTTTAAACCAAGTGGCACTTGATTTGAAAATCGCATAGACGAAAAACTCACTAATCAAGCGCCGTTGACTTCGTCCACGCTGCTCTAATTTAGATATACATGATCTATAAATGAAAATTATATTTACTTATGAATATAGCACAGTATATATATATATATATATATATATATATATATATATGTGTGTGTGTGTGTGTGTGTGTGTGTGCGTATATATATATACGATGACTGCCACTTCCTTACAGAAGGCCATCTCCTCACATCTGCTAAAAGTACTTGTAGTAGAGCATGTGACTCCTTAGATTATTTTCATCGTTGCAAGCACTGCCGCATATGTAACAAGCAAGATAATTGTCTTTGTCGTTAACATTGCTCCCGTGCACTCTCCTATGGCTTCTGCAAATTGCTGTAGGCACACTTACCTTGTCACAGAAAAGATACGAGTTACCTGTAGCTTGCTGCAGAAGGACGTTTGTTGCTATCTAATAAATTATATTTCTGCAATTAATTTTCACAACTAATGGATGGACAGAAACAGAGTCACCGCTAACAATAGCCAGAGAGATACGTTAGATCAGACATTCCACTGCGCAAGTCCCTTAAACGAGAAGACATCCTATCAATCTTCTGGAGTACAGCTGTGGTGCGTGGGCACAACGGCGACTGGTGCCACAGCGAACCTGTCTGACAGAGACGCGTATTTGGCCAGTTTGCAGCCCCCAACGTCTCAGACGGCCAATCCTGGGCCACAGGGCTAATACAATTACTTTACCACCAGAGAATGTATTGCAGCCGGTCTAATCTATCTGTATATCTATCTATCTGCCTGCCTATCTGTATGCTTGTCTGTCTATCTATCTATTTATATGAAAATAAAACCGGTTATTTTATGAACATATGATGATTGCGCTGTAATCATTGCTGCTACTTAAGTCTTTTGTCTTAGACAACACCGGAAGCGTCGGCAAGTAGTATATGATCAATTATCACTGAGGAGTGAGTTCGATCCTCACTGTGTGCCCCATCTTTATGGCCTTATGCTAAACATAAGCTATGCTCAGTTTTCGAAAGGAAACCTCACCGTGGTGTAATGGTTAGCAAGTTAGTCATGCATTTATATTACTACTGAGTAGTGAGTTCGATTCTCCCTGAATGCCAAATATTTCCGGCCTCTGACCAAACTTAGCCATCTACATCACAAAGGAAGTTATTAATGTGTTTTTGAGTGGATGCGTATGTGTGCGGGCACACGTGTGTGTGTGTCTGTGTGTATGTCTGTGTGCATATGGCAACACTGTACTGCTTACGTTTAAAATGGGATAAATATATATGAACAGGTTGAGATAGATATAAATAGCTAGATACATATAATGATAAACAGATATGACCAGAATGAGATAGATAGATAGATAGATAGATATGGGATCTGAGCATTCTCTCCACAAAAGCCACATGAATGTACTACAATGTAAATGTTTCATGTTACAAGGGTCAGATTTGGTCACACTTTACTTCCTGGTTGACACTTCCACCCTCCCGAAAACAACCACTGAGTAAGTCTTTATACGATTGCACTACCACTCTCTCTCTCTCTCTCTCTCTCTCTCTCTCTCTCTCTCTCTCTCTCTCTCTCTCTCTCTCTCTCTCTCTCTCTCTCATCCAAAAGGACAGAAAGCGATTCTTCAAACACTGGGCGTTTTCTGATCTCCAACCACCTTAAACACATCTCGGCCGACCCCCACTGTAAACTGGGGGTTAAATGGATTTGCCTCAAGAGGATATCTTAGATGTAGGTTTTCTTTTGAGGGCTGATGGATGACACCAGCTGAACGTTACAAACAAGAAACGAACATTTCCACTGGTTCCTCCTAAAAATACACACACACATCTACACTCACACTTAACCTTTTTGCAATTTGATGTCAAACGCACTCGTATATCAGACGCGCGCACGCACGTACGCACGCATACACACACAAAACACACACACACACACACACACACACACACACACTGCAATCATTCACATTCGTACAAACACTCATATAAGCAACCACATACAAAGACACACATACACCCAAAAACACATTTATAACATCTTTCTTGATGTAGATAAAACTAAGTTTGGCAAAAGGCCAGAAATATGTGGCACTCAATGAGAATTTAACTCACTACTCAGTAATAATTTATATGCATGACTAATTTGCTAACTATTACACCACCACAAGTTTTCCGTTCTAAAACTAAGCTTAGTTTCTATTTAGGACAAGGTCGTAAGTATAGTTCACACACTGAGGATCGAACCTACAGTCGGTGGTACTAAGAATATGCTCACTGTATCTTCTGCAGGTGGATAATGTTGTATAGCGATCTATTTGCATAGACGGTATATATAGTATGAGCGTACACTCGTGATTGTATTTCTCATGCTTAATCCTGTAGTGTACGTATGTTTTGTGTAGCTTCTTCTTGGTTTGTATTTCTTCTTACTTCGTATATTGTTCTGACTGGCCCTGGAGCTTCTCAAGACGTTGGGCTGTCTTCTTAACTGTTTCTGGATGAGACGCTCTGTGTTGTTAATTTGTTCTTAGTTCCCAACTCAAGATATTTCTTTAGGGAATTCACATGTATTTTATTTGAGTCTTGATTTCTTTTTTTGACTCCAGACCACTCAACCGCGCAGTGAGAACTAGCCAACAGCCAGCCATTATATCTTCATTCTTCATCGGCTAACCAGAGACTGATTAGAACTAAACTCTCTCCCACGCTAGCCTGGTTGGTTGTTTGGTTTATTTTAACGGCATACCAACCCATCCGGGGTTATGTCATGCCTAATGGTTAGGAAGTAATATATGTTATGTATTTATATTTATACTTTTTTAGTAATTGGTTTTAACAATATGTTAGCACCATTAGGGATCATGTATGGTATTGATTAAGTTCGTGTCTATATTCTATGGTATAATTTTATTTCCCTCAAAAAGGACAGAATGTCCTCCATGTTGACATTTTCAATTAGATCTTTCATATTGTTTGCAGCAAAATAACGGTTTCTGATGTGAGCAAAAAACCTGCATTCCATGAATGCAAAATCAAGGTGTCTGACATGTTTCACACTGTGGTTGTTGTTCTTGTTTGAGTACGTTCAGGAAGAGGAGTTCACAACAAGGTAAAGAGACATCAATCAAAATCTCTGTAACTGTTATTTTGAATTTAAATTATCTACACTTTTGTGCATAATTGATAGTACACTCATCAATAATTACAACAGTTAGAGCCCCCACGAAAATATTGATGTCCTATGTATGACACTAGATTGCATCTGAGGTAGGATCCCAGTTCTATAGATATGAAAAGTGCCACATCTAAACTAAGCTTAGTAAATAACTAATATTGACTTTTTAAACAAGACTCCCCCATCAACAGAAATAAAAATCATTATTTTTCGTAAACTGTTAAATTGTAGGAGTAGGTGTTTATCTAACCGTAATCTGGGTAAAACGCTAAACTGTATCAAGTGGTGAGGTTCTAATTCTGGGGCTCTGAGGAGTGTGAAGTACCCCTTCATTACCATTACTCCCAGATACACTCTGACTCGGAGAGGTAGTACCTATTAGGTTCCCATCTATGGGAAAAATAGATCTATTTAAAATGATTCGTATTCGATAGGACCATTTGCAAAAAAAAAACTCTTAAGAAAAATTACACAAAAATGTAAATATGAACATACAATAAACGTGATTCTCTAATCTCTAGGCATAAAATGACCCTAGACGGATTGACATGCTGTTAAAAGCAATTGATAAATGAATCAGTAATAATTGATCTGCGATATCAGCTTCATAACTACGATGAGTTGCCCAACTTTTTTAGTGATGTTTAATTGTTTGTTTGTTTTTGTTGGGGTTTTTTTTGGGGGGGGTTCTTGATGTTATTTACAGAATCTAACCTAATTTGAGTCAAATTTAGAATTTGGACTTCCTGCCTGCCTTTAGGGGCAGGCAGGAAGTGCAAATTCTAAATTCACAATCTGCATTCACAATCCTGATTTTTACCTGGACTCGAATACCAACCACCTACACCGGCGTAAAGATGCAACTATATAACCCAGGGTTTGAAAATGATGACCCACACCTTCAGTTGAATAAGTGACAGAAACTCGTCTATTTCTTTGAATTAATGACGTTGCTTCGCAAAAAATATTTTTCCTTCTCAGTTTTTTTGTGGGGGGGGGGTTATTTTAAATAATATGTTTTTCTTTTAAGAACAGTTTAAAAGGTATCAATTCTGTGTTTTCCTTCTCTTAGACTGGTTACCATACCAAGCTTAAAGAGCCCGGTCAGTCCTACTATCTACCCTGGGATAGAATAGTTGGATTTATACCTTTATGCCTACAAATATTTCCAATCCGTCCGCCCACCCAAAATGTTAGCCAATCCCACCAATCATACCTTTCTTTTATTCTTCGTCTTTCATTTTCTATTATCCTGAATAGTAGTTTATTTGTTCCAAAATATTCATTGAACTTTTGAAAACCGCATTGTTCAAGTTTTTATTAGAAATGGATTTCAATGTAATTCGTTCCAATCGACAAAAAAGACAATGAAACAGAAACAAATAATAAAGTGTATTATATTTCATAACTAGAATTGACCTTGTGTCACATCCTACCCGTGGCGCAAGTGTTGGGCAGATACATACATAAAATAAGTCCCAGAACCAACGTTAAGCCGACACCGGTTACACCCCTTCTTCATACACAACCAACAATTCTCCCATGTTTTTGCAAGTCATCCTCTATCACCACACAACATTTCACCTTGTGTCCTGATGAAGGTTGCAAAAATCGAAACGTTATAACGAATTAAGAATAAACTCATTTTCGTGTTTTTCTATTTTTCAATAGCGACAGTCGCTATTTCAGTCCCATACATAAAATAAATCACGGTTTAAAAGGCTGGGGGCCTAAATTTTCCAATGAGTTTTCTCCAGAGATTATTAGATAAAAAGAATAAAGTAAAGTAGTTATCAAATAAATATTTGTTTTTAGAATCTAAAAATATGAAATTTGAAACTTAACATTAAGCGATTCATATCTTAAACTAATTTTATCAATTAATTATGTATATCAATTGTTGTTCGACACGCAAGTACGAGTGCCTGTAAGAGTAATATTCATTTTAAAGAATTTAGATTTATTTCCATTGAATCAGTTTGATTGAAACGATTCAGCAATTAAAAAAAAATGATTTTTGATAATCGTTTTTCATCTACGACGGCCTTCCATACGAGTTGAGGTCACGTGACATTTTCCTCCGGTCAAAATGTTTGTTAAACAAAATTATTAGAGCGTGTTTTTTTTCTGCGTGTTTAGACCAAAAAGAAAAACATATTTCATATAGAAGTTATTAATTCTTCTGTAATGAGTGTATTTAATGTTTTTGTGTTTTTGTTGTTGTTGTTGTTGTTGTTGTTATTGATTTTAAGAAGAAACTGTTATAAGTCTTAAAATTCTAAATAATATGTTTTTTCATCTCTAAAAAGCGTTCATGTTTGCAAAATATTTTAGAGAAATTGAGCAAAAATAATTGTTTAAAATGTATTAAAAATAAATTACATGTAATATTATTTTGCTTTTTTACTTCTACTTTTCGACTTAGACAAAAATTTGGCCTTACATAACCGAATTAATTAATTATTAATTCGTTTTCAAAATGAAAATGAGCGAAGAAATTGGCAGTGCCTAGTGTAATATATTTGGAAACAAATGTGTGTAGAGAACAGCTTATCTCAGTCGGTAGAGCATCCACCAAGGAACCACAAGGTTTCGCGTTTGATGCCGGTTCTCGACAAGTCTGCGCATGAGTACCACAGCTTGGATCGGCCAACAGGTGGTCCCATTGGGGGAATTTTACCCCTCTGCAGAGGTGCAGTCAGTGTATTCTACAGCTCCAGCCGACAGGACGGCTCTTAACGCGTAATGCCTCACTATTTAAAAAAAAACTCTATGCCCCACTGACAGGACCTGAAAGGTTTATAATCATTATTGGAAAAAAGAGGAAAATGAAAACGGTAATATAAACCAATAAACACTTTTACACTTATACATGTTTTCCTGAAAGGTTTGGTTCGGTTTGGTTTATTTATTTATTGGCATATCAACGTTCGTGAGTTATTTAATGCCAAAACAATCCTTGTAGAATAACGATGGTGGTATTATTTAACCCATAGCATGGGGAATGAAAAGGTACACACCTTTCCCAAGCGTATTAGACTGAAAATGAACGGAGTAGAGTGACTGGAGTTCGAACTTGCCTACAATGATGACGCAGTCTAGCACATTACCCACTACGTCACGGTGACCAAACCCCACCACCTCCAGTATCCAAAAGTAAATCATTCATTTGAAAAAGATTTTGTAAACCGAATCGCTTGAAGTAAAAAAGCAATTACCATAAATTATATATTTATTCACCAAACGATCCGTATGAGCAATATGCGACACATGGTCAATTTTTAAGAGGAGTTTAAAAGGTATTAATTCTGAGTTTTCCTTCAATTAGTCTGGTTAACATACCAAGCTTAAAAAGCTCCGCCAGTCCTACTATCTATCCTGGGATAGAATAGTTGGATTTATACCTTTCCCTAGGGTATTAGTATTATGTGAAATACAAACAATCTCGTCCAGGATTTCAACTCGGGTCGCCGTGTCCATTAGGGTAGGTTGGTTTTTCACTTTTTAAAAAATATCAAATTCTCCCAAAGATTTAAAGTTGCATGTTGGTATAATGAATACTGATACCAAAAACTAGATCTCTTACTTGCACTATTCTTTGAGGAAATAGCATCAAAGATCGTCAGTTAAAATCCACTGAAAACCATCGTTTTTGCAACTTTTGGCCCAGAAATTGGTTAGAAAATTTAGCAATGTCAATATTTAAAACTGAAATTTATTTTACAAATATAAAACGAATAAGATATTATAACTAGAATCAAATTGAAAATATCCCCTCCATCATCAACGACACTCCCGATATGATGCTTTTTACCTCATTAATTCAGCTGTAATAGGGATGGCATTTTAAAAGATTGAAATCTATTTCCTCAAATTAAAACAAAGTTTTGAAGAAAAATATTTCGTAGGGTGATTTTTTTATGTTAATTTGCAACTTTCACCATATGGGAGACATTACAGTTTCAAAATAGACTTAACCTAGTGTCCATTATCCTACGACGTTAACCGTTACACTACGAACGCTTCCATTAATTGAAATGGGAGTATTTTGGAACTGTTCCAGTCCGGAAATATAAACATGCGCGAGATTTTCGTCGCGATTCTGCGTACTCCAGTGGTTGTCTAAAAGTAGGTTTAGGGGGGGGGGCTGCTGAATATTTACGGTGCCTATGAATAACTGTGAGATAGAAAATGCGTGAAGCAACTAAGTCAAGCGTACTGTCGTATTCAAGCGTTTCACATCATTGACAACAGACAGCATATCTCAACTTTCGACATCAAGGCAGGTAGACTGAAGAAGGTTATTTTTGAGGGCAGGAGTAGGGAAGAGTAGGGTCTGAGAACGCTTGAAATCTTTCCAATATAAATTAACAGTAATTGCTTCTTCGCTCTACGCCATTTTGGATAGCAAGGGAAAAATATACACTTATTTTTCTTTCAATTTTTTTTTCTTTTTGCTGTGTTTTTTATGTACCCGTTCATCTCTGGGTATATACTGGGAAGTGCCCCTTCATCACCAATGCTCCTAGGTCCACTTTGGCCCGGAGTGGTAGTACTTGTTAGGGTCCCATCTATGGGTTGAATAGAATAAAATGACTTCTAAAAAATGTGTTTTTAAAATTGAGTTTTTAAAAAATTGAGTGTTTCTTAGGGATGGTAATGTACTCTTGTTGTCATTCATGATTTGTTGTATAAGTTCTATATCCATTCTCTGTTCTGGTGTTAGTTCCTCTGTTGTTAAGGTAGGTTGTATATTATTATTATTATTATTATATTATTATATTATTGAATAGGACAAGTATTCAATGCCATTAATTTATATAGGACATTTTTTAAACTTTTCCAGACCGGAAATATACTCTACATAGTGTAGGAGAATTTACAAAAGATTATTATTATTAAATATATATAGTTGCATAAAACCATGTAAGTAATCGAAAATAAAGACTGACTTGGGGAGTAAATAGTCCAACAAGGGTTAATATGCCGTAAAATCAACCAACATATGGGAAATCTTTCTCTCCCTACAAACTACACTTTTGTTTACCACAGCAATTATTTGTGTTTTAAAAGAAAAATGCAAACAGGTCGTAAAACCAGCCGCCAATAAATAAGCAAACTATTTAGCAATAAATATTGCCACATTTTGACACAATCGTTTAAAATTATATTCTTTGAGTTCATGAATAAAGAGTATTGTCAACCTGGTATTTGTTAAGACATACGTTTGCCGACTGATCACAAAAGTTAAGCAGTGATATGCCTGTTCAATACTCAAATGGGTAACTGTCTGTTTAAAGCACGTACTATAAGCAATGGCTTATGTGTCAACTTAGCATGGTAATAAACAACCTTGTATTTGTTAAGAAAATTCTTTTTACCCGCTTGTTCACTTAATGTATTCATGTTTAACTCTTTGTCTACTTTAAACCGCTCACAGTGGCTCTTCCACCACTGCAATCCTACCGTGTAGCACTGGCAGTGGCCCTCGCACGTGTAACTTTACATTGAAAATCACTACTTGAATACCCCTGAAATCTTTTGTTTTGTTTGTGAACCAACTCTGAGACTGACACTTGATCCTCTTGCAATTGGGAAATTTGCTACAGCCATGGGGAAATTTAGTAGTCAATGCGTTAAATTCACACATTAGAATTAATTGTTAAACTCAAAATGAGTTAAAAGATTGATTGATTGATTTTAACGGCATTTCAACCCGTCTTGATTTATTTTATGTATATAAGTTAGGGAATTGTGTTCATTGTACGTTCATATTTACATTTTAGTGTATATATTTCTTAAGAATTTTATTTTTGCATACATGAGATATCAAGTACTACTTTCTAATATAAATAATTTTCACTCGTATGATTTCAAGTATTCTTAATATTATTAACATTTCATGCATAATTATATGGTTTCATTTGTTTGAAAACAGTTATAGTTTTCAAGTAACTAACTATAGACTTCCCTTGGCGTTGTGACAAACGTGCATGGCTACAAAACCGTAGTAAACGAGTTCGAACTCTATTCGCACTATTACGTTCACTTTCGGACTAATAACTTGGGTAATGTATAAAAGCCCCTAATCCACCCTAGCTATAGGTTAAATAGTACCACTACTATTTTTCTATAAGGATCGCTTTGGTATTAAATAAAACACGAATATATATGCTATTAACAAAGAAACCGAATTAGTTAAGTAACTAATAATAATAATATTTAGTAAACAATTATAGCTTCAAGTAACTATTCTCAATACAAATAATTTGCAGTTATTTGGTATCAAGTGTTCCCATCTATTACTAATACTTTTCAAACAGATCTATTTTACCTATAGATGGTACCCTAAAAGTACTATCACTTCAGAATGAATCTGGGAACTATGGCAATGAAGGAACACTCTACACTCCTCAGAGTTCCAGAACTTGAGCATCACCATCAGATGCAATTTAGTATCATACCGCAAGACACCAGGTTTTTTTTTTGGCGGAGAGGGGCGTTTTACCCCTCTGCAGGGTATACAGGCATTGTATTCTAAGTCCGCTAACAATGATGTGAATTAAAAGAATTGAACAGTGTGTATTGTAAGTGCTTGCCCTATGCTATATACACCGAAACATCTCCAGTTAAGTTGCAAATGTTAAGTAAATGAAAAAAACAAAAAGGATTTTAAATTATTACAAATGAAAAGAGGTTTTCAATTAGTCTTATCCAAAAGAAGGAACGGTTTGAACGTCAAATCGTGTAAAGCGACCATTGATTAAGGTTTGGCTATGGCTGAGTTCTGAAGGGTAATTAATGATAAAACGTCATCAATAAACAAATAACAAAAAACGGGAAAATAAACAAAGGTTCTATTAAAAGCAAACGAATGCCAAATTTGTTGCTTCAAGTTTCAACGTTCTGGCGTGGTTGTGTCGAAATAGCGCACCACGGCATTGGCAATTTAATTAACAGCACTTTGAGAAACGAAAAATTGAAGGTATTTTACTAATCGTATACAACACACTGATTCTTAAGTGGACCACGGGTTCAATTATGCAGGTGGGACATCTAAGGATAGGAGGCTAGATAGAGGCTAGAGATCAGAAGGCGGATTCAACCAATACCGACTAACACCTTTCCTGTCACACCATCTTTGTATGTGTATTTACCCAAACCCTCCACCGTCGGCAGAATAAGACACAAGGTCAGCTTTTAAGCGGAGTTAAGCTGGTTTGAATTCAGAGTACTCCTTCGTTTGAAAGATTGCTCAACCAAGGCTAAAAATAAACAGGCTGTCCTAATGGGGGGAGAACAGATGGATTCATGCCTTTCCCAAGTGAAACGCAAACACTCTCGTCCAGATTGATCTCGATTCGCCGATTCCAATTCAAACTACGTAACCGTTACGGTAAACGTGTTCTAATATACTGATCGAAATCAATATATATATATATTTACCAACCCCTCTGCACGAGCAGGATGTGACACAAGGTCAATTTCTTAAGCGGAGTTCAACAGGTTTGAATTCAGAGTTTTTCTTTTCCTAGACCGGTTGCCTAACCAAGGTTAAAGAGCCCAGTCTGCCATACTATTTCCATAGCTGGAGAGAGAGTAGGATTCATACCTTTCCCAAGGGTATTAGCGCAAAGTGAAATACAATTACCACATCAAGGATTTGAATTCGGGCCGACGAGTCCATTTCCCATAACTTTAACGATTACACCACGCGCTTCCTACGATCGAAATCAATATAAGTTTGAATGTTCGTTACATATCCACCTGTTAGCAGTCTAAGAGATAAGGTTTAACAAAACGCAACTCAAACCGTGATCAAGCTAGAGAGAATATGTATAATTTGCCCACTTCACTGCACAGATTCAAGCTGTGCTCCTCGTGCGCTGATAAAATACAATGGCTGACTGAAAAGTTTATAGGCTGTCCAAGATAGTCTCACGATATCATCATAGATTCTCTTGCGGTTCACACACTTCTTACATCGGTGTTACAGTGTTTGGATCTCATTGGTAAAACAAGTCATCAGCAGCAGATGTGACGTCATCATATGAACTTTTCAGCCAGTTAACTTTTCAGCCCAAGCTCGTTTGATAGAATGTAAGTAAAAAGTCAAGTCGGTGGAGTGGCCTATTGTCGGTATCAGCCAAACAGCGAGGGATCTATTCCCTTTTCATTAGCGCTAGACCAGGGAAATTGTATTTTTATATGAGGTGGAGCAGCACACCTACCATCAACTCTCACTGTGCTCCTCGTGTGCTAAGTTGGCGAGGCCGGTATCGAATTCAGTGGTTCCTAAGCGGATGCTCTACTGAATGAGCTAAATAGGCCCCTAGATATATGACGAATAGATCTGTAATGTAATTCATGTTGCTAAGTGTTTTCTATTTATCTATTTTTTTACTTTTATACTTTTTTAAAATTTTCTTTCATAAAAGAGAGATAGGGAGGGGTTATCTCAGTCGGTAGAGCATTCGGCTAGAAACACAAAGTTCCTAGTTCGATACCAGCCTCTTCAACTCAGCGTATGAGTAGCACAGGAATCTGTGCGGTAAAGTAGGAGCTGATGGTAGGTGTGGCTCTCCACCTCAGATGCAAAAGCAATCTTCTTGGTTTAGCGCTAGTGAAAAGGGATAGACTCCTCGTTGTCTGTCTGATACGACTTTAGGTCGTCCCGTCGACTTACTTATGTAACCATTCATATTTACTGTTTTCTAATTTTGAAAGAATACTATAACTCATTTTTCTTTAATAAGATGATAATAAAATAGGATATTTATATTATTTATATTATATTATGATTATATTTAATTTCAAATTCCATCTAGTCAGTGGAGCGCCACACATACCATTAATCTCCACTTCACCGCACAGATCCAAGCTGTGTCTTAATGCGCTGAGTTGGCGATGGCCGGTATTGAACCCAGTGGTTCCTAGGCGGATACTCTACCAACGAGATAAACCTTTAAAACAAAACGTGGCCAAAATGTCCGCGATGGAATATCGGCGGCCGAAATTATCGAGCCAAAACGTCCTGTTACTGAAAGATAGATATATGTGAAAGATATATATATATATATATATACTAACCCCTACACACGAGTATCCTACTAATGTCAATTTCTTAAGGGGGTTTGAATCAGAGTTTTAGTTCAGCTAGACTGGCTGCCATACTAAGACTATATTGTCCAGTCTGCTTACTATTCTCTTTGCATATTCTTTTAAGGTTGTTAGCGCTATTTGAAATACAAACAACTTCGTCCAGGATTTGAACTTGTATCGCCGAGTCTATTTGCTACGACGATTGCCATTACACGACTAGCGCCCTACAATCAAAGATATGATGTAAATGGCAAGGAGCATGATAGTCTCCTGTCTATCAATACATTTGTACACTTCTTCTGTGAATGGGTCTCAGGAAAATTAAGTTGGAGATCTACGGTAGAATGGAAGATCTGCAGTAGCATAATACTGTGGAGGCAAACGAGTGTCTTCTTCACCCTTCTCCTCTTCTTCCTCCACCTCTTCCTCCTCTTCTTCCTCCTCCTCCTCCTCTTTCTTCTTTTTTCTTCCCTCCTTCTTCTTCTTCCTGTACACCATTCTTCTTCTTCTTCTTCTTCTTCTTCTTCTTCTTCTTCTTTTGCTCAATCATTCTTCTTTTCTTTTTCTGTTCACTTCTTCTCCCCATACTAGCGTCGTCTTACTCCGGTGCCGAAATCTAAATACTTGGTGCCTCAACGCTTTCGAACCCGGCTGGTTGGTCAGCATTCCTGCCGATGGCAACAGTACTTTTGTTGTGGTGAACTGTATGATGGTTGATATATGATGGGCTCATCATCTATTTGATGTTGTTTTGCTTATCCGTTCCTTCTGGTTTTACCAGTTGTTCGTTAAGAACTTCACTAGATTTACATATGATTGTATATTATTTAAAATTACATCTAGTAATTCATTTTCGCCTTTAAAACAAAGCCTGGCCAGATATTCATAATGCAATATCTCTGCGGCCAATAACATACATCTGTCTTACTGCACTAACGTACTCTCTTGGAAATCATTCTGAAGGGAATATGGTTCTATGTCCATCATTATATCACTTTGAATCTTTCTGTCACGGACAGATATCGAATTGAGATAAGAGAGAGTTCATTTTATTTCAAAAAGAAAATTAAAAGCTTGGAAACCCAATTTCTTTTTAATTAGGTTAATACTACTCCAACCCTCACCCCGATCCCAGAAAATAATGAAAATCAAATACTTATTTGAAATATCTATTAACTTTTACAGATTTTTGAGGATTCTCCAAACGAGCCTGAAGTCATTTTCCGTACGCCACACCAGAGTAAACAACACAGTAACATGTAGTGAAAAAATAAAAAAATAAAAAATAAAACATCATTTAAATACAAATAATTATCCTAAAACTTACGACTTACGAGTTTCAACTTTGATTATCCTCGGTGGGCTAGTATCATCACGCTTCTTCTCTCTCTCTCTCTCTCTCTATATATATATATATATATAATATATATATATTATAATGGAGATTGTGTGTTTTTCTGTCTGTAACCGAAACTATATTCCTACTCAAGTCACAATTCTCTTCGTTATTGACATCACATTCTCCATGATTTTATTTTTATCTAAACCTCAATTATTAATAAAACTGTCTTACATTATTAATACTGTTAACTATGTCTCCATTCTGACAACATGCAATTATATTTATATATACAAACAAAATAGCGTTTACAGTGTTACCGGGAAGGCTAATTTGCATATTAATATTAAAAATCGAATTTAATAAATATGTGCTTAGTATTATTGATTTCTAACTGTTTGTTTTATTTTAATGAATATAAGCAAAAATCTCTTCAATGAATCTTAAATGAAATCCATTAACAAAGATAAATAACTGTCATTTTATTCTTTACTTCCTCTTTTAACTAAATACTTAAATTAGAAAAAATAACAATGAAAGACGAAGTGATGGAAGAGTAAATTTCAGTTGTTCCATTTTTTATTATACTCCCTCTGTTTCAAATCTTTTATTATACTCCCTCTGTTTCAAATCTTTTTATCTGTATTCTTATTTAGTTTCATTAGCCTTTCTAATTTAATACAATATTTTATTACATTAAAACTTAAATACTTGCACCCGGAGGGTGCATATATTCGCTAGTAATATATATTATTATATATATATATAATATAAATATATATATTATATAATAATCGTAATATTCAGCACACACATACGACACACACACACAACACACACACACATACACACACATATATATATATATATATATATATATATTTGTGATTATTTTGGTATATGTATCCGTTGTGGGAGGTACATATATCAAGTTTGGGATTTGTAAAGAGCATTAAGAAATTATCAGAAACTCGGTTGTTTTTAGTAGAGTTTCGTTTATTTAGTAGTAGTAAATTTTCCGGGTTTTTATGCTCCTTTCTTCAGTCTGTGTAAGGACAGTAGTGTTGCTGGCTTATTCCTCTCGCTCTTTACTTTATATTTTTTGTTCGAACGATGACGTATATTTTATCTGTCGAATGAGTGACTACATGAAATAAACACAAAAATGGAGAAAAGCAATTTCTAATTAAAAAATCCGACCATTGATATTTTGGGTGACGTAGACATTATGTTTGTAAAGCTATTACACAAAGGCTGACATCTGTAGTAAGATTTCTTCTTTTAAAACATATCGCTCCCACCACCTTGATGGGGAGGAGGACACATGAGTTCATTTCCCTGGGGAAGGACGTTGACGTCTTTATTTACAAAAGGATGTTAGATTAAAATGCAATCAAACGGAAACCTATGGGTGGGGGGAACTGATTGATTTTGTCAATTTTACGTGTATAGAGGATAGGGCTTTCTCTGTACCGACTTGTCTTGATGATAACTTTCAGAGAATGATATCAGAAAGATAGATAATAGATAGATAGATAGATAGATAGATAGATAGATAGATATACTATTGCCCATAAATAAGTACATCCTTAACATTTTTAATAAAAAGTCAATTTTCTTCTAAACGCGTGTTTATTATTTCTACTTGATTATCTAAAACTATTTATACAATTAATCATTATGTAATGTTTAATAGAAAATTCTGCACCATAGAAAATGTAACCAAAAATAAAAAATAAAAAGTATCGAGATTCTTGTACTTTTTAACACACCATGTATTCTGAAAAAAAAATAACGTTCCATTCATTTTTCATTTTTATCCAGGTAATACAGTTTTAAACTTGTTACTTTTTGACACACTTTGTATTCTGAAAAAATTAATGAATGGAACGTTATTTCTGACACACCTTATATAATATATATATATATATAATATATATTATAATATATATATATATACCAGCAGAAGTCCCAGTCCATGATAGGACTAAAGGACTTTAGAATATCAAGGAGATTGACTGAATGTGGTAATAGGAGAGTAAGGGAAATCAATTTTTATCGATAAAAGAAGCTAAGACAAAAAACTAAAGAATTCGCGTATTATAATATTCGTTTATTTAGGACTGATTGATTTCTTATTTTCCTTCTTTTTTTATGTTTTGGTTTTGGGTTTTTTTTGGGGGAAGGGAGGGTAACATTTAAAATAATATTCTAGAAATGTAAGCCTAAACTCGTGAGACATGTTGTTTTATTTTTTGTTTTTTTTTTGTTGATCTTTTTTTGATTTTCTCTCTCTGGTTGTTTTCTCTTTTTTTTGTCATTTTTTAGATAGTATTTTTTCTAGAACTCTATGCAATTAATAACGTTAACCATGACTTCTAAAGGTTGAATAATTTCACGTGAATAATTTCCTTAGACATTATGGTCTCACGCCTTTCCTCGCCTGTTCTCCCGTTCAAAATGATCCGGTTGTCGCAGTGATGTCGGTAACGTGGCCGCAAATCACCCATAACCCAACACATTTACCCTCAACCTTTTTTCTTCCCGCTCGCACTTCTCGTGATTTCCAAGCATCAAAAGTGGTCTGGAGTGAAAAGTAGTAGTAGGTTATGGTGGTTGTTGGTCTAATCAAGGTAACATGTGATAGATTTACCGCCCCATCTCGGTACACCGCCAGTCACTTGCCCCCCCCCACCGCTACTGAACACACAACGCCACCCCACCACAGTTCAGTGAAGTGGCTGCACGTGATGTTTTCTGAGTAAGGTAACGTAATACAGTACCGGAGTGAGACTGTCTCAAAGACAATATGGCGCACCCATGGAATCAGAGGTGGTTTTCCGCGAGTGCTACTCTTTACCTGAATAGGATATTTTTTGCGGAAGAGAAAATGTCACTGAACGATGTGTACGCCTCCACAGTTTATAATATACATACATATATATATACATACATATAGATAAATATGATATCATATAATAATATAATATACATAAAGATATATATATATGATTATATAATATAAGTATATATATTATATATATATAATATATATATTAATTATATATATATATATAGATATATTCGTGAAGCGTCCATATTTTTGCAAATGTAAGATAATAATTAAAAAAATTTTTAATAAAACATCATCCTTTTTGCAGAGTTAAGAGAAAGTAATGAATCCGACGGTATGATAAAAGATATGAAAACAACACAATATGCTGTTAAAGTGAAAAGATTTTATATCATATCTATAGCTAATATTAGCTATGAATATGATATAAAATCTTTTCACTTTAACAGCATATTGTGTTGTTTTCATATCTTTTTATCTATCTATCTATCTATCTATCTATCTATTCTATATATATATATATATTATATATAATATAATATTATATATATATATTATATATGGGTCCAACGGGAGAAAATCAAATATTTTATAAAAAGAGGGTTCGCAAAATGGATTATGTTTTTAAAAAAGAAATTATCATTATTTTACATTGGCGCACGTGTTTCAGATCTTCTGATATCTTCTTCAGGCGTTAATTAACCACATTCTCTCTATATGTATATTGAGAGAGAGAGAGAGAGAGAGAGAGAGAGAGAGAGAGTGAGAGAGAGAGGAGAGAGAGAGAGAGAGAGAGATTAACAAAAGTCATAAGACAAACAGAATATTTCTTTATATTAGTCTTTTAATTTTTCTCAAATTTTCTAATTTCGATCTTGGTCATCGTCGGCAGAAATATTTTTTTTAATAGTTTTTAAAAAGTATTGATTTGCCAAAAAAGAAACAACGGGCGATGAATTAGAATGTCGCACAGAGATCATAAAAAGATGCTTAAGAAGATAAATGCAAGTGATAAAAGTACGTAAAAGTGTGCGATGCTACAACGTAGAACAGGTCTAAAAGCTAAAATATCCAAATTATATACTCTTAAAGTCTATCTAAAAGATAATTAGGGACCCCCCCCACCTGGTGTAGTGGCTAAAGTGCTGGATTACGACTTGGTAATAAATGAGTTCGAACTCCAGTCGCGCTATATGTTCCATTTCGGAGAATACCCTCATCTTGGTTGTTATATTCAAACTTTGACCACTACACACTCCGACCTTCTTCAATTACTTGGTTAAAAGCTTCTATATAGAATGTACCATGAAACTGAGTTCAATCCCTAGGTTCGGTTCAGTGAAGAAAAATTGCAATATAAGAGCGAAATAATTAAAGAGAATTATTTATAAAAGATTATATAAAGCAAGTTTTGGGGCAGGAATAGGCCAGAGAGAGCTCACTCTAGTCTACAACTGATTCAAATTCAGTTTTCCTTCTCTGGTAGCGATATCAAAGTTTAAAAACAGTCTGCCCTATTATTTACTTCCATAGAATGGAGAAAAATAGAATGCTTGCTTCCTCCCACAAACTTGCTTTATATATTACTTTTATAAATTATTCTCTTCTCTTAATTATTTCGCTCTATATTGTCATTTTCTTTTCACTGAAACCCGAACCTAGGGATTGAACTCCAGATTTATGGTAATTTTTGGCTTTAACCAAGTAATTGAAGAGGGTCGGAGTGTGTGTGGTCGACGTTTTTGAATATAACAACCAAAGATGAAGGGTATTCGTCCGAAAGTGAACATTAGCGCGACTGGAGTTCGAACTCATTATTACAAAGTCGTAATCCAGCACTTTAGCCACTACACCAGGTGGGGGGCGGTCCCTATTATAATTTTGTCTTTATGAGTTTATTTGGATATTTAGCTTTAGACCTGTCTACCGTTTGTAGCATCGCATCACTTTTTACGTACTTTTATCACTTGCATTTTATCTTCTCTTTAGCATCTTTTTATGATTCTGTTGCGACATTTTCTAATGTCATCGCCCGTTGTTTCTTTTGGCAAATCAATACTTTTAAAAACTTAAAAAAATATGTTCTGCCAAAAACGATGACCTAAGAATCGAAATTAGAAATTTGAGAAAATATTAAGAAAGTATAAAATATAAAGAAATATTTCTGTTTGTCTTATGCCTTTTGTTATTTATCTCTCTCTCTCTCTCTCTCTCTCTTCTCTCTCTCACTCTCTCTCTCTCTCTCGTCTCTCTCTCTCTCTTCTCTCAATATACACATATAGAGAGAATGTGGTTTAATTAACGCCTGAAGAATATCAGGAAGATGCTGAAACACGTGTCGGCCAGATGGTAAAATAATGATAATTTCTTTTTAAAAAACATAATCCATTTTTGCGACCCGGTCTTTTTTATAAAATATTTTTTCTCCCGTTGGACGCCATATATATTATATATATATATTTATATAATATATATATAATATATATATATATTATAGATAGAATAGATAGATAGATAGATAGATAGATAAAAAGATTTATGAAAACAACCCATATGCTGTTAAAAGGTGAAAAGATTTTTAATAATCATAATTCATAGCTAATATTAGCTATGAATATGATAATAAATCTTTCACTTTAACAGCAATATTGTGGTTTGTTTTGCATATCTTTTTATCATACCGTCGGATTCATTTACTTCTCTTAACTCTGCAAAAAGGATGATGTTTTAAAAATTTTTTTTTTAAACATTATTTATCTTACATTTGCAAAAATAGGAACGCTTCACGAATATATATATATATTAATTATATATATATATATATATATATGAATATATATAGTATATACTACTTATATTATATATATTCATATATATATTATCTTTATGTATATTATATATTATATGTATATATCATTTATCTATATGTATGTATATATAATATGTATGTATATTATAAACTGTGGAGGCCGTGACTAAAGTCGTTCAGTGACATTTTCTCTTCCCGCAAAAAATATCCTATTCAGGTAAAGAAGTTAGCAATCGGGAAAACCAACCTCCGTGATTCCATGGGTGCGCCTATTGTTCTTTGAGACAGTCCTCACATCCGGCTAGCTGTAATTAGTTAAGCCGTTACTCGAAACATCACGTGCGCCACTTCACTGACTGTGGGTGGGGGTGGCGTTGTGTGTTCAGTAGCGGTGGGGGGGGGGCAAGTGACTGGCGGTGGTACCGAGATGGGGGCGGTAAAGGTTATCACATGTTTAGACGCTAGATTAGACAACAACCAGCCATAACCCTAACTACTACTTCACTCGCAGACGCACTTTTGATTGCTTGGAAATCACGAGAAGTGCGACGGGTAAAAAAAAGGTTGAGGTTAAATGTGTTGGCGTTTGGTGATTTGCGCGCACGTTACAGAACTCACTGCGATAAAAAAAAAAAATAAAAAAAAAAAAAAAACCGGATCATTTTGAACGAGAGGAGGAAAGCTGAGACCTAATGTCAAGGAAATATTCACGTGAAATTATTCAACCTTTAGAAGTCACTGGTTAACGTTATTAATTGCATAGAGTTCTAGAAAAATACTATCTAAAAAATGACAAAAAAAGAGAAAACAACCAGAGAGAGAAATCACAAAAGAATCAACAAAAAACAACAAAATAAACCATGTCTTCACGAGTTTAGGTTACATTTCTAGAATATTATTTTAAATGTTACCTCCCTTCCCCCCGAAAAAAACCCAAAACCAAACATAAAAAAAGAAGGATAAATAAGAAATCAATCAGTCCCTAAAATAAACGAATATTATAATACGCGATTCTTAGCTTCTTTTGTCTTAGCTTCTTTTATCGTAAAATTGATCCCTTACTCTCCTAATTACCGACATTCAGTCAATCTCCTTGATATTCCTAAAGTCCTTTTAGTCCTATCATGGGACTGGGTACTTCTGTGGTATATATATATATATATATATATATATAGTATATATATATATATAAGTTATTATATATGGTGTGTCAGAATAACGTTCCATTCATTAATTTTTTTCAGAATACATAAAGTGTGTCAAAAAGTACAAGTTTAAAACTGTATTTACCTGGATAAAAATGAAATGAACTGGAACGTTATTTTTTTTTTCAGAATACATGGTGTGTTACAAAAGTACAAAGAATCTCGATACTTTTAATTTTTTATTTTGGTTACATTTTCATGGTGCAGAAATTTTCTATTAAACATTACATATGATTAATTGTATAATAAGTTTTTAAGATAATCATGTAGAAATAATAAACATCGTTAGAAGAAATTGACTTTCATAAAAATGTTAGATGTACTTATTATGGGCGAATAAGTATAATCACTCTAATCTATCTATCTATCTATCTATCTATCTATCTATCTATTTTTTTCTGAATATCATTCTCTGAAAGTTTATCATCAAGACAAGTCGGTACAGAGAAAGCCCTATCCTCTATACACGTAAAATTGACAAAATCAATCAGTTTCCCCACCCATAGGCTTTCCGTTTGTTGCATTTTATCTAACATCCTTTTTGTAAATAAAGACGTCCAACGTCCTTTCCAGGGAAATGACTCGATGTGTCCCTCCTCCCATCCAAGGTGGTGGGAGCGAATATGTTTTAAAAAGAAGATCTTACTAACAGATGTCAGCTCTTGGTGTATATAGCTTACAAACATAATGTCTACGTCACCCAAAATATAATGGTCGGGATTTGTTTATAAGAAATTGCTTTCTCCATTTTTGTGTTTATTTCATGTAGTCCAACTCATTCGACAGATACATATACGTCATCGTTCGACAAAAAATTAAAGTAAAGAGCGGAGAGGTATAAGCCAGCAACACTACTGTCCTACACAGACTGAAGAAAGGAGCATAAAAAACCCGAAAATTTACTAACTATAAAATAAACGGAAACTCTACTAAAAACACCGAGTTTTCTGATGATTTCTTATGCTTTCTTACAAATGCCAAACTTGATATATGTACCTCCCACAAACGGATACATATACCACAAATAATACAAATATATATTTCTATATACTATATAATATATAGTGTGTGTTATGGTGTGTGTGTGTGTGGTGTGTGTGTCGTATGTTGTGCTGAATATTACGATCATAGTATAAATATATTATATATATATATAATATATATTATATAGTATATATACTAGCGATATATGCATCCTCCGGGTGCAAGTATTTAAGTTTTAATGTAATAAAATTTGTATTAAATTAGAAAGGCTAATGAAACTAAATAGAATACAGATAAAAGATTTGAACAGAGGGAGTAAATCCAAGATTTGAAACAGGGGAGTATAATGAAGAAATGGAACAACTGAAATTTACTCTTCCATCACTCTCGTTTTCATTGTTTTTTTTCTAATTTAAGTATTAAGTTAAAAAGAGAAGTAAGAATAAAATGAGTTATTTTAGTCTTGTTAATGGATTTCATTTAAGATTCATTGAAGAGATCTTTTGCTTATATTCATTAAAATAAAAACCAAACAGTTAGAAAATCAATAAATATAAAGCACATATTTATTAAATTCGATTTTCTTAATATTAATATGCAAATTAGCCTTCCCGGATAACACTGGTAAACCGCTATTTTGTTGTATATATAAATTAATTGCATGTTGTCAGATGGAGACATAGTTAACAGTATTATAATGTAAGACAGTTTTAATTATAATTGAGGTTTTGTATAAAATAAAACATGGAGAATGTGATGTCAAACGAAGAGCAATTGTGAATGAGTAGGAACTATAGTTTCGGTTACTTAGACAGAAAAACACACAATCTCCATTATAATATATTATAATATATATATATATATAAATATATATGATGAGAGAGAGAAGAGAGGAGAAGCGTGAGAATACTAGCCACCCGAGAATAATCAAACTGTGAAACTCGAAGTCGTAGTTTTTAGGATAATTATTTGTATTTAATGATGTTTTTATTTTTTATTTTTTTATTTTTTCATACATGTTACTGTGTTGTTTACTCTGGTTGGCGTACGGAAAATGACTTCAGGCTGTCGTTTGGAGGAATCCTCAAAAAATCCTGTAAAAGTTAATAGATATTTCAATCAAGTAATTTGATTTTTGATTATTTTCTGGGATCGGGTGAGGGTTGGAGTAGTATTACCTAATTAAAAAGAAATTGGGTTTCCAAGCTTTTAATTTTCTTTTTTGAAATAAAATGACTCTCTCTTATCTCAATTCGATAACTCTGTCCGTGACAGGAAGAATTCAAAGTGAATATATGATGGAATAGAGCCATATTCCCTTCAGAATGAATTTCAAAGAGTACGTTAGTGCAGTAAGACAGATGTATGCTATGGCCGCAGATATTTGCATATGATATCTGTGGCCCTAGGCTTTGTTTTAAGGCGACAAATGAATTACTAGATGTATTTTAAATAATATACAATCATATGTAAATCTATGTGAAGTTCTTTAACGAACAACTGGTAAAACAAAAGGAACCGGATAAGCAACAACAAAACATCAAATAGATATGAGCCCAATCATATAACCATCATACAGTTCACCACACAAAGTCTGTTGCCATCTGGCAGGAATGCTGACCAACCAGCCCGGTTCGAAGCGTTGAGCACAAGTTTTGATTTCGGCCACCGGAAGTAAGACGACGCTAGTATGGGGAGAAGAAGTGAACAGACAAGAAAAGAGAATGATTGAGCAAGAAGAGAAGAAGAAGAAGAAGAAGAAGAGAAGAGAAGAATGGTGTACAGAGAAGAAGAAGGAGGAGAAGAAAAAGAAGAGAAGGAGAGGAGGAGGAGGAAGAAGAGGAGGAAGAGGTGGAGGAAGAAGAGGAGAAGGGTGAAGAAGAACACTCGGTTTGCCTCGCACAGTATTATGCTATCTGGCCAGATCTTTCCCATCTTACCGTAGATCTCACTTAATTTTCCNTTATTTATTGGCATATCAACGTTCGTGAGTTATTTAATGCCAAAACAATCCTTGTAGAATAACGATGGTGGTATTATTAACCCATAGCATGGGGAATGAAAAGGTACACACCTTTCCCAAGCGTATTAGACTGAAAATGAACGGAGTAGAGTGACTGGAGTTCGAACTTGCCTACAATGATGACGCAGTCTAGCACATTACCCACTACGTCACGGTGACCAAACCCACCACCTCCAGTATCCAAAAGTAAATCATTCATTTGAAAAAGATTTTGTAAACCGAATCGCTTGAAGTAAAAAAGCAATTACCATAAATTATATATTTATTCACCAAACGATCCGTATGAGCAATATGCGACACATGGTCAATTTTTAAGAGGAGTTTAAAAGGTATTAATTCTGAGTTTTCCTTCAATTAGTCTGGTTAACATACCAAGCTTAAAAAGCTCCGCCAGTCCTACTATCTATCCTGGGATAGAATAGTTGGATTTATACCTTTCCCTAGGGTATTAGTATTATGTGAAATACAAATCTCGTCCAGGATTTCAACTCGGGTCGCCGTGTCCATTAGGGTAGGTTGGTTTTTCACTTTTAAAAAATATCAAATTCTCCCAAAGATTTAAAGTTGCATGTTGGTATAATGAATACTGATACCAAAAACTAGATCTCTTACTTGCACTATTCTTTGAGGAAATAGCATCAAAGATCGTCAGTTAAAATCCACTGAAAACCATCGTTTTTGCAACTTTTGGCCCAGAAATTGGTTAGAAATTTAGCAATGTCAATATTTAAAACTGAAATTTATTTTACAAAATAAAACGAATAAGATATTATAACTAGAATCAAATTGAAAATATCCCCTCCATCATCAACGACACTCCCGATATGATGCTTTTTACCTCATTAATTCAGCTGTAATAGGGATGGCATTTTAAAAGATTGAAATCTATTTCCTCAAATTAAAACAAAGTTTTGAAGAAAAATATTTCGTAGGGTGATTTTTTTATGTTAATTTGCAACTTTCACCATATGGGAGACATTACAGTTTCAAAATAGACTTAACCTAGTGTCCATTATCCTACGACGTTAACCGTTACACTACGAACGCTTCCATTAATTGAAATGGGAGTATTTGGAACTGTTCCAGTCCGGAAATATAAACATGCGCGAGATTTTCGTCGCGATTCTGCGTACTCCAGTGGTTGTCTAAAAGTAGGTTTAGGGGGGGGGCTGCTGAATATTACGGTGCCTATGAATAACTGTGAGATAGAAAATGCGTGAAGCAACTAAGTCAAGCGTACTGTCGTATTCAAGCGTTTCACATCATTGACAACAGACAGCATATCTCAACTTTCGACATCAAGGCAGGTAGACTGAAGAAGGTTATTTTTGAGGGCAGGAGTAGGGAAGAGTAGGGTCTGAGAACGCTTGAAATCTTTCCAATATAAATTAACAGTAATTGCTTCTTCGCTCTACGCCATTTTGGATAGCAAGGGAAAAATATACACTTATTTTTCTTCATTTTTTTTTCTTTTTGCTGTGTTTTTTATGTACCCGTTCATCTCTGGGTATATACTGGGAAGTGCCCCTTCATCACCAATGCTCCTAGGTCCACTTTGGCCGGAGTGGTAGTACTTGTTAGGGTCCCATCTATGGGTTGAATAGAATAAAATGACTTCTAAAAAATGTTTTTAAAAAATTGAGTTTTTAAAAAAATTGAGTGTTTCTTAGGGATGGTAATGTACTCTTGTTGTCATTCATGATTTGTTGTATAAGTTCTATATCCATTCTCTGTTCTGGTGTTAGTTCCTCTGTTGTTAAGGTAGGTTGTATATTATTATTATTATTATTATTATTATTATTATTGAATAGGACAAGTATTCAATTGCCATTAATTTATATAGGACATTTTTTTAAACTTTTCCAGACCGGAAATATAACTCTACATAGTGTAGGAGAATTTACAAAAGATTATTATTATTAAATATATATAGTTGCATAAAACCATGTAAGTAATCGAAAAATAAAGACTGACTTGGGGAGTAAATAGTCCAACAAGGGTTAATATGCCGTAAAATCAACCAACATATGGGAAATCTTTCTCTCCCTACAAACTACACTTTTGTTTACCACAGCAATTATTTGTGTTTAAAAGAAAAATGCAAACAGGTCGTAAAACCAGCCAGCCAATAAATAAGCAAACTATTTAGCAATAAATATTGCCACATTTTGACACAATCGTTTAAAATTATATTCTTTGAGTTCATGAATAAAGAGTATTGTCAACCTGGTATTTGTTAAGACATACGTTTGCCGACTGATCACAAAAGTTAAGCAGTGATATGCCTGTTCAATACTCAAATGGGTAACTGTCTGTTTAAAGCACGTACTATAAGCAAATTGAGGCTTATGTGTCAGACTTAGCATGGTAATAAACAACCTTGTATTTGTTAAGAAAATTCTTTTTTACCCGGCTTGTTCACTTAATGTATTCATGTTTAACTCTTTGTCTACTTTAAACCGCTCACAGTGGCTCTTCCACCACTGCAATCCTACCGTGTAGCACTGGCAGTGGCCCTCGCACGTGTAACTTTACATTGAAAAATCACTACTTGAATACCCCTGAAATCTTTTGTTTTGTTTGTGAACCAACTCTGAGACTGACACTTGATCCTCTTGCAATTGGGAAATTTGCTACAGCCATGGGGAAATTTAGTAGTCAATGCGTTAAATTCACACATTAGAATTAATTGTTAAACTCAAAATGAGTTAAAAGATTGATTGATTGATTTTAACGGCATTTCAACCCGTCTTGATTTATTTTATGTATATAAGTTAGGGAATTGTGTTCATTGTACGTTCATATTTACATTTTAGTGTATATATTTCTTAAGAATTTTATTTTTGCATACATGAGATATCAAGTACTACTTTCTAATATAAATAATTTTCACTCGTATGATTTCAAGTATTCTTATATATTATTAACATTTCATGCATAATTATATGGTTTCATTTGTTTGAAAACAGTTATAGTTTTCAAGTAACTAACTATAGACTTCCCTTGGCGTTGTGACAAACGTGCATGGCTACAAAACCGTAGTAAACGAGTTCGAACTCTATTCGCACTATTACGTTCACTTTCGGACTAATAACCTTGGGTAATGTATAAAAGCCCCTAATCCACCCTAGCTATAGGTTAAATAGTACCACTACTATTTTTCTATAAGGATCGCTTTGGTATTAAATAAAACACGAATATTGATATGCTATTAAACAAAGAAACCGAATTAGTTCAAGTAACTAATAATAATATTTTAGTAAACAATTATAGCTTCAAGTAACTATTCTCAATACAAATAATTTGCAGTTATTTGGTATCAAGTGTTCCCATCTATTACTAATACTTTTCAAACAGATCTATTTTACCTATAGATGGTACCCTAAAAGTACTATCACTTCAGAATGAATCTGGGAACTATGGCAATGAAGGAACACTCTACACTCCTCAGAGTTCCAGAACTTGAGCATCACCATCAGATGCAATTTAGTATCATACGCAAGACACCAGGTTTTTTTTTTTGCGGAGAGGGGCGTTTTACCCCTCTGCAGGGTATACAGGCATTGTATTCTAAGTCCGCTAACAATGATGTGAATTAAAAGAATTGAACAGTGTGTATTGTAAGTGCTTGCCCTATGCTATATACACCGAAACATCTCCAGTTAAGTTGCAAATGTTAAGTAAATGAAAAAACAAAAAGGATTTTAAATTATTACAAATGAAAAGAGGTTTTCAATTAGTCTTATCCAAAAGAAGGAACGGTTTGAACGTCAAATCGTGTAAAGCGACCATTGATTAAGGTTTGGCTATGGCTGAGTTCTGAAGGGTAATTAATGATAAAACGTCATCAATAAACAAATAACAAAAAACGGGAAAATAAACAAAGGTTCTATTAAAAGCAAACGAATGCCACATTTGTTGCTTCAAGTTTCAACGTTCTGGCGTGGTTGTGTCGAAATAGCGCACCACGGCATTGGCAATTTAATTAACAGCACTTTGAGAAACGAAAAATTGAAGGTATTTTACTAATCGTATACAACACACTGATTCTTAAGTGGACCACGGGGTTCAATTATGCAGGTGGGACATCTAAGGATAGGAGGCTAGATAGAGGCTAGAGATCAGAAGGCGGATTCAACCAACTACCGACTAACACCTTTCCTGTCACACCATCTTTGTATGTGTATTTACCCAAACCCTCCACCGTCGGCAGAATAAGACACAAGGTCAGCTTTTAAGCGGAGTTAAGCTGGTTTGAATTCAGAGTACTCCTTCGTTTAGAAAGATTGCTCAACCAAGGCTAAAAATAAACAGGCTGTCCTAATGGGGGGAGAACAGATGGATTCATGCCTTTCCCAAGTGAAACGCAAACACTCTCGTCCAGGATTTGATCTCGATTCGCCGATTCCAATTCAAACTACGATAACCGTTACGGTAAACGTGTTCTAATATACTGATCGAAATCAATATATATATATTTACCAACCCCTCTGCACGAGCAGGATGTGACACAAGGTCAATTTCTTAAGCGGAGTTCAACAGGTTTGAATTCAGAGTTTTTCTTTTCCTAGACCGGTTGCCTAACCAAGGTTAAAGAGCCCAGTCTGCCATACTATTTATCCATAGCTGGAGAGAGAGTAGGATTCATACCTTTCCCAAGGGTATTAGCGCAAAGTGAAATACAATTACCACATCAAGGATTTGAATTCGGGCCGACGAGTCCATTTCCCATAACTTTAACGATTACACCACGCGCTTCCTACGATCGAAATCAATATAAGTTTGAATGTTCGTTACCATATCCACCTGTTAGCAGTCTAAGAGATAAGGTTTAACAAAACGCAACTCAAACCGTGATCAAGCTAGAGAGAATATGTATAATTTGCCCACTTCACTGCACAGATTCAAGCTGTGCTCCTCGTGCGCTGATAAAAACAATGGCTGACTGAAAAGTTTATAGGCTGTCCAAGATAGTCTCACGATATCATCATAGATTCTCTTGCGGTTCACACACTTCTTACATCGGTGTTACAGTGTTTGGATCTCATTGGTAAAACAAGTCATCAGCAGCAGATGTGACGTCATCATATGAACTTTTCAGCCAGTTAACTTTTCAGCCCAAGCTCGTTTGATAGAATGTAAGTAAAAAGTCAAGTCGGTGGAGTGGCCTATTGTCGGTATCAGCCAAACAGCGAGGGAATCTATTCCCTTTTCATTAGCGCTAGACCAGGGAAATTGTATTTTTATATGAGGTGGAGCAGCACACCTACCATCAACTCTCCACTGTGCTCCTCGTGTGCTAAGTTGGCGAGGGCCGGTATCGAATTCAGTGGTTCCTAAGCGGATGCTCTACTGAATGAGCTAAATAGGCCCCTAGATATATGACGAATAGATCTGTAATGTAATTCATGTTGCTAAGTGTTTTCTATTTATCTATTTTTTTACTTTTTATACTTTTTTAAAAATTTTCTTTTCATAAAAGAGAGATAGGGAGGGGTTATCTCAGTCGGTAGAGCATTCGGCTAGAAACCACAAAGTTCCTAGTTCGATACCAGCCCTCTTCAACTCAGCGTATGAGTAGCACAGGAATCTGTGCGGTAAAGTAAGGAGCTGATGGTAGGTGTGGCTCTCCACCTCAGATGCAAAAGCAATCTTCTTGGTTTAGCGCTAGTGAAAAGGGGATAGACTCCCTCGTTGTCTGTC
>CM042140.1:51350567-51408067 GCA_023376005.1 Doryteuthis pealeii
TTTTGCAGAGTTAAGAGAAAGTAAATGAATCCGACGGTATGATAAAAAGATATGAAAACAACACAATATGCTGTTAAAGTGAAAAGATTTTATATCATATTCATAGCTAATATTAGCTATGAATATGATATAAAATCTTTTCACTTTAACAGCATATTGTGTTGTTTTCATATCTTTTTATCTATCTATCTATCTATCTATCTATCTATCTATATATATATATATATATATATATATATATATATATATATATATATATATATGGGTCCAACGGGAGAAAATCAAATATTTTATAAAAAAGAGGGTTCGCAAAATGGATTATGTTTTTAAAAAAGAAATTATCATTATTTTACATTGGCGACACGTGTTTCAGATCTTCTGATATCTTCTTCAGGCGTTAATTAACCACATTCTCTCTATATGTATATTGAGAGAGAGAGAGAGAGAGAGAGAGAGAGAGAGAGAGTGAGAGAGAGAGAGAGAGAGAGAGAGAGAGAGAGAGATTAACAAAAGTCATAAGACAAACAGAAATATTTCTTTATATTTAGTTACTTTTTAATTTTTCTCAAATTTTCTAATTTCGATCTTAGGTCATCGTCGGCAGAAATATTTTTTTTAATAGTTTTTAAAAGTATTGATTTGCCAAAAAAGAAACAACGGGCGATGAATTAGAAATGTCGCAACAGAGATCATAAAAAGATGCTTAAAGAAGATAAAATGCAAGTGATAAAAGTACGTAAAAAGTGTGCGATGCTACAACGGTAGAACAGGTCTAAAAGCTAAAATATCCAAATTATATACTCTTAAAGTCTATCTAAAAGATAATTAGGGACCCCCCCCACCTGGTGTAGTGGCTAAAGTGCTGGATTACGACTTGGTAATAAATGAGTTCGAACTCCAGTCGCGCTATTATGTTCACTTTCGGACGAATACCCTCATCTTGGTTGTTATATTCAAAACGTTTCGACCACTACACACTCCGACCTTCTTCAATTACTTGGTTAAAAGCTTCTATATAGAATGTACCATGAAACTGAGTTCAATCCCTAGGTTCGGGTTCAGTGAAAAGAAAAATTGACAATATAAGAGCGAAATAATTAAGAAGGAGAATTAATTTATAAAAGATATATAAAGCAAGTTTTGGGCAGGAATAGCCAGATGAGTGACATCCCACTCTAGGTCTACAACTGATTCAAATTCAGTTTTCCTTCTCTGGTAGCGATATCAAAGTTTTAAAAAACAGTCTGCCCTATTATTTACCCATAGATGGAGAAAAAAGAAATGGCTTAATGCTTTTCCCAAAACTCATTCAGAATTTGAACACGGATAGCTGAGTTCACTTCCTACGACGATAACCGTTAGACCAGGAGCGCCTCCAAAGAGTGTTGGAAATCTTCAATTCCAGAATTTGAACCTGTGAAGTCGACATTATCTATTTATTTATCTATTTATTCTCTTTATTTGGGTATTACATTATTCCATAAATAACCGCGAATTTCTAGTCGTCGTAATGATAAATTGAAGCTGAAATCATGGCAGGGACAGCAGCATATGTTCAAGTAGTTGTGTTCAAAAAGAGAAATAGTTGTAAATGCTTTAGGCATTCAGGATGTTTGTAGATTAATTGTTTTTGATAATAGTAAGCGTTATTAACGATGACATTTATTTCAGTCGTTGTATTTCCGATTTCTCATACCTCTCGACTCACGAGGTAATCACATGAAGTGTGTCCGCACTTATTCTCTATTCTACCACTTCTGTCCCATAATAATTCCTACATTAACATATAATCTTTATACAATATATGTAACAACAACTGGTGACAGAGGTAGTACAATCTTTTACCTAGCACCGCTTCTGTCCCATAAAAGTTGATATATTTGCATATAAACTTCATACAATAAATATAACAAGTACAGTCAGTGAGGCTTAAAATACTCTGACTGTATCCCTGCAGAAGGATAAGACCCCCACTAAAAATGGATGTCTTTGATATGACTAAAATGCATCTGATTGTGAGGCTCCAGTTTTGGAGATCTGGGGAATGGGGAGTATCTCTTCATTGTCATTACTCTCATGTCCATTCTAATCTGGAGTGGTAGTATATGTTAGGGTATTATATATGGATAAAATAGACATGTTTAAAAACTATTCGTATTCGATAGGATCGTGTGCAAAAATAAAACATCTTAAGAAACTACACAAAAAAGTAAATATGAAAATACAATGAACACAATTTCCTAACCTATAGACATAAAATAAACCTATACCGGTTGACATGCCGTTAAAATCAATCAAGCGACCTTCACCTTTTGAGGCACCCAACATTTACTGAATACCTGAATATCTTCCGGATAGACCACGAACAATTTTCAACTATTCCTCTATAACTCAACTCAACTGAGTTTCGTTGAGATTTGTGTTTACTGACTAGTATTCAGCTGTGTCGCCAGATGAGTCTGAGTCAGTTCTGAGAATCCTGACTTGGTAGGTGGTTTAAATATTAGGTTGGGCTATTCCACTTGGTATTCGGTTTTACTGCCTTTTTTGTCTGGTGACTGGACGCTAGTCACAGCCTTCTTATGTTGATTCTACACATTCGACACAGTTTTATATGTATTCTCGTTGCTCTAGAGATGCGTAATTCTTTTTTTAAACAAATAGGAAAAAATACATAAAAAGTGCTTAATGTTACAAAGGCAGATTAGATCTAAAAAATACAAATTATGTGCTCTTAAAGTCTATCTAGAAAATAATTGGGGTAGTCCCCGTTGCTTAGTGGTTAATGTGTTCGAACTCCAGTCGTGCTATTATGTTCACTTTCGAACTAAGACCCTCATTTTGATTGTTATATTCACAACGTTTCGACCACTATACACTTCGGCCATCTTCAATTTACCTAAAAGCGTTGGTTAAAAGCTTCTAGATGAAATCTGCCCTGAATTTGAGGGAATCCTCGTGACGTAGTGGCTAAAGTGCTGGAAAGCGACATCATATTAAGCAAGTTCGAACATTAATCGCGCTCTTATGCTCACTTTCCGACTGATATCCATGGGAAAGGTATGTATCCCTTCATACCGCCAGCTATGGGTAACATTGTATCACTACTGTTCTTCTACAAGAATTGTTTTGGCATTAAATAATCTATAGAGGTTGATATGACATTAAACAAAGAAACCAAACATTTTTAAAACATTTTTTCTGATTTTTTTAGATGAGGTTTGATAAATTGTAATATTTGGATTTGGATGTCCTCATCTTTATTGTTATATACTCAACGCTTCGGCCGCTGTGCCCTCCGGCCTTCTTCAGGTGTTTCTTATCGAACACAGTAACCTTCCCGATTACGATATGAAGGCTCCCAAGCTCGACAAGAAGGTTCTCGGGCTCGAAGAGGACAGGAGAGCACATCGACCGAAACGTTGTGTATATCACAATGACGATGAGAACAACAGTTCGAAAAATCTAAATAATACAACTTTTTAAAATATTTTGGCTTTTCAAAGCTCGTTTCCTTTCCCATCTTTTGTCGAAATTGTCGTTTATTTTGCTTGCTAAAAGGTGTCCCTTTTCCCTTCCTCTTTCGCCAAACTACATAAATACAAATACACAAACAGACATTCGACTATTTATCTACCTTACCGACAGATGTAGCAAGTTCACTTCCCATTGCCTATGGCAAATCAAATGCAAGTTCCCACAGCGAGCAATCTCCGTCAGCCACATGACTGAAGTTTCAGGACGAGAGGCACGCAAAGACCAAAAGAAGGGCCATGTGTTCATTCGGTGGACCAGTTTCCACTTAGTTTAAACATATGTTTACTTATTACATCCACATGTCTGATTTACTTTCGAAATACAAACAAACTTTAATTCTATTGCGACTTGAGATCTTAGGAAGTCGCATGTCGTTGCTTAAATCCTCAGCGATTATATGGAAATCTGAACTCACTGATAAGATAAAGCGAGAATTCTTCCAAGCCGTATCAGTGCTAATGTACGGTTGCACCACTTGGATTCTAGCAAGCGCTTAAAGAAATAAGTAACATCAGGATGCTGAGAAGAACCTGAAACGTTGTTTTGTTTTTTGAACAAGGACCGGTTTAGCTCAGTCGGTAGAGTGTTCGGCTGGGAACCTCAAGGTTCTTGTTCAATACCGGCCCTCGCCCACCCAGCGTATGAGTAGCACAGGGATCTGTGCGGCAAAGTGAGGAGCTGATGGTAGGTATGGCGCTCCACCTCAGACGCTAAAAAATAACCCCCTTGGTCTAGCGCTTGTAAAAAGGGGATAGACTCTCTCGCTGTCTGGTTGATACCGATTTTAGGCCACTCCGACGACTTAAAAAAACTGACTTGATTTACATGTCATATTGTAACCATATTCATCTTATAATCATCTCATCTCTTTTCAAAAGATAATCACTGGTGCTTTAGTTATCAGCTGAAACAATCCATAAATTTACTACAGTAACGCCTATAAATAAGTATACCCTTATCAATCTTTTTAATAAAAAAGTTTTCTTTTAAACCAAAGATATTAGAATTTTACTATCATCTAGTGGAATATTATACAATCAAAATGGATATTATTAATTATCAAAGTGACTTGATTCATCATTAAAACGAAAAGGGATTAGATGCCATAAAACAAAACAATCAACCATATAACATACCATAAATAAAATTTCATTTATCCAATGATAAAATATCAAAATAATTAAAACTATTACTAAAATTAAATCATTTTAAGATATCATATAATACTTTCTTATTTGAAAGAAAAGGGGTAGAATTCTATGCTAACCCTTTCCACCATTCCTTGTTTCCATTGCTAAATTTTCCTAATGTAACTATTCAACTAAATCAGAAAGTAAATGATACAATTACAGTTATTTCTTTTTGTTAAGGCATTTCTTTTAAGATTTATCGATGGGATTTTTGCTCATATTTATTGAAATAAAACAAACTATTAGGAATCAATAATACCAAGTACATATTTATTAAAACCAATTTTTTAAGATCAATATATAAATTAGCTTTTCTGCTCACATTGTTACCTATTATTTGTATATATAAATACAATTGCATCTTATAAGTATGCAGCCCCCGCCCGGTTTCGACCGGGGGTCCAGTGAGCTTCGGCCGCTGGACCGGTTCTGTTATAATAATAGCGTCGATCCCAGGGGGCCATCCCCCCAGGCAACACCTGCCCCCTCGATTTAAAGGGGCAGGGCTGGGTTTATTGCCCAGTGCCTGAGGCGCCCCCCTTGAGGGGGAATGCCGACGGGATCGACGCAATTTTTTCACCTGCCACTCCATGAGCTTCGGTTTGTGGGTGGTCCCACGTTAATAGGGACTTTGTGCCTGACCCGTACAAGTGGGGTACGCGGTAAATATCATGCAGCCTCCGCCTGGTTTCGACCGGGGGTCCGGCGAGCTTCGGCCGCTGGACCGGTGATGGTATAATAATAGCGTCGATCCCAGGGGGCCATCCCCCCAGGCAACACCTGCCCCCTCGATTTAAAGGGGCAGGGCTGGGTTTATTGCCCAGTGCCTGAGGCGCCCCCCTTGAGGGGGAATGCCGACGGGATCGACGCAATTTTTCACCCGCCACCCCGTGAGCTTCGGCTTGTGGGTGGTCCCACATAAATAGGGCCTTTGTGCCTGACCCGTACAAGTGGGGTACTGGGAAAATACAAGCCCCCGCCCGGTTTCGACCGGGGGTTCGGTGAGCTTCGGCCGCTGG
The DNA here is from genome assembly GCA_023376005.1 of Doryteuthis pealeii. Classification (NCBI taxonomy): domain Eukaryota; kingdom Metazoa; phylum Mollusca; class Cephalopoda; order Myopsida; family Loliginidae; genus Doryteuthis; species Doryteuthis pealeii. The sequence continues at coordinate 51,356,314 of CM042140.1, forward strand.
ACCGGTTCTGTTATAATAATAGCGTTGATCCCTGGGGGCCATCCCCCCAGGCAACACCTGCCCCCTTGATTTAAAGGGGCAGGGCTGGGTTCATTGCCCAGCGCCTGAGGGGGAATGCTGACGGGATCGACGCAATTTTTCACCCGCCACCCATGAGCTTCGGCTTGTGGGTGGTCCCACATAAATAGGGCCTTGTGCCTGACCCGTACAAGTGGGGTACGTGGAAAATATCATGCAAACCCATCCCTCAGGGAGGGGGTCCAGTGGCTTCGGCCCTGGATCTTTACAAGTTAATAGCGTCGATCCCAGGGGGCTATCCCCCCAGCAATACCCGCCCCTTGATTTAAAGGGGCAGGGCTGGGGTTTTTTGCCCAGCGCCTGAGGCTCCCCCTTGAGGGGGAATGCCGACGGGCTCGATGCAATTTTACAACCTGCCACCCATGAACTTCGGCTTGTGGGTGGTCCCACGTAAATAGGGCTTTTGTGCCTGACCTTGTACAAGTGGGGTACGGGGAAAACACCATGCAAACACGCCCATCGGGTGGAGATTGCTATAATTAACGGCGTCGATCCCACGGGACCATTCCCCCAGGCAATACCTGCCCCCTCGATTTAAAGGGGCATGGCTGGGTTTATTGTCCAGCGCCTGATGCACCCCCTTGAGGTGGAATGCCGACGAGATCGACGCAATTTTTTCCACCTGCCACCCATGAGTCGGCTTGTGGGTGGTCCCACATAAAAACGAGACCTTGTGTCCAACCCATACAAGTGGGGTATGAGGTAAATAAATGTAGACCCGCCCAACGTGGTGGGGGTCCAGTGGCTTCGGCCCTGGATCTTTACAAGTTAACAGCGTCGATCCAAAGGGGCTATCCCCACCCCCCAGGCAATACATGTCCCCTTGATTTAAAGGGGCAGGGCTGGGTTTATTGCCCAGCGCCTGAGGCGCCTCCCTTGAGGGGGAATGCCGACGGGATCGACGCAATTTTTGTGCGCCCACGTTAAAACCAGACCTTGTGTCCAGCGCTCATAAGTGGGATGAGAGGCAAATAAATGTAGATAGGACCAATAATAATAATAATGATAATAATAATAATAATATTATCATTATTATTTTTTTTATTATTATTATTTTTCTTAATAATTTAATTTTTTTTTAAATGAGAAATTGTTACAAATTGAAATTCAGTTACAAGCAGGCTATCAGCCATCATAATAAGATAATTTTTTAGTTATACATACATTTTGATAAGAGATTTTACAGTAATCGATAATCGCTTTACTATCATAATAACCAGCTGAGATCAAAGCCTATGATCTTTTACCCAGAATAAACGAGTACATCAATTAGTAGTTTCTATTTTCCGGTATAATCATATTTTACGAGAAAATTTAAAAATGGGTTGAAAGACTGTATATCGCATAATTTCGAGGACAGAGTAATAGCCATGCAAGTAAAACCCGAAAGTAGTGTCTCCATTAAAAAAGGGGGACTGGTTTGTGTCTTGGTATGTTAGGATGACGATGGTTTGAAAATCAAGAAGGGGTGGAGTCGAGGGAGTAGCACGTGCGTGTGATAGAGACGACTGTTCCTGTGTATGTTCTAGTGCAACAAGCATGTAACTCGTTTGATAACGTTTAAGAGCAGCTTTATGACCTACTAGGGGTTCATTTCGGTGCGTCGTAACCAAGTGTGTGTCGTGCTTACGCCTGATTATCTCTAACCCTAAGGAACGTCTTCTTTGATTCGGTTATTGAAAGCATCGAACAACACACGGATGAGTGGCTATCGATTATACATGACGTTTAACAACATATTTGCTATGTAGATTTATGGATATTTGTCCTCGCCTTTTGATAATGCCGGCATTTAAATATTGGCTTTAGACATTCTTCTAAGTCTTTATTTTTATCATTTGAATGAGAAACGATCGCGCCGGTCAGAAGTTAATCAGAATAAGGAGTCAATAAGACGAAGCTACGAAAATAAAACTGCTATCTTTACTTGCTTTTCTACCTCATTGCTTTCCGAAAATATGATGAAACAGACAAATAAATCTAAGAGTTTTTATCCTAAGGTTATTAAATCCTAAGTATTCGCACTCGTTAATTTAACAGAAGAAGAAAAAGAAGTTTTGGTAATATGACTTTAACTAGTATTCAATGGAACCAAGACTTTTTTAATAATGAACACGCATGGGTTTCGATTCATACGTGGCTCTTCACAGTAAAATGACCTCATATCTCTTTTGGCTTGGTGGGAAGTCGGGGAAATACCAGACTAACTAGTAGTTGACCTATTGTTGCATGATCATTCTTTTAACATTGGTCACTATATCTTCTATCTTCTAATGTCTTATTATGTCACGTGCAATGTCAAGCTCTCTTTCAGGTTGGAGACATCTTCTTCATCAGGGTCGTCTCCCTCTTATCCTGTTCTTTGTTATTACTTGCTAATCAGGAACACGGACACATAGGTTGTGTACACACTTTTTTATTTAATTCCTGATCCCGAATTAACCACGCGCATGCAGTACGCAAGATGGCCGCTTGCTCAATTCTGAGTTGCCTAATTCAAATTCTAAATTTCCCAGGGTTCCATCCGATCATTTGACTCCTAAGCCAATCACAGAAGACCGCTCGAATGACCCTCGATTCAAAATTTGTCCGTCAAACTTTACGAACTTTTATCTGGTACTATATTTTTCCACAGTATACTGCTAATTTTAAATCCAAACAACACTTCATTAAAAAAATAATAGTTAGTCTATCATTATGTAACACTGTCGGTGGGTATTAAGATATGCTGATTGAATCCCTATAGAGGATCAACACGCCCCCAAGGGTGTCCTGGACGAGACACTAAACTGCATCTGGTGGTAAGTCTCCAGTTCGACCGCTCTAGTCAAATCTAGGTTGTAAATTGTACAATTCTCTGTGTTCCTAACCAGCCATGTTTATTTTTAAATTCTTTTTATCAAGAACTAAAAAAAGTCTGCACAGACTTTATACTGCTCCCAGGTTATCGTGTTATGGGTATGACATTAAACTGCATCTGATTTTAAAGCTTCAATTCAAGATCTCCAAGGTTCATTCTGATCCAGAATAGTGGTAGCAGTTAGAGTCTTATCCACGGGTCAAATAGATATGTTTTCAAATGATTTGTATTAGATAGGAATGTTTGATATCATATAACTCTTAAGAAACTACACAAAAATGTATGCATAATGTAGGTATAAAATAACCCCATACGAGTTGACATGACGTTAAAATCAGCTAATCAATTTAATATATATATATATATATATATATATATATATATATATATATATATATAATCACTACCTGTGTACAGCAACAGTTTGTTTAAGGTTTGTTTGTTTGGGGGGTGAGTGGTAACTACCAAGTTAAAGAGAAATGAATATATTTTTTTCGTTAACTTAAGATTTGGTTTATTTATTTAATGACTTATCAATTATGGGTTATCTCATGCCAAAATATCATTCGTTTCTAAACGTTGGATTACAATCCTAATTATATTTTTGAATTTCATATCTTATTTGTCAATAATCATTTGATTACATAGTTATGATATCAAGTGGTATCATAATACAAATAACTTGGTCACAATTGTATGGTTTCAAGTATTCCTATCAAACAGTTATAATTTTATCACGGTTATATGATTTACATTAGATTCCTATTCAAAGTAAAATCGGTGGAGTGGTCTATTGTCAATATCAAGCAAACAGCGAGGTATTATATCCCCTTTTTCACTAGCACGAGACCAGGGAGATTGTTTTTGCAGCTGAGATTGAACGCCACACCTACCATCAGCTCCCAACTTTATCGCACAGATCCAAGCTGTGCTACTCATACACTGAATTAGGCGAGGACCGGCATCGAACCCTGAAATTTGTGGCTCCTAGGCGGATGCTCTACTGGTCCTACTACACAATTATATGTTTTCAAGTAACTATTTTATTTAATAGTCATTTGTTTGCACACAGTTATATAGTTTTTATTAACTTATAATAAAAATCCTTTCTAAACAACCATAAGATAACCATTCCTAATACAAATAATTTCGACGGAGTTATATGGTATTAAGTATTCCTATCTAATACTAATTTTAACAGCTCGTATACATTTACTCTACAAAACAGAATTAACAGTTTAGATAATTGCACAACTAATTTGTTTTCAATATCAAAACGGAGAGGCCAACTTTATCTCTGTGTACATAGACGGCATAATTTCCTCTCATCTCAGCAGATTTATCTTTGCATGAAAAGGAAATGCTGATTATTTTTATTCTTTCTTCACAGAGCCAAAGTCTGCTCAGTTTTCATTACAGGATCTTCACGTGTCTTTTGAACCCCTGTCATTTAATTTTAGAATCAAGCAAACTGGCGTTGGTTTCCCGTTGTAACAGCGGTCCATGATGATATTGCTGCTTTTATCCAGAAAAGAAGGGAGGATTCTAATTAGCATTTAATGCTTATTGTCATTATGTATTAACTCAACAAGTCTGTTCTCAAGCGAGAACTCGGCTAGGAGTTCGCCGTTTCTTTTGGGGATGTTATGAAAAGGCAAACTATGAACTTACACTTACCCAAATAATACAAAAGCCCAACTAGGTTATATCATAATAAATAAAAAATGGATAAATAGTGCAATGAACTGCGAAGAATAAGGAGTATTAAAGGAGTATCCTCCGATAACAGAATAGTCACAGCAAAATTACGACTAAGCCTATGTAGAAACAAAAGGCAAACCAGTAAATCTGTACGATACGCCTGGTCGTCACTTGCTCAGGGTTCCAGAACTAGTAAAAGCATAAATTTACGAATTGGACTACATTGTACGCTCGTCTTTGTGGCTTTCAAATCACAGACGGAATGAAGCAGTGTACAACGTGCCAGGGCACTAACTACCACAATACTACAAACTAGTAAAAGCATAAATTTACGAATTGGACTACATTGCACGCTCGTCTTTGTGGCTTTCAAATCACAGACGGAATGAAGCAGTGTACAACGTGCCAGGGCACCAACTACCACAATACTACAAACTAGTAAAAGCATAAATTTACGAATTGGACTACATTGCACGTTCGTCTTTGTGGCTTTCAAATCACAGACGGAATGAAGCAGTGTACAACGTGCCAGGGCACCAACTACCACAATACTACAAACACAATCGGTGCTTCCCATATCTTGAATTGTCTCAGTCATGTGATATACACACCACAAATATTGCAGAACTTTTGGTCCAATCTTGTTGGTTGGTTGGGTTTTACAGCATTTCAATCTATTCGGTTATTTTATGCCGAAACCGTTTTTGTTTTATTCATTTTTGATGAGTACTCAATTTTTTTAAACTCAAGTTTTTTTTAAACTCAAGTTTTCTATTTAACCCATAGATGGGACCCTAACTCCGGGGAAGAGTAGATCTATGAGTGATGGTGATGAAGGGGTACTTCATATTCTCCAGAGTTCCAGAATTGGAACTTCGCCATCAAATAGAGTTTAACGTCATATCCAGGACATTAAGACCCTCAGCTACTGCCTTCTAGCACATATATGATGAAAAGGGTCAGAGGTTTGTCATAAGGGCAATAGGGTTGGGACAATCCTATAGATCCTATTGCTTGATGTCACCAGCCGATTGATCGGAGGGGACCTCTCTGGCCGCCCGTCTAGCCTAAGTAAGAGTCAAAGTGGACTGTTGCATATCATTGACTGTTCAGCCACCAGGGTTCCATCCTTAAGCATCACAAGTCGCCACTCACAGCCAATAGGTAGCCCCATTGGGAAGGGCTCTTACCCCTCTGCCGAGGTGCATTCGGTGTATTCTAAAGTCCCAGGCGACAGGGCTGATCCAACCTATTACCCCCCAGTTGAAACTGAACTGTTTTTATAAGCATCGAATGTCTAATTTAGCCGAGAAAGTAGTGTGACGCTATAACTAAAGATATTTATATACTCTCCATGAGAAGAGGACGGGGATTTTGAGGGACTATCTATAATTCTGCTAAAAAGTGTCAGTGCTATTGACACTTGGACTCTACGAAACTCTTAGAGAAAAAAGTTAGATGATAACTGTACAAGAACGCTGTGTGCTGTCTTGAATAAATCCTGGAAGCAGTACCGCACAAAAAGGGCAGCTGTACAGCCACTTGCCTCATATCACACAAGTCATTCCGGTAAGATGAACAAGACATGCTGGACACTGCTGGAGAATCAAGGACGAGCACAAAAGTATCGTTCTCCTGTGTACATCTGCACATCGGCACACCAATGCGGGTTGGCTACCAAAACTTATATCAATCAGCTCTGCGTTGATAGTGGATGCCGTTCGGATGATCTTCCAGGAGCGATGGACAATAGGGGCGGATGTTGAGGAAGAGTCATCGAGATCCATGCGGTCGGCACGACCTGATGATGATGCACGTTCCTGTATGTGGTTTCAAATCGCTCATAGGATGAAGCAATGTACAATATGTCAGCGCACCAACTAGCACAATACTACTAACAAGAGCGTCTACCTTTTTGCACGGCTTGAACTGCTTTAGTCATGTGATAAATGTGCCTCAAATTAATACGTACCAAAATATTGCAAAATCTTTGATTCAACCTGTATTTGTAAGATCGAACGTCTAATTTGGCCGAGTAAGTGGAGAGCTGCTCAACCTACAAATATTTACATACACTCCATGAGAAGAGGCCGGGGATTTTGAGGGACTTTAGATCTATAACTTTGCTAAATGTTGATTTAAAAACACTTGATAAAGTTTTGTCGAACAGCTTGGCAGATGTCGGATTAGTTAATTGTACTCCAGTTGGTTTTCTACTGGAAAGCGTTGATCAATAGAGAATAACCTGAATTTCGTTCGTTTCTAAGTGGATACAAACTGAGTCTGGCAATTTTTAGGTTAAATTTAGATAGGCCGGATCTTTTGATAGAATTGTTTATCGCTCACAGAAAGCAGTTTTGATAGACAGAAAGATAGTGTATCAACACCTTTGTCCTTCTATTACACCAAATCTAGCGAATGATTATTTCATATGACCATTCTGTTTTTATTGTTAATAAAGAAAGAGAAGAAAAAGGACATGTTACATGGAAAGAATATAATAAGAAAGAAAGAAAGACAGACAGAAAGAAAGAAAGAAAGAAAGAAAGAGGGTAGGGAAAAGACGCGCGGAAGAGATAATGCTAATCTGTTTCAATAGGAACATAATTAAAAGATGAAAAGAAGGAAAGAAAGAAAAAATGTGTGTGTGAGAGAGTGAGAGAGAGGGGGGAGAGTTAAATCAAAATTATACTTTTTCCATATTGAACTATTTTTGCAATAGCTCTTAGATAAACATATCATACGTTGTAATAATTAAATACTGTGGTATATCCACAGGTTCTGCTAGTATATATATATATATATAATTTGGATACTGATATCCGAGAATGTGCCGTATATATTCGTTGTCTAACGGTTATCGCTGTAAGAAATGAATACGGCGACCAGCGTTTAAATACTGGACGAGGCTGTTTTTTGCACTTCACATAGTCCTAATACCCTTAGAAAAGGCACACGTTCAACTATTCTCCCTCCAGATATGCGTAAATAGCAGGGTAGACAGGACTCTTTAACCTTGTCATGACAATCGGTCTCGGAAAGAAAAACTTTGAAATCAAACTGTTAAACTCCGCTTTAAAAAATTAACCCTGTGTCACCTTCTACTCGTACGGTGGTTTGGTAAATACATATACAAGGTGTGTCAAAAAGTATCAAGATTGTTGTACTTTTTGACACACCTAGTATTTTGAGAAAAATACCGTTCCATTCATTATTTTTTTCTAAACACAAGGTGTGTCAAAAAAGTACCAAGTTTAAAGCTGTAATGACCAAGATAGAAATGAAGAATGAATGGAACTTTTTTCAGAATACAAGGTGTGTCAAAAAGTACAAAAAGTCTCAATACTTTTTTAAACATCTTGTATCCTCGAATAATGATCAACTTCGTGTAATAAACGACCGCTATTTCTAGCCACAAAAAGGTGTTTCTATCATATGTGTGAAATAAACGATCCATACATTTTGGCTGTGCTATCCAACAAAACTATTTCTTCAGTATCCAAGAGAAAACACTCAAACACATACTTATACTTTTAAAACTACTGTAAAAAAAAAAAGTTGTCGGGTTGGCCTAAAGTCGGTATCAGCCACAGCGAGAGAGTATCGCATTTTCACTAGCGCTAGACCAAGGAGATTGTTTTTTAGCATGAGGTGGAGCGTCACACCTACCATCAGCTCTTTATTTTACCGCACAAATCCCAGTGCTACTCATACGCTGAGTTGGCGAGGTCCGGTATCAAACTCGGAGCCTGGTGGTTCCTTGGCTGACGCTCTACCGACTGAGCTAGAATAAAAATCAACGCAATACAATAAAAAAAAGTATAGGAAAATATAAATAAATATTTTTGCTACTATATTTCGGGAATCCTATTCCCTTCCTCTGGCTCGTGAAAATAATAATGAAATTGTCGCATTCTCTTCGGGGGAATGAAATAGGATTCCCGAAATATAGCTGCAAAATATTATTGTCATGCTTTATTCCAAACGACATTTAATTGTAAGTACATTAAATTTTGAAACACTTTCTTTTAGATATTCATATTACTTTAAATATACAATACCATTTTTATCTAATCTATATGAGAAGCATAAGTGGGATCCAGACTACAATATATATATATATATATATATTATAATATATATATATATATATATATATCTGATGATATATATATATATATCTGATGATGATGATCATCATCATTATATATCGTTTGGTAGTATTACATCTATCTGTTTGGCTCTCTGTAGAACATAGACAAACAATTCACAATTATTAACACACACACGCATATATACATATATATGTATATATATGTGTGTGTGTGTGTGTGTGTGTGTGTTTGTGCGCGTGTGTGTGTGTGTATGAGTGTGTGTGTGTGTGTGTGTGTGCACAGAGAAAAGTATGTGTTCAAGTACGACCCTTAAAATAAATTAAGAAGCATCGAATGTATTTGGAGGCGGATTATTTATCAGTTTATCCCATAAATTAGGACAACGATGGGATAACTTTGGCTCCGATCTTCACCTGTTTGTCTGACCCCCCCCCCCATCCTCCAAAGATTAGATGGGATTAATCGGTCGACTTGCGATGAATGACAAAATAGTAAACGGTTTTGCTTCAATTCCCATCGGCGTAGATACGAACACATCGACATTTGCAGAAATGTCAGTCCAAATCTTTTTTAGATTCATTTTCGCCACCATTTTACCCAGTTTCGCACCATCGTGTCACATCGGAACGTCTCATTAATCTATTCTATCCTTTCATGGTCTGTCTGTGTGTCTGTCTCACACACACATACATACGCGCGCGCGCACATATACACACATTTACTCATGTTACATATCCGTCTCTTTATATAGACGGCATATATACTATGAGCGTATACCCGTGGTTGTATTTCTTATACTCATCTTAATGTTTTCTGTCTTATCTTTTCTTTAGTCGACATATTTTTTCTTCACTTCTATTTCCTGGTCTGAGTTGCTCTTCTAAGTTCTTATTCAGGATCTGTTTTTTTTATAAGTTGTTTCAGACTGTCTTCTTAATATCTGGTTGAGACGTCCTGTGCTGTTAGTTTGTTCTTAGTCAACAACTCAAGATATTTCTTTAGGGAATTCACATGTATTTTTATTTGCGTCTTATTTCTCTCTCTTGGGTCACTCAGTCGTGTGGTGAGAATCTAGCCAACCGCTACACTCACTCTTTTAGTCAATAACTTGAGAACTCACTATTTCCTTCTCTAAAAGGAGTGCCCTGGGTATGACACTAAACTGCTTCTGATCGTAAGCTTTCAATTCAGGAGATTTAGGGAGTGACAAGTAACCGTTCATTGCCATTACTCCCAGGACTGTGACGTCGTATTGAGTTTGAACTCCAGTCGCGCTCTCACGTTTACTTTTGGACAAATGCTTTTGAGAAATGTATAACCTTCCTCATTCCCCAGCTATGGGTTAAATAGTACCTCTACTGTTCTTCTAAAATGATGGATTTGGCATTAAATAGCCAACGGTGGTTGATATGCCGTTAAACAAAGAAACCAAACCAAACATATTGATTAGTTGTATAAGTCGCAGTAATAATATCCAAGTATTTCTCTATAAAACTGTGTATAGTGCGTGTCAATAACTTAAATAATTTGTTTTGTTTTTATAAATTTGTAAAACTATTTCTATATTAACAGAACTAACAAGAAAACTATCCTGGCGGTGTAAAAATTAATTTTTGCCACCCTCTTTCGCAAGAAATGTGAACAGATCTTTATTTTTTTTTATAAGAGACATAAAAATGTTTTGCTGTCAATAGATACATTTAAATTTAAAATAAAACAAAGTATATATAAATCAATAATACCGGGCATGTATTTATCAAAACTTGTTTTAACAAACAATGTTGACCGTTTAATTTTGCATACTTAATTTCTTAGTATATATGATAGAGGGTTATTCTTTATTCTATGTATTAATGATTTTGACTGTAAATTAAATACTCATTGATAAACAATGACATAGTTTCAGTTACAGACAGACACCGAATCTTCATTATATATTGATAACTGGGATTGGGAGGATTTAAAAAATCAGCTATAAGACGTTGATTAATTTGAGACCACTTATAAAATTAGACTTCTGCTACTCGGGTGATTTGATCCCTCAGGTCTGATTACAATTAAGCTCAATCCACCTCACTACTCTTTTAAATTTGTAGCATCTTAATTTTGCTTTCTTTGTCATGGTTCATCAGAGATGCATGGTGCATAGAAAGCTAGTCTTGTCATGATTTGCTTGAATAAGGGTAGTTTGGTCAATGTCTCTTGGGGCTAATTTTGGTGTCAAGTACTTTCTGTAAATTCTCATTGTGTACCAAATAGTACAAATGGCGCGAAAGGCACACGCGTGAAATCTCTCTCTCTCTCTCTCTCTCTCTCTCTCTCTCTCTCTCTCTCTCTCTCTCTCTCTCTCTCTACCTACCTACCTACCTACCTACCTACCTCTGTTACTCTCAATAAAACCCCACACAACATCTTTCACTTTCGTCTTTCTCCTATCTCACTATAATTTTCTATTGTCTACTCCGTGTTACTTTGTGTTACCTCTCTATTGTTAAACTTTTCTTTTTTTCCAACTTATTTTCTCCTCGCTTTCCCATGCTTATCCCATACGTTCTTTCTTTCTCTCTTTATTTCTTTCTTCTTTTCCTCAACTAATGTTTGCATTACCATAACTTTAACATTATATTGTAACGAGGCCAGGTGCATGGACAATAAAAGTCACATTGGATTTTATAAGTAGATTATATATATATATATATATATATATATATGTGTGTGTGTGTGTGTGTGTGTGTGTGTGTGTGTGTGTCAAGAGCTGACAGTACGGATTCCCATATATATATATATATATATATATATATATATATATATATATAAACACTGAATAATAGACAGATATAGATAGATCCTGTTACTCTCTCGCTTTCTCTTTACCAATTTCTTCTACACCTACTCCTCTTCCATCTTGTATTGTACTTCTATCTTTCCCAGATTTAACCCCCTTTGTATTAACGTATATTATGGCATATAAGGCGTGCGCTTGCATATAATATGATAGGTAGCCCAGAGGAAATAACTGAACATATATTGCCTTACTGAATGGTCTAACCTGCGCCTATGAGACATAAGATTTTTTTCATCCTGTTTTTATTGCATCCTATGTACTATCAAAATCGTAACTTGATATGGTTGAGAGATTGTAAAATTGAAATAAAATTTGCGCATACGAGAAAAAAACGTCTTCATCAATCATCGTCGCTTAAAATTTATCTCTTTGACTCAACAACCGGTTCATCTTATTACGACATAAAATAAATCGTTTGGTATTTTTATGAAGAGGAAACGACTATGCTGGTTGTGGATTTTTTTTAACTGTACCGTTGTAAATGCTATTAGTAGCACTAGAAAAATATAGATAGATAGATAGATAGGTAGGGAACAGAATTGATTTGTTTATTATGAACGTGTGTAACACTGGACCCACTTTTAAAATTAGAGTAGTGATATAATGAAGTCAACGGCACTTGGTAACTGACAGTTTCTTGCCAATGCAATTTTCATGCAAGTCTTGGACTTGGTTTGAAAATCGCATATTGTCAGTTATCAAGTGCCGTTGGCTTCATGCCTACGCTACTACGAGATATACATGCTCTATCAATGATACTGAACACCCTTTACTTGTAAATATAGCGAACTATATATATATATATATATATATATATATATATATATATATATGTATGTGTGTGTGTATGTGTGTGTGTGTGTGTGTGTGTGTGTGTGTGTGTATCGATCATAGATAGATATATTACACCTATTTATATGTATGTATTTATGGGAGTACAATGAGAAAATCAATCCGACAGTATGTAGAGAAATGTTTACAAACACGGGATGTGAAATTAGATGGATGTTTATTATAGGTCGTAGTATCCATCTTTGAACATTTCGGTTTATAAAGAAACCTTCTTCAGGACAATATAAGACAAGTAAAGGAAAAAGTTGTTTGTTGTTAAAAAGATGATGGATGTTTTTAATGAGTTGAGTTTAGAAGATTTATGTATTTATGTATGTCTATAATTTTTGATTCACTTATAATCTTATACTCAATTCGCGGTGTCTCTGTCTGTCTGTGTATCTTGGAATACAATTGATAATAAATCCCTGTATCAAGATCAAACAAAACTATAATAGGGTAAAATCCTACGAGGAATCAAATGGTCGCATTTATATTTACCCTGAATTAATTAGGGGTCACTAAAGACCAAATAACTGGCTGTAGTATGAGAAAATGGGAAAAGACTATGGGGAATAACTCCGATGAATTAACAAATTTAATGAATTTCCATATCGAGCATTCTACTCATTAGGACTTGTTGCATTGATGATAATTGTTGATATTGCATTTAAATCCCTTTCAAGTTGATGTAATTGGTAAATTGTGTTAACATTCACGAATTTACGTGGTAACATTTTTACAATAAGCACATCGAGCGATAGGTGCTGCTATCCAGTGGTGAGTAGCATGAGATTTTAAAAGTGTATACTTAAATTTATTCGGTTACAATATAACAATATATAAAAAGATTGTAAAATAAATACTTTTTCATTATTATATTGCGGACATATATATATATATATATATATATATATATATATATATATATATATATATATATATATATATTCATTTTCAAGTAGATAGATAGATAGATAGATAGATTTATACATGCGTATATGTAAAAAAAGATAATAACTACACTGGTTAATATTTTTATTATGATGAAGACATATGTAGGACTGGCCCCACTTTTTGAATGAGCTTATAATAAAGAGTGGTGTCCTTACAGACAGACAGACAGATAATTAACAGTCTAAGATAAATAGATAGATAGATAGATAGATAGATAGATAGATAGATAGATAGATAGATAGATAACAGACTAAGATAGATAGATAGATAGATAACAGACTAAGATAGATAGATAGATAGTTAATGAACAGACTAAGATAGATAGATAGATAGATAGATAGATAGATAGATCAACAGTAACGAATATTCCTTTAGTGCAATTAATTTGCATTCAAGCCAATGCAAAGCCATTTGATTTATTCTTGATTTACAAGGCTGCTAAACCCCTCCACGTCCCGTGTACTTATAAAATTTATGAGACCTTCAGTTATAACTACTCGTCAATTTAAATCAAAAATGCAAATTGAGGTAAAAAGTTTAATCGGATAAAAAGAATACATTGGAAAGTAACGTGACTACCTAACCGCAAGAAACGAACGAGCGAATATCAATTGACACATGAGAAATTATAGTTTGCTAGTAATGCCCTTCAAAAGAGACTCACGTACACAAACAACCTGTTTCGTTTGTAAGAGAAAGACAAATGGCATAGACACCGTTTGTTTGTTTGATTGTTGTTGTTGTTGTTGTTTATAATAAATAAAAGGTAACGGGAGCTCCGAAAACAAAACAATTGATTACTGTAATTATTTGTATAGAACACCTACTCATGTATATGTGCACCCTAACTTTGTAATTCTCGTGTATAATACGCACTGACGTTTTATAATTTCTGGCAGCTAAATCTAACTGATATCTATTGGGTTAGTGCACAATTATTGGAGCTTTCTTTCAACAAATTTGTTGAAAAAAAAGGCCGCAATAATTATGCACCAACCCAATAATATTTGTTCAACTTTTATCAGTTCGTACTGACTAAAAATAAGAATTTATATAGTTTAGATTTGGCCACTACCCCTCCCATCAAAACATCCAAGTAAGACGAACAAAACATGCTGCGGACACCTCTGGAGAAGCAAGGACAAACTCACAAATGACGTTCTCCTGCGGACACCTACACATGGACACACCAGTGTAAGCCGACCAGCAAAAACCTACATCAATCAGCTATGTGTGGATTCTGGATGCCGTATGGAAGATCTGACATAGGCGATGACTGATAGGGACGAATGGCGACTGAGATTGATGAGAATCCGTACTTTCAACACGTCATGATGGTGTTGTATCAAGTATTCTTATCTTATACAAATAATTAGCAGACAGATCTATTAAATAATCTATTAAATGAGAATACAAAGTGTGTCAAAAAATTATCGAGATTTATTGTACTATTTGACTCACCTTATATTCTGAAAAAATTAACGTTCCATTCATTCATTTTTTTCATTGTTCATTTCTATCTTGGTAAATACAGCTTCAAATTCGGCACTTTTATGACACACCTTGTATTCTGAAGAAAATTAACGTTCCATTCATTGTTCATATCTATTTTGGTAAATACAGATTCAAACTAGACACTTTTATGACACACCTTATGTTTTGAAAAGAACGTTCCATTCATTGTTCATTTCGATCAGCTTCAATCTCGATACTTTTATGACACACCTTGTAGATATTTGATACAATATAATTGAAACTATTACAGATGCAGACTACGCATATGATCTAGCACTTCTCGCAAATACACCTACCTAAACCGAAGCGGACATCAAGAGGCATTGGCTTCTATGTGAACTCAGATAAAACGAATTTCGTGTGCTTTAAATAAGATGGGGTCATCTCCACATTAAATGACCAGCCTTTGAAATTAATAGATTGACGAGAGTCAGAAGACTCCGTGCTATCCACGCAAATTGATGATGATAATGACATTATGTCTTAAAATACAAATTTCACAATTTAGAGCAAAGACATGGACATGTTCACACAAAAATGTAAATGTAAACGTCTTACGGCGAAAATAAGCTGACATTAGGGAGAAAGGAAATTATAAACAAACACACATTCCAGTGGATATTTCTCTGTGACAGCATAAAACTTTAGTTTGGACGATATAACTTACTTTCGGTAATTTCGTCCCGAATGTGCGTGTGTGTATTTGTGAGTGTGTGTATACATATATATACATATATATATATACACATATTATACATACTCACTATGTATACATACTCTCTCTCTCTCTCTCTCTCTCTCTCTCTCTCTCTCTCTCTCTCTCTCTCTCTCTCTCTCTCTCTGTATATATATATGTATTAGCCATATACATATATACATACATATATATATATATATATGGAGAGAGACAGACAGACAGAGACAGTAAGGATGTCTGTATGTGTGTGTGAGAGAGAGAGAAGGGGAGAGAAAGTAAGAGAAGGTGAGACCTAATTCTTTAAATTGCAATTTTCATTGGCCAAATTCTTATAAAATACTGGTCTATATTTAAGTGAATTAATTTTTATAAGTACTGTAACTTGCTTCATAACAGAATCGCTCCGTTACTACAAGTGACAGCGGAAATGATGTCATAAGTCTATAATTTCCTGGCAATCATCTGAAACGAAATCGTCAGTTTCTGCCAATTAAAAATCGATTCGATGGATTCTGATTCATTGAAAATTGTTCGTTGGAACATTTCGAAAAATTTCAAAATGGTTGCAAATTTACGCCCGTTCTTTTCACTTAGTGACACGTGATGCCTCTCAATCAAAAAGTAAATACGAAGCACGAATCTCCTCATCAAAGTTGTGGATAGTTAAGATGTGGGTGGAGAAGAACCACGTGAGTAGAATAATGATAGGTAGTTTGTGGAAACGGTTCTTGTAAACAAGAAGTAATGTCGGCATTAAATTGATATCTTTTTTTTTAATGGGTAAGAGAAAATAATACAAGCTCAAATAGACTGAAAAACTCCCTATTTACAATCATCAGAATTCTCTTTTGTTATAATGTATCTTTCCACAAACACAATCTCTCTCCACAGCGAGAAACAAAGAAACAGAAATAGAGACAAACACACGCACGCACACATGCACAGCTACACGCACGCGCTTGCGCACACACACACAACACACAACACACTCACACACACACATATATATATTTACCAACCCCTCCGCACGAGCAGGATGTGACACAAGGTCATTTTTAAGCGGAGTTCAGCAGGTTTGAATTCAGAGTTTTCCTTCTCCTAGACCGGTTGCCTAACCAAGGCTAAAGAGCCCAGTCTGTCCTACTATTTATCCATAGCTGGAGGGAAAGTAGGATTCATACCTTTCCCAAGGGTATTAGCGCTACACACACACACATATATATATAATTATAATTTTAGCAAAATAGAAGGTGACTTTGCATTTCATAGTTATGTCCATTTTATTGAGACTTTGAATGATTAAAACATAACTTACATTATAATTCACTTGGAAAGCTGAAGTACTATAAGTATATTGCTTTAATAAAAAGCTCACAATTTGTGGTGGTTTTGAAAGGTTACGATCACGCTCACACTCACACACACACACACGCGCGCGTGCACACATACGCACACACATACGTACATTCACACATGCATAAACATAAGGTGGTTATAAAAAGGAGATAACCTGAATATACATATATATAAATACATATATATATTAATCATAGGTGTGTTATCTTGATAAGTGCCCAATACTAAATAGGCATACACACACACACACACACACACACACACACACACATATATATATATATATATATATATATATATATATATATATATAGCAGTTGCTAAGTCTAGCCGCAATGAAGAGACGTGAAATGTCGAAACACGGTGTCTGTGGACGACTATATATATATATATATATATATATATATATATATATATATATATATAAACGGTTTGCACATTCTCTCCTGGTGATCCCATGCATTTGTAAACATATCAAATTCATATATATATATATATATATATATATATATATATATATATATGAGTTAGGTAAAAGGATAGTGAACAAAAAATGATAACTCAAAACAAATCTAAGAGTTGAAATATTTCGTCCGATTTATACGGACACCCTCAGTCGAAAAACATTTCTTGTTCACTATCCTTTTACCTACCTCATACTGTCGGATTCTACTACATCCATCCTATCTTCATATATATATATATATATATATATATATATATATATATATATATATATATATATATATATGATATATATATCATAAATAATATCTATATATATTATATTATAATATTAGATATATTATATTGTATTATATATATTATATTAAATATATAATATAAATATATATAATATATAATATAATATATATATATATATATATATATATATATATATATATATATATATATATATATATAGTAGTACGTGATCTACAATAAGAATGTAGTTTTAAAAGATACTATTAAAATTAATTAAGGTATATATATATATATATATATATATATATATATATATATATATATATATCAAATAAGTGAATTGAGACCCATCTGATGAGACGAAAATTTGGGGAGCCGGTTTAAATCAACTTAGATTTAAATCAACTTAGATTTATATGGGCCCCAATTTTCGTCGAAATAAATTTATTATGGGATTACTGTATTGAGTTCTTCCTTCCTTTATTGATAAATATTGCTCTGTATATAATCTAAAAGGTTATTTTACATTGAGCTCTCTTCAGTGATTTAAAGATTCGCTGTATTTATACATACTGGATCATCAATATTAGTACAGTAGATCTTAGAAATCACATATAGAATCATCCCTTACTACCAAGTTTTGGATAAATCTCATATATATATATATATATATATATATATATATAATATATATATATATATAAAACCAGCCTCCGCACTCACCTTGTCTTAAAGAAAAAAAAGAAAAAAGGAACGTCTTGATAAAATATTTCTAATTTCTAAAAAATAAACCTATTCTCTCAAAGCTTTGTATCACTAACTTAAATAGTCTCCGGTTGTTTTAAGTATATAAATATACATATATACTGTTTTGTAATTGTATATATATATATATATATATATATATATATATATATATATATATATATATATATATATAATAACTTTCTATATGGTTTTCTAGAAATAAATGCTGACTAGAAACCCCATATATGATTTGTACAAAAAATTTGAAACAACAGGAAATATGTGCAGATAGGAATACTACCAGAATGCTAGTAAAAAAGAAACGACAATTGGATCAGCTTGGTGTCAGTTACCGATACAGCCCACAGAAATCCATGAGGGTTGGTCAGAAGCTACAAAATTCCACGCCAAACTGTTTTCTAAATTTCTGCGGAAACAGTTGAAAATGATTCTTTGCAAAGTGCATGAATCTAAAGGACCAGTAGAAAAAGATATGTACATATTTGCTGGAGAAATGTGAAAATACAGACGCTGCCTAATTTTCTGCAATGAAGTCGACTGTAAGTTGCAGAAATAAACTTCAAATGTTACTCTACAAAACTGTGTATCGTGAGTGTCAATGTCTTAAATTTTATTATAATGGAGATTCGGTGTCTGTCTGTAACCAAAACTACGTCACTGCTTACTTCACAATACGTCACTTATGTTTATCAATAGTTAAAGTTATTAATACATAGAATAAATTTTATCTATTAGTGATGTCTCTATGGAATCTGAGTTATATTTACTTCAAAACAGACCATGTTAATAGTGCATTTAAAATCCTGCACTGTGTCTGATATATCACTAAGAAATAAAGGTTTACATAATACATGGTGTGTTTAACTTGCATACTGGTTTTAACAAAACAGGGTTTAATAAATAATTACTGGGTGTTATTGATCTCTAATATTGATGTTTTATTCTCCAACTTATCAAAATCAATCCTATGAATGATTTTGTGCAGAAACCAATTAAAACATAATTTAAAATAAGTGTAAACTTTTTATATACGTTTTTATTTAATTTCGCTTAAATCATATTAAATTCTCAATTATATTTGAATATAGTTTGTCTGACTTTATCATTAAGAACCATAAACACTATAAACAGCCTGGAGAAGCTGTGAATAATCTTGCGAAGTTGCATATAGTACCTTTTAAATAAATTATAATAAATGTGCAGAGCAAAAAATAAACATCAGACTAGTGACTGCTCAACATTCAGAAGAGGCCTATATCATAGATAACTAAAATGTACCTCACATCTCATCTCTCTCTGCAAACCTCAAGCTATCCTGCGTGAGAACTCTCTCGTGAGAACCTGTTCGTACCTCTCTCTACGTACTCTCTATGCTAGTATCTTACTCTACTCTCACTTCTCCTAACTCTACTCTGCACATTCATCAGCACCTACGACAACAAACTATCACCACACAACACACAGCGATGACGTCAAATTTTATATAGAAATAAATAGGAAAAAAAATGGATAGTATACTAGTAATTACAAAATGTAAATTTATGGCGCCTATCAAATACAGTTCACCCGCGAAATAATAAATAAGAATAAGGAAGGATATGATAATAATTCACATAGTAGAGAGAAGTTATTAGGTCTTTTTAACGAGGCCACTCGGACTTTAAATGTATACATCTGGTAACTGCAAAGATAGCCTCAATAGATTTATATTCCAGTCTGATGAGAAACCATCGATACATTTTAATTTCTAATTTAGTAAGCTTATAGTATATACCTGAGTGTAGAAGAACTATCTGCCTATACCTCCAGTCTTCAGAACAATTATTGATCGAAAGATAGAATAATTAAAATATCAGTAAATGAAAAATATGAATGTATCAGATTAATAAGTCATTACATATACGAACTAAGCAGAATCATTATATGTAATATTTGCGCCTAATCGAATAGATAATACACGATCTTTCTCTATATAATATTACGGAAAATCATGACATTAAATACTCTTATATTTTCTGTCGAACAGCGGCCACCTTACATTCTTTCGTTCTATTGCTTCTATTAGGTTGTTGAATTTTTATCTCTATATGTTATGAACTTTCTAGTATTATATAATATGAAACTTTATTTCTGACTTATATCCCACCATATACATATTGGCTAAACTTTGTTCCTTGCATGAATATATTTTACATAGAGTTGATATGTGATTCCCTCGCCTAATGTGTTGTAGAGAAGAGAGGAGGTCTAGTTGTTTAACTTGTTTTATTCCACGTTAATTTTTAGTTTGCTGTACACATATTTTGTCTTTAATAGTAAAAAATGGCTTCTTTTTTCTTTTTTTCTTATTGTCATCGTGTTTTTAGCATTAATTTTTCTAGTGTGCCCATTGGCTCGATCGACTATAGTAAAGCGAGTTAATGACATGGGTCCCATAAACCTAGCGATATGTCCATTGAGAATGTTTAACATAGTTTATTCACTGTAAATGACCATAATGTAATTATTTACTGCTCTATACCAATTCCATCGAAATCTAATCAATTTCGATCGATTTGGGACTTACTTGCGTTGAGAGTTCATTGAGGAGAAGGGGGGGCTCAATGACAAGTATTTAAAAGTCTCAGTAGTATGAAGTATCTTCAAGGAGGACTCCCTAGTATTTGTTTGTTTGTATTTTTTTTTCACCTTTAGTCTAATATCTGTTCTGTCCATTTGTGTTAATTTAAATCAGATGATGCCTCTCTTATCTTTTTTTTATTACTTATTACTATTTAAACATTTCTTTGTCTTCTAGGAAAGAGTTTGTTTACTTTATCAGCGAGAATTTCTATTCTCTGCTGTCTCTTTTAATTTTTTTTCAATTGCCAGCAATGTACGTTTTATTCAACCAACCCTAGTTATATGTACTGATATTTCATATTGCGCGTTTCTAAGACTATAACGATCATTTCAATCTTATGTTATTTTCCATTTAATATATATCAGTTGTGATTTCAGATATTTTTAAGTTCCCGAACTACTTATGTCTGATATATCACTCTATAGTATGCTGGTTTTGATTTTTTTTCTATTCTAAAATGCAATGTATTAATTCTTATCATTTCTTTCATTATTCGACTCCTTATGTCTATAAAGTTACCTTGTTATATTTTTTTGAAGGTGGGGGTAAGCTATTGATTTGCTATCGACATCTATTGTTAACTTTTTACATCATTTAGTCTATTCTTTATGTTGTTCTTTTTTTATATACTGAATTAGAGCTAATGAATTGTGAATAACAACTAACCAAATCAGGAACCTATAAAATGCACTTGAATGAAAAATAAAGTACATATAACAATTTCTATTTGTCTCCAATTTAGGATCATTACTTTCTGTAGGAAGGCGGAGAGCGTAACATGAGTGTAAAATGTTCTAAGTAACTAGTGTATCTAGTATGTTTTATATATGAATATGAAGATTAGAAAAAGAGAGGTTATTTTCTTTATGGCTGTGCAGCTACACTAGACAAATAACTTTACTAGTTCAATTACGTATCCATACTTTATCTCCTAATCTATCAATTAATCTTATATCTTGTTTATTTGGTTTCCATATATGTTACGAACATTTGTCCATCTATCTGCCTGTCGCTCCGTTTGTTGTCTCCTCTTATTTTGTTTATTAAATGAGATCTCTTAGTACCTTATTTCTATTTTATTTATAATTTTATTTTATTTCTATAATATAGTAAAGCTTTACACTTACCTCCAGCTATCTCCTCGTGCTCTCTAAACTCTCTCTCTCTCTCTCTTTGCACCATCTCTCTCTACATGCTTACGCTACTCCGTGCTACATACGTACTTCTCATACTCTCTCTCGTACTCCTCACGTTGATGTTCTTACCTGTATTGCCTCTTTCACCTCCTCCCTCTAATATGCCGACAATTCATTATACTAGAACATATGATTATTTTATTTTCAAATTAATTGTTATTTGTTTTTTCACTGCAATTTTAACTTCCTAACTGTAAGGGGAAGAACAGAAAAGTTCACGATCTACATTCTAAACCAAAGAAACAACAATTCAGTATGGAGTTAAATAAAAATCAACAAATAGCGAGTTTTCTATCATATTGGGAAGTTTTGCCAAGATTCCTGTACTAATTTTCTATAATTTGAGTTAATATAAAGTTACAATAATTTTATCATATGGACGAGTCGTCCATACAATTAATACAATTAATAGTTAGTTCAAGTAGAAGAGCACTCCAATAGACAAATACTATATTGCGAGATAAGAAGCTTCCTTTACTAACATACTTCCAGAGAGCCTTCATTGGAAAAATCTATGTTCCTTAAGCTTCCTTACGGGATCTTTGAATCTGTTTCTTAGTAACTACGTGCACAACTTTACACTTTCACAGATTTGTTTCTCGACCAAGTAACTTATGAAATCATACATAACATCATCATCATTCATCATGAACATTACTTTACTCGTGCGATTATTTCACGCAACAAAAAAATGGGAAGAACTGATAAACTAGAGAACTAAGGTTGGACAAACACAATCACCTCAAATCTTCAGGACTTTCTAAGCTGAGTTTTGCTTCTTCCTCTTGATCTCCACTTCTTCCTTATTCTTCCTAAATCCCTTGTGGTACCTTCCAAGGCGGACTACCAAACCTTACAATTGTATTCATACACTGCAAATCGTCAACAAGAGAATCTTGACAGCTTTAACTTACAAGGAATTTCCAAGTATCAATGCCCATTTGGAGTAACTATATTTACGCTTTTTGGATCATTTCATATTTCGAAGCTTTATATAAAGACGGCCTTCCACCAGAAAACTGCACGAAAGTCAATAACCAGCAGAACATCGATAGGATTAATTTAATTGCCTTGTACAAAATAATTGCCATTATTAATGTCCGTTCCTAAACTATAATAAAAGCCGAAATAATATAGAATTACAAACTCCCAAACATCCTATAAAATGAAGTCTGTAAAAATTTGTAGGTTAATTATATCTATTTGTTTATGGTGTTTAGATTAAAGAAACAACGAACGTCACGACTAAAATAATGACCAACTCTTCATACATATCCCTATAAATAGGCCACCAGAGAAAGTTGTAACTGGGACACCTTAAAGTAAGCAAAGAGCACCAGAGTTAATTAATTTATAACACAGGAAGAACAGTTAAATCCAAGACCCGACTCCTCCGTAGTTGGACATTTCGAGCTTTAAAATTGGGAATAGTTTAGTTATAACATGTTACATGTTCTCTAATTAACACCTAAAATTAATGCCATAAATATTAACTCTATTTCACTCTCTTGTGATTCTTGCATATATTCTGGCCAACTAACCAGGGCGCAACAACAAAAAATCCTTATTTATTATCATTCTTCTCTTTAGTCTTTTCACGACCAATGATAATTAGCTGATCTAATCAACTGGAGTAACAAGATGCCACAAGTCAAGAATCTCCTAACAATGTTCTCCAGGACTCCTCTGGCTGAAGAATATTCCTGCAGATTTGAAATTAAGACACGGAATGTCTTAATAAACACGAGAATGCAACCTAAATCTGAAAGACCCTGTAGCTATGCTATGAATTCCTTCCTCTGATTTCCAGACTCAAGAACGCCTAATTCCAAATCCAATTTTTGGTGACGGCTGCGTAACCGTAAGCTTGGCAGTCAGCAGAACTCCAACACTACAATTGCGTGAGTAAGGATATGAATGGTGAGCCAGAATCAATTAACTTACTTCATGTGTTCCAATAACTTTTTTCATGGTTCTCTGGGGGCAATAGGTTACAGATAATTAATTATGTGACTTCCAAATTTGTTCAGTGAAATAATGTTGTGCTTGCTTTAGACTTCACCCAGTGAATCTGCTATTTGGCGCACTGCAAAATCCACCAGTTGACAAATTCTTTTTTTTTGTTTATCAACACTAGGTCTGGTTTTTTGCTGGGATAAGGTGATCCGTTTTTATTTCAAAGTTCCAGAGAATTTTATGCATTTCGTTCTCAAGAACAGATTCTGGTTTATGCATATACCATTTTGTTGTATGGTCAAAATTTAATTTTTTGCATAATTCCCAACCCAGTCGTGTCTAGTTTTGTATTCTCGCTGTTCTAGTTTGCTACATTCGCAGAGTATATGGTTTACAGTCTAATCTTTATTACTACAAAGTCTACATTTACTATTTTGTTGGGTCTTATCAATTTTCGCTTTTATATAGTTTGACCTTATGGCATTATTTTGTACAGCAATTATTAATGATTCTGTTTCTCTTTTGAGGTTCTTAACCATGTCCAAGTCTTTCCATGTGCAACCTCTTCGATTTGTCGTTTGAAGTGTCCATATAATTGTTTTTCTTCCCATTTTTGTTTTCTAGTCTTTGTTGTTTTTCTGTTTGTCCATCTGTCACTTCTACTATTGTTGGCCGCCATAAGTAATTTGTCTTTGCTCTTTCTTGTGTAATCCTCAAGTTGTTGGATAGCGGTTTCTACGCAGTCCTCTATGTTGGCAAGACCTCTTCCCCCTTCCTTTCTTGACACATATAATCTATCTCTATCGTCTCTAGGGTGAAGAGCCTTGTGCATGGTCATTAACTTTCTCGTCCTTTGGTCAATCTGTCTGAGTTCTTCTTTTGTCCATTTTAAGAATGGTCCTGAGTATCTTATAATGGGGACGGCCCAGGTATTGATTCCTTTGATCAGATTTCTGCTGTTGAGTTTGGTTTCTAGAAGTTTTCTAGTTCTCCTGAGATATTCTTTTTTAATTTTTCCTTTCATTTCTGTTTGCTTAATATTGTCTGCTTCTAAAATTCCTAAGTATTTGTAACTTTCATTTTCATCAAGTGATTTTATAGTGTCCTGATTTGGTAGTTGTATTCCATTCATTAATTTTCTTTCAACTTGTTTCATTACTAGCATAGCACATTTTTCAATTCCAAATTCCCTTCCTATATCTTGGCTATATATTCTAATAAATTGTACTAGGGTTTCTAATTCTTTTTCATTTTTTGCAAAATTTTTTATGTCATCCATGTACATAAGGTGGTTTATCTTCTCTTGTGCGCTAGTGAATTTGTATCCCCCTGTACATTTTTTAAGTATATGACTGAGAGGCATCATTGTTATAATGAACAGTAGTGGTGATAATGAGTCTCCTTGGAAGATACCTCTTTGGATTTTTACTTCTGCCAGGGATTGTTTTCCGGCTTTTAATTGAACTCTCCAGTTTTCCATGGCTTTTCAATGAAATTTATGATGTTGTTGGAAATTTTGTACATTTTTAAACATTCTAAAATCCAGGTATGTGGGACCATGTCATATGCTTTTCTATAGTCGATCCAGGCCATTGCAATATTTTCCGTCTATTTTTTATTTCTTTAAGAATGTATTGGTCTATATACAGTAAATCGTGTGTTCCTCTTTTTCCCTTGCGGCATCCTTTCTGTTCTTCTGGGAAAAGGTTTCGCCAATTGAGTGAAAAGTATATTTCTTCTTTTATAACAGCAGTCAATATTTTCCACATCATCGGTAGATAAGTTATCGGTCTATAATTGCTGGGGATGTTTCCTTTTTGAGGGTCTTTCTGGATTAGGGTAGTTATTCCTTTCGTCATTATTATTATTATTATTATTATTATTATTATTATACTCCTTGCGAATTTTTCTGAAGCCTGAGTGACAGCAAGTCTTCACAGGTCTCTAGTACTCTTTTGAGTATTCTAGACGTTCTTAACAATGCTGTTGTCTGGGTAGTCTTCCTCTGATTTCCAATTCCTCCAATCTTTTTCCGGGAACTGTTTTGAAGGCGCCAATTACATTGTCATCACCGTCCCCTCCATTTTCCATTATTATTTTCACTCCTTTTGAGTTTTTCACATCAGCGTTAGCTGATGGTATTTCACTGGAGTCTGAGTGACAACAAGTCTCCTCAGGTCTCCAGGACTCTTCTGAGTATTCTAGCCGATTGCAGCAGTGCACTAGTCTGGATGGTATCTATTCTTCCCCTGATTTCTAGATCCTCCAGTCTTTTTTCCAAGTTTATTTGTACCGTTCCAAGTGCACCAACTACAATTAGTATCACTTTCACTCTCATATTCCACAGCTTTTTCAATTCCCTGGCAAGGTCCAGGTATTTATCCATCTTTTCATTTTCCTTCAGCTTCACCCTGTGCTGGGACAGCAAAGTCCACCAGTTGACAGATTCTCTTTTTTTCTTTTTTTTTTTTTTGTTAAGCAATACTAGGTCGGGTCTCCTGGTTGGGATAGGGTGATCCGTCTTTATTTCGAAGTCCCAGAGAATTTTATGTTTCATTCTCAAGAACAGATTCTGGTTTAAGCATATACCATTTTGTTGTACGGTCAAAGTTTAATTTTTTGCATAATTCCCAGTGGATCACCTTCCCAACCCAGTCGTGCCTAGCTTTGTACTCCCGTTGTGCTAGTTTGCTACATTCACTTAATACATGGTTTACAGTCTCATCTCTGTCACCACAGTCTACATTTACTGTTTTGTCGGGTTTTATCAATTTTTGCTTTGATTTAATTTGTTCTTATTCTATTATTGCTAATGCTAAAGTTGTTGATATTAGTAGTAGAAATAATAGCAGTGGTAACAGTTGTTGAAACATAAGTAGTAGTAGTAGTAGTAGTAGTAGTACAACAGCTAGATAAACATTTCCATTTGAGTTCGTTTTTAATTTTCATGTTTCACTTCAAAGCTTATGGACATTCATACAAATATCGTATTCTTAAAATTAAACTAGACATTCCGAATAGCTTCAAACAAAAGAAGCCGATGGATTTTTGTTGCCCATTTTACCACACTCCAGATTCGCCTTATTATATCAGAAATTTCCCAAGAGAATAATTCTTCCTATTTCCTTCATGCTCAATCAAAGGAAATTTCTTCTTTTTTTTCTTTTCTTTTTTTTTTTTTGTACAGCTTATTGTTCTTTTTATTTCGTTTATATTTTTTGTTTGTTTGTTTTTAGTTGAATTTTGTTTGGATTTTATTTTGTTATTATTTTTCAATGATCATTATTTAATTGCCACTTGGTTGGATTATTTCACTTCCTGTGTGGCTCTTTTTTTCATTTTTTCACAGCACTACTTTGCAATAGATTATTTATCAATAGATACAATATATAGCTTGACCGGAAATAACAAAATGCAGCATTTTCTTTTGTTCCACATACGAACAGGTAATGTTTACTGGATTTCGAGTAACAGAATGTCCTCTCAGCTCTCCAGAACGTTTCTCAGTATTCAGGTCAATCTCTATTCCTCAACGGATCTCCAGTTCTTCCACTCTCTTTTCCATGTTATTTTAGGGTTGTTCCAAGGGCTCCGATTAGGATCGGTATCACAGTCATATTTTCCCTTCTCTTGCAATTTCCAGGTATCTATCCATTTTGGGTTTTTTTTGTGGGGGTGGGACTTTTCCGAGAATTCAAAAAAAGAATGTGGAGCATGAAGTTAATATCTACAAGTATCTGTATATTGATAAAAAAAAGAGATTATTATCTCTGCATCGTACAGTCATTCGTGTTGTCGTTCCTACCTCAGCACTAAGACGCTAAGTAATTTTCTCAAAATATGTTCACTTCGAAGGATTTCTGCGTTTTGATTGGTTTGGTTAGGTTTCTTTGTTTAATGGCATATCAACCTTCGTGGGTTACTTGATGCCGAAGCCATATTTGTAGAAGAACAGTAGCAGTACTATTTAACCCATTGCTGGGGACATGGGGGGGCTCATACCTTTCCCAAAATTATTTGTCTGAAAGTGAACGTAATAACGAACTCGCTTACGATGTAGCAGTCCAAAGTCATCCACTATGCCACGGGAATTCCTCCTTTTGCCGTTTGAAGAATTCCATTGTCGTGAGATTCTTATTTGCTCGAAGAATATTTAAATATCTTGGTTGGTTGGTTTTGTTGTTTGTTGGTTGGTTAGATTTTACGGCATGTCAACCCTTGTTGGGTTATTTTATGCCAAAGATGTTTTGTTTTATTCATTTTTGATGGCATTCATTTTTTTTCAAACACAATTTTTTTAACTCATTTTTCTATCTAACCCATAGATGGGGCCCTAACAGGTACTACCACAATGAATATCCTGAGTTTGATGTCCTGTCCACCAATGTCGATGAGAACAGTTTTGATGCTAAGCCCTCAAATTGGATTCAGATAACTCAAAAATTCCAAAAACATTATAAATAGACTGTCTTTGTTTAATACTTTGATTTTCTTAATGTTCTAAAGACAGAAGGAATAAAAATTAAGATGCTACCTACATCTAGCGTAAGGATGGGGCCTGGGTGGCTGAGCGGTCCATGAAATGCACCACTCCACTTTGGCCCTTACTTAGGATAGACTAGCGGTCGGAGAGACCCCCTCTGATCAATCGACTGGTCATGTAAAACCGTAGTACATATATGATTGTTTCAATCCTATTGCCCTTATGACAAGCCCCAGCCCTTTTTATCATATATGTCATAGAAGGTGGTAGCTGAAGGTCTTAATGTCCTGGGTATGACGTTAAACTCTATCTGATGATGAAGTTCCAATTCTTCTAGGTCTTCTCTGACCCGGAGTGGTAGTACCTTGTTAGGGTATTATTGGTTAAATAGAAAAAAAATGAGTTTAAAAATATTGAGTACCCATCAAGAATGAATAAAATAAAACGTCTTCGACATAAAATAGCCCAACAATGGTTGACATGCCGTAAAATCTAACTAACCAACCAACAACCGGCAGCACCGGCCCTTCCTTTAAGTGGGGTAAGGTTTATTGTTTGGCACCCGAGGCCTACTCGATGGGGGATGCCGATGGAACTGAGCAACGTTTGCCCACGCCTGGGGGGTCGATTCCTGCGAGGTATCCTCCACATTAAAACGATCTTGTATCATCTTGGCCTCGTGGTGAGCCAGATAGATGCATAAATACATAATTGATTAAGTGGCCTCGCTCAGTATTATGAAAGATGGATTCGATATAAGTGCGACATTACGCCAGTATTGTTAGTGGCTGATTTGATCATGGACGATATGGAAACTAATTACCGTATTGCAGATGGAAAAAGGAAAAGAAAAAGAAAAGGGAGGAGACTAAGATTGCTGGAGGGCTTGAGTATAGTACTATTAACGATAAAGACGACTATACTGACAACGCTATGGATGGCAAAGACAGATGCTATAAATAACACACTGAGATCGATACTCAGTCGACACAATTGTTCCCCGTGTCTGAAGAATGACACGTTTACAGTGAAGATTTTCTCGCTGGGCGAAGCCATTAATGACGCAGCGGTCATGTTTACGCGTGATGAAGGAATTCTGGGTAGAAAGGTAACGCCATTGAGGTGAGTGGGCGATGCCACTAGTGCTGGACGCTAAGGAATAAAAGATGGCTGCTGAAGAGATGAGACAATCAAACGAAGTGAGTATAAGCAAAATGAAGAAGATGAAAAACAACCAAACGATACTGCTCATCTTTTAACTATTTCCTCTTGATACATTTTATATGTTTTCCATGTCAAAATCACATGACCAATAAGCCGTAATTAAGTAAGGGGGAAACGCGGTGGTGTACTGGTTAGAGTCGTATGAAATGGACTCGTGGACCCGAGTTCAATTCCTGGACGAAGCCATGGTTCACATAGCGCTAATACCCTTGGGAAAGGTATGAATCCAACTGTTCTCCCTCCAGCTATGGGTAAATAGTAGGGTAGTCTGGACTCTTTAACCTTGGTTAGGCAACCAGTCTAATTCAAACCTCTTAAATCCCCGCTTGGGGTGGTCACTACTAGAATAGGCTCAGGCCTACTTAGTGATCTATTTCAATTTTTTTTTAATTGTCCTGGGTATGACATTAAACTGCATCTAATGGTGAAGTTTCAATTCTGAAGCTCTGTTGAGTGTGGAGCACCTCTTCATCACCATTACTCCCAAGTCTACTCTGACCCGGAGTGGTAGTATCTGTTAGGGGCCGATCTATGGGTCAAATAGAAAAAAAAATGTTTTTAAAAATGTGTTAAAAATTTGAGTTTTAAAAAATTTGAATTCTCATCAAGCATGAATAGAACAAAATGTCTTTGGCATAAAATAACCCAACAAGGGTTGACATGCCGTAAAATCCAACAAACCAAACCAAACCAATTAAGTAACTGTTGCTTCTTGTTAACTTTTTTGTTTTTGTTTTTGTTTTTGTTTTGGGCGGAGATCATTTTTATTTGTTTAATGGTTGATTGATTGATTGATTTATTGATCGTAACGGCATGTCAACCCGTCTAGGGTTATTTTAGGCCAATTGCGTTCATTGAATGTATTTAATCTTTTTGTGTGGTTTCAAATAATGGAAGCTGCATTCCACAAAAAAGCAGATGTACTGCAACTTACCTACCATCACACAAAACTAGCCAAGTTAAACAAGATACACTGGATACTACTGGAGATGTAAGAATGGATTCATAAGGACGAGTGATATTCATGGGAATCCGGGCTTCCAGCGCGACATGATGATGATATATCAAGTATTCTTATCTTTATCAAATAATTTGCACCCAGATCTATAATCTAGCACTTCTCGCAAATAAAGAGGCATTGAACTCAGATAAAACGTAGTTCTTGTCCTTTAAATAAGATGGAAACATCTCTACATTAAATGACAAGCCTTTGAAATTAGTAGACCCGTTCACATACCAAGGTAGTAATATCTCATCTACAAAAAGTCATGTCAATATGCCCATAGGATAGGCATATACTGCTGTTGATATTATCGATCATATGGAAATCTCTAAGACAAAACTAGAATTATTCGAAGCTGTATCTGTGTTAGTACTAACGTATGGCTGCTCCACTTAGACTATCTCATAATCATCATCATCATCAAGGCGTACCAACAGCACATATTCATTTGACTCTTCCTCGCCATCCGTCCCTATCGACTATCACTCTTGGTTAATCCTGTAGACGAAATCCAGTGTCCACATAGAATTGACGAATGTTTGTTTTTTCTGATCGACTAACACTAGTGTCTCAATGTGTAGGAGTCCATTGAAGAACGTCACTTGTGAGTAAGACCTTACTTCACCAGCAATTGCCAGGGTGTCTTACTTGCATGGTTTGCGAGATGAGGAGCATAAGTGGTCGTCCAGTTGCTTTTTAGGGCTGCTGCTTCCAAGATTTGTTCAAAACAGCTCGCAGCATTCTTGTATAATTCCAATCTACTTTTTTCTCAAAGCATTTTCTTAAATTTCCAAGTGGTGCCACCGTAGTACAGCTTGAAAGTATTTTCAAACAGACCTATTTGACCAATGAATGGGAGACTCATAAATACTACCACTCCGGGTCAAAGTGAACATGGGAGCAATGGCAACGAAGCAGTATTCGACACTCCCAGAGTTTCAGAAGTGGGGCCTCACCACCGGATACAGTTAATTGTCATACACAGGACATCATGCTTCACGGTATGAATTCAGGTAAAAATTGCAATTATGATTATTTCAATTTAGCAGTTTTCTCTTGACGAAAGAGAAAACATATCACTTAGATAATAAAGTTGGACAAAGTTCAAAAGTGTTCTCTGGTGTGATGCAAAGAAGAGATTATTTTAGATATTGTGCTTTCATAGAAGAGACAGATTTGGATTTGGGGGATGAAAGGTAATATGTTTTGTAGAGAGAGAAAAAAAACATGTTTAAGGATGTTGATGTTTACTGGCCAGAATAAATCGTTTAGAGACGAAGCAGATATATATATATATATATATGTGTGTGTGTGTGTGTGTGTGTGTGTGTGTGTGTGTGTGTGTGTGTGTGATGTTGATGTTTACTGTCCAGAATAAATTGTTTAGAGACGTGGCAGGTAAAGATATATATATATATATGTGTGTGTGTGTGTGTGTGCGCGTGTATGCGTGTATATATATATATATATATATATATATATAATATATATATATATATATATATATATATACAAAGTGTTTCTTGATCGTTGGCTTTGATACGAAACTTTTGTAAATTGCTTCTATTTTTTACCCGCATTCTCAGCAGTTTTTTTTTTATCTAAGGTTATCTAACATAATCATTAGCTTTGTGTTTTCATGGATTTCTCACAAACAGGAAATAAAGGTGATGGTCTATTTGTTTTGTTTTGCTTCATTGTTTGTTTGTTTGTTTGTTTGTTTATTTTAATATAATTAGGTTACCTATAGCTCTTTATTGAATATGCATCCAAACGTGATAAGTCGATCATGTCTCTAGACGTCATTAGAAAAAAGAGTTCGGATTTAGCAGCCATTTTGTTTAATATTTACTCACCTCTCCGCACGAGTAGAATAGGACACAAGGTCAATTTTTTAAGCGGAGTTTAACAGGTTTGAATTCAGAGTTATCTTTCTATTAGACTGCTTGCCTAACCAAGTTTAAAGAGTCCAGTCTGTCCTACTACTTACCCATACCTGGAGGGAGAACGGTTGGGTGCATATCTTTCTCAAGGTTATTAGCGCTATGTGAAATTCAACCAGCCTCGTCCAGGATTGGAACTCTGATCGCCGTGCCCATTTCCTACGACGATAAACATTAAACAACGGACATCTCTCATTTTAATGTATATGGCAGAAGCTGCTGATGTTATGCAGTGATGTCAACTGGCTTTATAAAGCTTGCCAATTTCACTTGATTGATAGATGTTTCTGTAAACAGGGATGTTTACATTTAAAAGGAATTTTAGAATATAAATATCCTGGGGTCAGTTGAATGGTGTGACAGAAGAAACCAGTGAATTATTTATGCATATATATGGACTTGCGAGGGTAGTCACAGACCCGGGTAATGTATCAGCAGTTGCTGCGATCCCGGAAGCCTAATGGTCATAACCCTGGGGGCAGAGGTTAGATAAGACAGTCAAGGTAAATCAAAGTGCGAAGGATAGCAGAGATGAAGACCTAAATGCAAAATAGCTATAAATCTTTTATCTAAAGTTTTTTTGTTTTACCGATTTCCTAATTCTAATCAGTTTTGAGGAAATAAACAACAAAGATTTAAAGGAACATCAGTTTTTTTTATTCATTTCCAGCACAAGATGATCATCGGTACTGTTTGTTTGCTTCTCCTTTGAAAATATGTTGTGTCCCTACATAACATATTACTATTATCTATACAATTCTCAACTGGACGTTGAATATGCCAACTGCATCCATTTCAAAAGGTTAAGATCCTTCCAAAAAAGATATAAAGAGTATGGCACTAAACTTTATTCGGTAGTGAGGTTCCAGTTCTGGAGCTCTAGAAAGTATGAAGTCAACTTTTTGTACACTCTGACTTGGAGTGCCAAAACGTGTTATGGCATCATCTATAGGTCAAATAGATCTGTTTGAAAATTATTAATATTTCATAGAAATACCTGAAACCAAAATAATGTGTGCAAATTATTTGCATTAAGAATAATTACCTGGAATTGTAACTGTTTGCAAAGAGCTACCATTATTAGATAATTGAAACCATATAAATATGTGAAAACAAATGGCGATTATTTAATATAAATAATTACTTAAAAGTCATATGATTATTATTATTTGATATCTAATCCAAATAATTTGCACATATTTATATGGGTTTAAGCACTCTAAACCCATATAAATATGTGTAAATTATTTGGATTAGATAGGAATATTCGATTTATAAATGTGCAAAAACTTAACTCCATATCTGCCAAATTTCCCCCACGGCTGTACCAAACTTTCTTTGTATTTTTTCCTGTACGATGGAATATTTAACCATCAATTTTTCAAATCTATTACGCCAAAGAAAAATATAATTTATTTAAAATAATAAACATAAAAAACGGCTTGGATCTGTTCGGTAAAGCGGGAATAGACTTCTTCGCTGTCTGTTTCATACTGACAATAGGCTACTTCACCTATTTTACTTTTTACAGTATATAATTCATTACCTTCTATTTTATTGTTTTTATACAATATGGTGCTATATTTCTTATTGAGATAAAAACGTAAAACAATGAGGGTGTTTTTGAAGATGGGGGGAGGCTGGAACGGATTGATAGTGTATCAGTTTATTTCAATGGGTAAAAGTGATTTGATATACAAGGAAATTGAGTAACAAGCGGAACGAATTAAACTCACAAGGTACCACTGTTTTATTTTATTAGAAAACTTGTGGCTGCTGGGATTATTTCCCTTACTTAGTTGTCCGTTTGGCAACTAGGTCGCGTTGCGAATGGTAGTATAAAAGGTAGTACCGTCAAAATCAAACTATCTTTCTCTTAGACTCTCAAGCAGTCAGAGATAACAGTTATTCCGTGTACTTATTACATGAGGGCCTTTCCAAACCAGTAAGTGACGACTTTTATTCTCTGTTCAATAGCCTGGAGACTATATATAAAAACACTTTTCCTATTAGGACATTTATCCTATATACATATATCTTTGTATTCTTCTATACTGTTTTGTATCATTTATGTTGAGTCTGCTCGGACAATAAAGTCTACTTTTTATCACTTCCGTCGGAATTTGTATATATATATATATATATATATATATATATATATATATGAGGAAGAATGAATAAAGAAAAGAAAGAACAGAATATATATATATATATATATATATATAAAGTATATATATATATATATATATATATATATATATATATATATATAAAGTAAAAGTAAAGTCGTTGGGGCGGCCTAAAGTCGGTATCAGCCAATCACCGAGGGAGTCTATCCCCTTTTCACTTGCGCTAGACCAAGGAGATTATTTTAGCGTCTGAGGTGGAGCGCAACACCTACCATCAGCTCCTTACTTTACCGCACAGATCCCTGTGCTACTCATACGCTGAGTTGGCGAGGACCGGTATCGAACTAGGAACCTTGTGATTTCTAGCCGAACGCTCTACCGACTGAGCTAACCCTTACTTGCATGAGCCTTCAAATGACTCATCAAACCCGCTGCAGAGCCACACAGTTTGATGCAAGCATGATATAGAAACGATGTCCTTCCCGTTGAATCAGATGAATCGGATTATAACATTTCATGCTTATGCACCACCATATGTCTCTTAAAACCAGAAGCTGACTTACAGACTTTACAGATTGCACAAGACACATTGTTTGTTCCTGGAATTTGCATGAATTGACCCTGGTGAGATTTCCTATGATTGACATATCCAGCCTTAGAAAGCAGAATTTGACCACATGTCTGACATTTCCAACCCTCCATGTTCTCTCCAATATGACAAGTGTATCCCTTTCATAGTTGACGCTTGAGGTTTTCATGCACGATTCTTTCACTCTCAAAATTATATATATATATATATATATATATATATATATACCGTTTAAGGAAATGGTAGTCAACCGAACAATCATTCGTTCACGTGGCTCTTGTATTTTCTTATTTGATTTAGAATTATTATTTGTTTTAATCTTTTCAAAACGAAGCTTCCGACCTATCTTTCATTTTACAGACAAGTCGCTATCAAAATTCTATCAATGAAAATGTACTCGTTTATTATAATTGTGAGCATTTTAGGTCAACTATAAAGATGTATTTTGGATTAAATTTATGTGTGAAACTTAGATCTTTCCGCCCAGAGAAAATGAAATAGCGAGAAGGAAACAAAACAAACTGCTCAAAAATTGAACAAAACTAAATAATAATAATAATAATAATAATAATCTTATTATAATGGAGATTGTGTGTTTTTCTGTCTGTAACCGAAACTATATTACTACTCAAGTCATAATTCCCTTACGTCATATTCTCGATGATTTTATTTTTATTCAAACGTCAATTATTAATAAAATTGTTTTACATAAATAATACTATTGACCATATCTATATACGTTTAACATGCAATTGTATTTATATATACAACAAAATATCGGTTTACAGTGTGAATGGAAAGGCTAATTTGAATATTGATATTAAACATTTGATTTTAATAAATATGTGCAGAGTATTATTGATTTCTAATTGTTTGGTTTTATCTTAATGTATATGAGCAAAAATCTCTTCAATAAATCTTAAAAGAAATTCATTGAAAATAAGAAATAACTTTAATTTTATTCTGCACTTCCTATTTTAACTAAACAGTTAAATTAGGAAAAATTTAACAATGAACGACGTTAGTAATGGAAGAGTAAGTTGTTCTATTTCTTTTTTGTACCCCACTTTGTTTCAAATATTTTTTACCTGCATTCTTATTTAGTTTTATTAGCTTTTCTAATTTAATATAATATTTTATTGCATTAAAACTTAAATACTTGCACCCGGAGGGTGCATATATTTGCTAGTAATAATAATAATAATAATAATAATGACATAGAATGAAAAAATAAAACAAAGAAAAAGCGACGAAAATAAAGGGAAAAAATGAATGATTGATTTAACGAGAGAGACGACAAAATGTATTAAATAGAGAAAAAAAAGGAAAGACTTTTTCTAAAGAACAAAATAAAAATGAACAAAAAATACATTTGTAAACATAAATAAAAAATGTGTCTACATATTAGTACACATGAACTTTTGAACATATTATTGTAGGCTAGGAGGTAATTCTGGAATTTATGTAAAAATATGTAGGTGTCTCCCACGATGCCCAGTATGTGCGTATATATGTGTATGTGTGTGCGTGTGTGCATTTTCATGTATTCACGAATATTTGCCTTTTTGTAAAAATGGTGCTCATGGGAGTGAGAGAGAGAGAGAGAAAGATAGAAACATTGGGCGGGTAGGTACACACAATCAAGCACGCAAACACACAAACACAGGCACACTAACACACACACACACACAATATATATATATATATATATATATATATATATATATCTCGTAGGTTGGTTACCAGGTGAATTGGTATTAGGATGATTCTAAGCTGGTCTTTTCTTCCAACGGTAAAATTTGAGAGCTCGATGCTTATTTTTTTTAAACAGTGCAATATAATTAGTAGTTAAAAAAGTAAATAAAAAAATCGTCTATTATGCGTTTATGGATCCATTTCTATTCCCAGGTATCTGAATATACCCAGAAACTTCATCAGACCGCTAATTTTATTGAAAGTGACATACAGATAAATTCTGAGGTTTCTTTTATATATTTTCTCATGATCCCTGTAATGGTATCGGGTTTCAATTCATCTTATCTTTTTTTTTCTTATGTTTCTGACCTGGTGGAAGGTATTTATCCGGGTGGTTTAAAGCATTCCATCAGCCTAGGGAAGGACCAGTTGGAGAATAATTCTCTGTTTCTGTTGGGGGTTTTCAGACTGGTCATTTTCAGTTCAAAGTTTTTTTTTTTGTTGTTTGATTTTTTTTTTTTTTTTTTTAGGGGGGGGGTCATGTTTCTTATCATATGGACTTTACTCCTTTTCACATAGCATCCACTTGACAGAAAGGGGGTCTATTTTGGATACAGTAAACTAGAGTATCTTATAGAATACATTAAAATTAGTAGTTGGATAAGACCTAAAATTTAATTCAGGTAATCAGATAACTAAATTTAAGATATCTAAAACCAAATATAACAAGAATTTGATGAAATTTATCAACCCCTACTTATATATGTATATATGTATACATACATACATATACACATATGAGCCCACACACACACACATAAATATATATATACATATACACACATAAATAAATATTTTTACTATGTGATATATCCCTATCTATATTTCTTCCCATAACCTTATTCTTAAGCATACCGATACAAATCTAGACATATATTTAAGGTATTTTTGAAAGCTTTTGATTCAGTTTCTAGTCATATTAAATATTAATAAGGATTTTGGTAGCCATATTAAGACAAAAAAGCCTATATCGGAATTTGTGCGGCAAATTAGAAATAGAGATTTTATAACCACAGGCACTCCTTTATCCAACAATCTCTAAGAAACCAAACACCGCTCTCGAAACTGTTTTGGAAGTTGAAAGAAAGCGGGTTAAAACCTCGTATTGAATGGAGGATCTTATAAAACCTAGGAGCTGGAATGGCAGATGCAATCTATGTCTGGAAGAGAAGATTCAAATTGTAAAATATAAGAAAGAGATAAACTGTTAAATCAGAGAAACGAAATTCTGTCAATGTACCGCCATAAAGGTAGTTTGAAAATATCCTAAAAGACACTAACAGCAGCCTTCCATGTTTCTCCTTCCCATTCCCCTTCCCCTTAAAAATGTAATATGAAGGAAAAATTCAAGAATATACAAAGTTGCTGGGACAAATTTAAAATTCAAATCAGAATGTAAGTAGAAATGATTTTATGTTTTATTATTTTTAACGATAACCTCTCATGAGTGAAGTTATTTAGAATACACCAACATATTTCACACCTTTAAAATGTTCCTAAATGGAAATTAATATGACTACGAAAATCCTCTTTAAGAAATCCTGAATTTAAATAAGCAAAGCTAGGTATTAATATTCTGTGTAATAGGACTAGTAAAATGAGGGAACTGAATCAAAAGCTTTCAAAAAATACCTTAAAAAGATATCTAGATTTGTATCGGTATGCTTAAGAATAAGGTTTTGGGAATATAGAGAGGAATAGATAGTAAAAATATTTATATGTGTATATGTATATTTGTGTGTGTGTGTGTGAGTGTGAGTGTGTGTGTGTGTGCGCGTGTGGACTGATATGCGTATGTGTATGTGGCTATACATATATATATATATATATATATATATATATATATATATATATATATATATATATATATGTATATATATATATATACATCATCATCATGCAATTAGCACGGAGATCCATGAAAATCTCTCGCCAACCTTCCCGATCATTCATTGTCCCAGGGAGGTCCTCTGCGCAACATCCTGCATCCTTACATAGTTGGTCAATGTAGGTCCTTGGTGAGCGGCCCACATTAGCATGTCCATGAGTTGGCTTCCACAGGAGAAGGTCGCTTATGAGCTCGTCTCCGCTTCTCCAGCATGCCTTGACCGTTTCACTCGGATGGTTTGTGAGATGGGGGCAGGTGTCCGTACAGCTGCTTCCTTGAGGAGTGCTGTTTCCACGACTTGTTCCTACGCAGCATTCTTGTGCAGTTCCCATCTAGTTTATTTTCAAGGCCCCTCATTAGGGTCCAAATGGTGCAGCCATACAGCAGTACTGATATAACCACAGCCTGGAAGAATTGTCGCTTTAACTTGTCAGTGAGATCGGATTTCCATATGAATGATAATCTATTTGTGGCCGACCATGCCTTTCCTATTCGTGTATTAACATCACTTTCTGTGGATGAGATATTACTACCTAGGTATGTGAATTGTTCTACTGGCTTTAGAGGCTTACCGTTGAGTGTGGAGTGTCTCCTTTCTTTTTTAAACACATGAACTCAGTTTTATCGGAGTTCACATAGAGGCCGATATTATTTGCTGCCTTCTCCAGGCTATGCAGTAGTGACTCGGCCTGTGCCGCTATATCTGCAAGAAGTTCAAGGTCATCAGCGTAGTCTGCATCTGTGACAGTCTGTACGGGATATCGCCTGCTTCTTGCCTTTTTTAGTGTGAAACCTTTTTCTTTTATGGTACCTAATGATGTTCGGAGTACATAGTCTAGGCATATTATAAATATATATGGTGATAATGTATCTCCTTGTAGGACTCCAGCGGCGATGTCAAAGAAATCTGTGTCGCCATCAGGTGAGCGTACCATTGCTTTAGTGTCTTTGTAGAGCATCATTATAGCGGCAACCGTTTCTTTGGGGAGACCATATGCTAGTAGTATTTGTTCCATTATTCCCTCTGTGTATGGAATCAAATGCCTTGGAAAAATCTACGAATAACAGTGTTGCCTCTAGATTCTTTGCTCGAACCCCTTCTATGATCCGTCGAATAATCATGATCTGAGAGGTTGTGGATTGATTTCTGCGGTATTTATTTTGGTTTTTCCTAAGGATTTTATCTATTTCGGGTCGGATGCGATTAAGAAGAAGGGCATTATATATCTTAGCTGCAATAGCAGTAAGAGTTATGCCTCTGTAGTTTTTAGCGACTCCTAGGTCCCAATGGGAGGATGCAACCTTTTGTCCATTTATCTATTCTATTTTGTCTATATACTGCATTGCATAGCCTAAGCAGTAAGTAGGGATTGATGAAGCTTATGGGTATATTCAGATACCTGTGAGTAAAAATGAATCCATAACCGCATAATTGCCGATTTTAAGCCTTTTTCTTCACTAATTATATATATATATATATATATATATATATATATATATATATAAACATACATATGTAAGTATTTACAGACACACTTGCTTGCGCGTACACAAACACACACACACACACACACACACATATATATATATATATATATATATATAAGATAAAGTCGTCGGGGCGGCCTAAAGTCGGTATCAGCCAATCACCGAGGGAGTCTATCCCCTTTTCAATAGCGCTAGACTAAGCAGATTGTTTTGGCATCTGAGATGGAGCGCCACACCTACCACCAGCTCCTTACTTTACCGCACAGATCATTGTGCTACTCATACGCTGAGTTGGCGATATATATATATATATATAGAAAGAGAGAGAGAGAGAGAGATAGAAGTGAAAAAATCAAAGAGAAGGACAGAGAAAGAGAAACGGTTTATTGTGTATATTCGTTGATAATACACTTACCACCCTATCCCGTCCCGACAATGCGTGTGTCTTGTAAAGAGACCATAATTCCGCTCCTCATGCTTTGCCGGTGGTAGAGAGACCATGAACTAGCTGGCAACATTACAAGAAATCTTTGTCTGAATGTACAGAGTAAAAAAAAAAAAAAAAGAAATGATGGAACACTGAACCTACGAGAAAAATCAAAACTATTTTGCTCGCTATATGAGTCGCAGTAAAGCATTTCATCATTTCATTTGGATTTGATCATTCTTTAATACAATCTCCTATATTGATCTTTTTCTTTATCTTTTTTTATTGTTTTTGTTTTGTTTTGTTTTACGGCATATCAACCACGGTGGGTCATTTAATGCTGACAAAGTTTTGAAAGATTCGAAGCGATAGTTAGGAAGAAAATGTTTTAAACACAATTTTTTTTTTATTTTGTAAACAAATTTTCTATTTAACCCATAGATGGGACCCTAACAAGTACTACCACTCCAATACCAGAGTGGACCAGGGGGCATTGTGAGGAAGGTGTGTTCCACATTCCCCAGAGCTCCAGAACTGGAGCTTCACCATCAGAGTTTAACGTCATACCCAGGACATGTAGACCCTTAGTCACCGCCTTCTAGCACCCATATGATAAAAAGGATTTGGGGCTAGCCATATACCAATAGGGTCGGGGCAATCATATAGGTGCTAGGGCTTGTCGTAACCAGTCGATTGATCAGAAAGGGCCTCTCTGACCGCCCATCTAGCCTAAGTAAGGGTCAAAGTGGGGTGTTGCCTGTCATGGACTGCTCATCCACCAGGATTCTGTCCTTAAGCATCATGGGTGGGGGTTTACACTTCTGCAGAAGTGCAGTGGGTGTATTCTAAAGTCCCAGTCGACAGAGCTGATCTTTTTTATTTTGTAATATCATGCATATATATATATATATATATATATATGTGTGTGTGTGTGTGTGCCACAGGGTTCCTGGTTCAATACCGGCCCTCGCCAACTGAGCGCATGAGT
This sequence comes from Doryteuthis pealeii, assembly GCA_023376005.1. Classification (NCBI taxonomy): domain Eukaryota; kingdom Metazoa; phylum Mollusca; class Cephalopoda; order Myopsida; family Loliginidae; genus Doryteuthis; species Doryteuthis pealeii. The sequence goes on from CM042140.1 coordinate 51,398,434, forward strand.
AGCTCGGGGATCTGTGCAATAAAGTGCTGAGCTGATGGTAGGTGTGACGTTACATCTCAGAAGCAAGACAATCACCTTGGTCTAGCGTTAGTGAAAAGGTTATAGACTCCCTCGCTGTCTGGCTGATACCGACATTAGGCCACCCCGACGACTTTATACATTGAAATCTTCATTATTTATTAAATCATTTATTATGTATTACATGTTTATCATATACATGATATGCATGATAAAATGTATATGATATATATTATTCTGTTATCATATACATATACATAAGTACTTTTATATTATTATGATATAAAGTCAATGACCTTTGGTAAGTGACAGCTTCTCGCCTATGGGATTTCCAAATCAGATTTAGGCTCTACCAATGATATTGAGCATTCTTCACGTATAAATATAGCCAACTATGTTATCAATTTTATATATTATATATATATATATATATATATATATATATATAGTCTGACTAGTAACCACAAGGTTCCGGATTCGATACCGGCCTTCGCCAACTTAGCGTATGAGTAGCACAGGTTCGGTCTGGCGCTCCACCTCAGATGCCAAAACAGTCTCCTTGGTCTAGCGCTAGTGAAAAGGGGGTAGACTCCCTCGCTGTCTGGCTGATACCGACTTTAGGCCACCTCGACGTTTTTATACTTACTTTACATCGCTGTTTAACTTCAGCGATAAAGCGGGAACCGGTATTTTCAGCGTGACTTGATTGTAATTCTATGAGGTTGTGAAGTTGTTTTTGTTATTTCGTTTAACGGTATATCTACCCTTTTCAGGCCATTCAAGGTTTAATCAAATCATTTTGATAAACAAATGACTCAAATTGCTTACAGTACTTGTTGCTGCTTAAGTTGTCACCCAATTAAGTATTGAACAGGCTCAGTGCTGCTAAACTTGGGGAGTTGGGGGGTGGATTTTTTTTTTTTTTTTTTTTTTTTTTGAGGTGGCTGATTTCGAACACGAACCTCTGGTACCAGTTGGAAATGCGCAATTACGTTAACCATTAGACAATACCCTCGTTGCAAATGTTATCAGCTCTTTACGAGTATATATTCGTTGAGCTACTATTACTCTCTCATAAATCCTTATTTATGACGTACACAGTCAACTGTCAGCGACTCAGGCGCTCCCAACCATTGGTCGACGCCCCTCGCTAGTTACCTATATTTCTAAAACTAATACCCAACTCTGGTACCGGCTGGCGTAGGTGTAAGAGTGGTAAGTTAGCATTTCGTTACGGCTGGATTGACTTTGATTAAATTTGTATTATCTGATAAGATTGATGAATGTGCTCTGAAGTTTTCAGATGAAGCATTGTCATCATTCTATGATTTATTCCAACTCGTATTTTTATCTTCGTTGTTTTTCACCACACGTTTCGGCCGACTTGTTCTCCGGATTTCTTTCGTTGTATGTTACATCCGATAATATTTTTGGATGCCGTTGGGGTTTCCTCATTCCCCCCTCTACTTCCACTTTCCTTCCATCTCTCTCTCTCTCTCTCTCTCTCTCTCTCTCTCTCTCTCTCTCTCTCTCTCTCTCTCTCATCATTCCTGTTCTCCCTTCACTATATAAAGGTGACGGACTTCAAGAGTTCATGATTCTGATTTTTTAAAGGTTTTATATCTACTCTGCTATATAACAGGATCAAGCACTTTTTATGCAAAAGCTTTCCTTAATTTTATTTTTATTTTCTTTATTTATCATATATATATATATATATATATATATATATATATATATGAGTGTGTGTGTGTGTATGTGTGCGCGTGCGTGGTGGGTGTATAAGGTGGAGGCGTGTGGTGTAATGGCTAGAGTCGTAAGAAATGGACGCGTTGACCCGAGTTCAAATTCTAGACGAGGCAGTTTACATTTCACATACCGCTAATACCAGTGGGAAGGGTATACATTCCACCTGCCCTCTCTTCAGCTATGGGTAGATACTAGAGTGGACTGGGCTCTTTAACCTTAGCTAGGTAACCAGTCTAGGAGAAGGAAAACTCTGAATTCAAACCTGTTAAACTGCGCTCAAGAAATCGACCGTGTCACATCCTGCTCGCGCGGAGGTGTTGGTATATATATACATATATATATATATATGTGTGTGTGTAGACAGAGAAAGAGAAACTGAGAGAAGAAAAGAAAGAAGGGGAGGAAAGAACAGAGAACCGAGTGAGAGAAAAAAAGAAACAGAGAGAGAGAAAGAAAGTGAGAAAAATGGAGAGAAAGTGATGGTAGAGAGAAGGTGGAACCTCCTGTGACATCCAAAATATTATATATATATATATATATATATATGGATGTTTGTTTTTTAGAAGCATTCTTGAATAAATTATTATTCATATTTTGCTTGAAGGCAATTATTATAATTGCCTTCAAGCATAAAATTCGATAATTATAGAAAATAATCTTGACAAGTGAATCCCGGCAAAGGATGGCTCGCTATGCAGAACACCGTACAGACTGTTTCGACTTTATTAAGTCTCATCAGCGATGTATACTAACGACTTCACTCCGACAGAAATCGAAACCGGGACATCAGCAGGCATAGCCAGAGACCATATCACTTCGGCCGCCGGTACATAGCGAACAATCCCTGAGAAATTAACCTTGTCAATGATAATCACACGCCTCTACCATAGTAGGTAAGGGGACGTTGATTGAGTAGTAAACAAACCAGGCCGTAAGCTCTTCGGCGAAGTGAATAAGATTTTTGGATGTTTGTTTTTTAGAAGCATTGTTGAATAGATTATTATTTATATTTTGCTTGAAGGCAATTATAATGCATGTATCGCATAAAATTCGATAATTAGAGAAAATAATCTTGACAAGTGAATCCCGGCAAAGGATGGCTCGCTATGCAGAACACCGTACAGACTGTTTCGACTTTATTAAGTCTTATCAGCGATGTATACTAACGACTTCACTCCGACAGCCGAAGCGATATGGTCTCTGACTATGCCTGCTGAGGTCCCGGTTTCGATTTCTGTCGGAGTGAAGCGAGCCATCCTTTGCCGGGATTCACTTGTCAAGATTATTTTCTATAATTATCGAATTTTATGCGATACATGCATTATAATTGCCTTCAAGCAAAATATATATATATATATATATATATATATATATATATATATATATATATATATATAAGCAATAGTTGTGTGCATAATCTTTATAAGAAAAAATGATAAACTTTTAAATGACAAATTAAGAACCTATTATTTTGTGACAACAATAATGAAAGCAAAAAGTACACACGCTCACATATATATACACAAATATATGGTAACTGACTTTATTTTCCTATAGCATCACTTAGGTTCTATTGGGATTGGGTATTTGCATATTAAAGTTTGAAAACAAAATCAATCAGTGATGGGTTTGTTATTGTTGTTGTTGCTGTTGTTCTTGTGTTTTTGTAGTTTAGTTTTTGTTGTTTTATGTTTTGTTTTGTTTTGTTTTTTTCTTTTTTATTGTCTTTTATTTTTTGGTTTTGGTTTTATTTTTGTTTCTTTGGCATGATTGCAAATTGGAGCACTATATTGAAAAGAAATATCGCAAAGAAGCTCGGATATTACGATTAATATTCATCGCTGAATAAGTTCATTGACAAAGGTTTTTTATGAATATTTATTGAGTAAAATGAATACTTTTTATCATGTGATCGCGTATTATTGATATAATCAGTATATATATATATATATATATATATATATATATATATATATATGTGTGTGTGTGTGTGTGTGTGTGTACAGGGTGTTCGGGATAAATTTGACATATTTATATTGGGTTATTTTTCTTCGTATCATTTAAAAGCTTGGACCCTTCTTCATTCATATACGTGATGACAGATAGAATGGATGACTGGAACCCATCTGAATCATGGAAGATAATAATTTGTATCATGATAATCTGCGCCGTCCATCAAAACAAGGAGATTATGATTGCTGCCCAATGCTCCCTGAACACTGTAAAAACAATCAGACAGGAACTGGATAATTGCAATGGAGACTACGAGGCTGTGGCGAGAAGAAAGCAACATAACAGACAATCTGACTGCGTTCGTACAGCAGAATTCCTCGAAAATCTGCAGAAAAAGTGTTATAGGACCCTGGCATTGGAATTTGGGCTGTGTCACGTGAATTGAATGTTTCAGCCTCTACCATGAAGCTTTCACTCAATGAAGACCTTCGCTAATACGCATACAAGCGTCTCAGGGGTTAACTGCTCCCAGAAAAGACCTGTGAAAATCGTATGACAAAGGCGAATAAACTTCTGAGCAAAGTGAAACAACCTGCTGAACCATAAACAATCTGGTTCTTTTCTGATGAGAAAAACTTTTGCCAAGATCAAAAGCACAACACGCAGAATAACAGATGGCTTTCATTCAGTCCAAAGGACACTCCTCGTGTTATGCAGACTAAATTTCCCCAAACTGTGATGGTTTTCGGATGTGTGTCCTATGGGAGTGATGTGATGCCTCTGCATTTTTTCATAGAGGGTATCAGGTTGAATTCAGATGCCTACGTGTAGTTGCTAAACACTGTAGCCAAGCCCTGGATAATAAGGGTAGCCAATGGTAGGCCATATGTATGGCAGCAGGATTCGGCCCCCTGCCACACCTCTGGGAAAAGTCAAAAATGGTTGTCGGCGAATCTTTACGACTACACCAGTCCCAATGTTTGGCCTCCGAACTCCCCAGATCTTAACCCCATGAAAGACACCAATTGCCATGCTACTACAAAAACCCAGTTAATCAACAGAATTAAGGTAGTTTTTGAGACCCTTACCAGGGAAACTGTAACATCAGCTTGCTCCAGGTTTCGGAGCAGGATTGAGGCTGTGATCGACGCTAATGGCGGTTATTTTGAGTGAAACTTGTTGACAGTAGTGTAATTTCCGTGCCTGTTGAATTTCTTTACAATCCATTAAATTTTGTAGTTACCAAGCACTTTTTCTTTTTCCCCATGAAACTGTCAAATTTATTCCGAACACCTTGCATGCATATATATATATAATATATATATATATATATATTATATATATATTATAATACTTTTCAAAGAAAGAAAAACTTAACAAATCGTCATTTGGCTATAATAAATTTATTTCGACCAGAACTCACTATGAGCTAGTCTCAAGATAGCTATTTACATAAAGACTGAGTAAAACAGAATAGAGAAGTTTTTTTTACTTTCTTTATATAGACCAGTGAAAATCCTCTCTTCGAACACGTCCACATAAAAAAAACCTTATATATGATAATAACAAGAACATAAAAGGGATCAAATATGTTTAAATAAAGATATATATATATATATATATATATATATATATATATATATATGTGTGTGTGTGTGTGTGTGTGTGTGTGTGTGTGTGTGTGTGTGTGCGGTTTCGTCCGTTACTAAGTATACTATAGCCATTTTTATTCCTTTTTAATATGAAAGTCAATATTCTTCTAAATGAACTCAATAGAAATACTGCATGCTGTCAGGGTGAGAAAATAATCCAGTGTCTATGCAAATCTAGTAAGGTCAGTGTCATCAAGACTACAAACAGTGATAAAAAAAAACGAAAGAAAGAAAGAAAAAAAGAAAGACTAAATAAAGTTGGACACACCAAATATTGATTTGAAATAACGATTTGCACAGGATTGTAATTATTTTTGCGCTGTTGCATATTCATATTTTGGTTACAATGTTGTAAAGTCGTCGGGGTGGCCTAAAGTCGGTATCAGTCAGACAGCGAAGGAGTCTATCCCCTTTTCATTTGCGCTAAACCAAAGAGATTGTTTCTAGCATCGGAGGTGGAGCGCCACACATACCATCAGCTCCTCACTTTACCAGACAGATCCCTGTGCTACTCATACGCTGATTTGGCGAGTGCCGGTATCGAACCAGGAACCTTGCGATTCCTAATCAAGTGCTCTACCGACTGAGCTAAACGGAATTTGGTAATAATTAAATCTGATAATATCCATTGTATATAGATGAAAAGATTTTTAAAAAACAGGTATTTTTTAAAAACTTTAAACTTTTATCCACAATCAAAGATACCAGGACTTTATTATCTTTTATGTACTATATATTCATATTTTCTTGTTACTGAATTTCAATGCTGTAGAGTTTTATAAGAACAAATACCTAATAGTATCCGTTTTGATTGTATTCTCCTGGAAATAATAAGATCCTGGTGTCCTAATGATAGAAGATAATATTCTTCTATCATTTATATTACGATAAAATTCTTACGGGGGTTTAATATTAATGGACGACGCTATATATATATATATATATATATATATATATGTGGAGGTGTTTAGGCAGCAATCATGAAAAGGTTAACTCTAAATTCCTGTCTGCTATCTTCAATAAAATATGCCTCCACACACACACACACACACACACACACACACACATATATATATATATATATATATATATTATATATGTCATGCTCTATCAACGATATTGAGCACTATTCACTTATAAATATTGCATATTATAATATCATTATATATATAATATATATATATATATATATATATATTTCTTTATTTTCATAACCAAAATATGTGTTTTATATTTTAAAACCAATAAAAAACTTTGAGTATTTCTAAAATGTTGGTGAGGAGTTGGGGGCAAGGACATTGACACAGTTGCTCCATAGAGATATTTTATCTGTTATTCTCTCAGTCATTAAGTCCATTATTAGTAACGAGCATCTGTTCATCTAATGATCGGACCGCGTTTTATAGTATTATTATTATTTTTATTATTTTCATTGAACATTTCTCCTCCTTCCCTCCTCTCCCTCCTACTTCTCCTCCTCGTCTGGTTCCCCTTTTCAATAGTCTTCCTTTATATTCCGCTCTCTTTGTCTTTCACCTTTCCCCCCTTTCTGTCTTTCTTTTATCTGCTCACTTTCTTTTTTTCTTTCTTTCTTTCTTTCTTGTATCTTTCTCTTCACTTTCCTCCCCTGCGCTTCTTCTCTTCTTTCTTTCACTTACATTTTTCATTCCTCTCTTTTCTTTGTTTATCTTTTTTGTTGCTGTTGTTTTTCTCTTCCTTCTTGTCTCTCTTTCTATTTTTATCTTTTTTTCTTTCTTTTTTTTTTTTTTTTGCTGTTTCATTTTCTTCGCTTTTTTTTTCTCTGTGTCTTTTTTCGTACGCACTCTTTTTTTCTCTTTTTTTTTCTCTTCCCTTACTTTTTTTTTCTTTCTTTTCACTTTTTCTCTCTGTCTTTTTTCCTGTTCGAACGCTTTCTTTACCTTTCCCTTTCTTTTCTCTCTCTCTCTCTCTCTCTCTCTCTCTCTCTCTCTCTCTCTCTCTCTCTTCTTCTTCTTCTTCTTCTTCTTCTTCCCTCTCTACATCTCTCTCTATTTCTCTTCTCTTTTTCTTTTCTTTTTCTCTACTTTCTTTCTCTTTTTCTTTCTTTTTTCATTTTCTCTTTTCTTTCTGTCTCTTTATTCTTTCTCTTCTTTATTATTTTCTTTTTCTCTTTCTTCTTTTCTCTTTCTTCTCATTGTTTACCTTCTTTCTTTCTCTTTCCCTTATTTCTTTTCACTTTCTTTTCTTTTCTTTTATTCATTTATCTTTCTCTTTCTTCTCTCTTCTTTCTTTACGGTTGCATTCTTTCTGTCTTGTCCTTTTCTCGTTTTTTATTTTCTTTATTCGTTTTGAATTTCCATTTTCCCTTTTTCTTCTATTCGCTCTTTTTCTCCTTTTTATTCCTTTATTTCTCTCTCTCTCTCTCTCTCTCTCTCTCTCTCTCTCTCTCTCTCTCTCTCTCTCTCTCTCTCTCTCTCTCTCTCTACTATATGTTTATCTCTATGTCACCATAACAATTAAATAAGCATTAATATCTCCTCACACATCTATCACTGTCTTTGTGGCTTTATCCCCAACATAAGCGGCAAATATCCATTGTCTGTCATACGGTCTCTCTGTAACTCAATGCATTAAATCAACGACCAAATCTATCCTGCTGCCCATCTGTCCGTAAATTTCGGGCTAATCTTTCAGTCATCCAGATATTAAATAAATGGCATAATCTGGCCGTAATGGGCGCCTACCAGAGAGCCCTCGCTGGTCTTTTTCTTGGTCCTATGCCAGACCAGACAAAGTTAGTCTCCTACTAGTGTTGGGGTGTGTCACTGTTGTGGCTTAGTATCATAATACGCTTAGTTTTCTAATTATCCCCTCTACGATTTCATAAGGCGCCTGCTGTAGCTCGATGTCTAGTAAGTAAATCTCAATCTCTTCCACCATGTGACCCTGTCAGCTATGGCAGTAGAATGCACTGACTGCACCTCTACAAAGGGATAAAATCTCCCCAATGGGGCTACCATTTAGCCGTAGGTGGCAACCGTGATGCTTAAGGACAGAATATTCGTGGCTGAGCAGTCCATGACACGTAACAAACTCTTTGGCCATTAATTAGGCTAGATGTGAGGTCAGAGAGGCCCCCTCCGATCAATCGGCTGGTTACGTCAAGTCCTAGTACTTATATGATTGTCCAGACCCTATTGTCCTTGTTGCAAACTCATAATAATTTTTATCATATATGTGCTAGAAGGCGGTGACTATGGGTTGTAGTGTCCTGGGTATGACAGTTATGAAAAATATGCTTTAAAAAAGTTGAGTTTGAAAAGAAATTGAATACCCAATAAGAATGAATAAGACAAAACGCCTTCGGCATAAAATAACCCAAGTATGAGTATGCTGTAAAAAAAACAACCAGCCAGCCAAACAATCAAGTATTCCTATATAATGCAAATGATATGTAAAAAAATCTATTTGATCCATAACCTGGAGTCTAACAGGTATATTACAATCACCGAAGTTAAGCAGCAATGAGCCTGTTCTATACTTAATTGGGTGACCACTTAAGCAACAACATGTACTGTAAGCAACTTGAGTCCTTTGCTTATCAAAATGACTTGATTTAAATGACCTGAAAAGGGTTAAACTTTTCACTCTCTCTTTCACTGTTGACACTCCACGACCAATCAGAAACCAACAGGTCAGCCTTTCACACGTCATCCCAAATTCTAGTTAATTTCCACTATTACATAACATATAACTAAAATCTTGGGATTTTCCACATTTAATTATTTTACACAGATACTCTAAGCAACTTGAGTCGTTTCTCTGTCAAAATCACTTGATTCGGTATTAAATCACCCTTAAAGGGTTGATAAGCCGTAAAACAAAACAACCAACCTAACAGATACTACCAGTTTGTGGGAGTAATGGTAATAAAGCCCTCCTCTACGCTCCCCAGATTAATGGAGACTCATCACCAGATATAAATTAGGGTCATATCCATGACACCTTTTGTGGAGGAGTTTTCAAGGGATGCAGTCAGCGTATTCTAAGCATCGCCGACAGGATGGAAGAAGAAGAAGAAAAGTGAAGAAAAGAAGAGCAACAGGAAGACTAAAAGGAATCAAGCAGAAAAGAAACAGTGCAAGAGGAGATGAGCAAGAATAAGCACAGTCGGCACATGTTTAACAAAGATGAGCTCAGTGAGAGAGGGGGAGGGAGAGAGAGAGAGAGGGAGGGAGGGAGAGAGAGAGAGAGCAGAAGAAGAACAAAAGACAAATAAGAGA
>CM042140.1:51410567-51425567 GCA_023376005.1 Doryteuthis pealeii
AGTAACCAGTCTAGGCGAAAGAAAACTGAATTCAAACCTATTACACTCCGCTTAAAAATTGATCTTGTGTCATATCCTACTCGTGGTGGAGAGGTTGGTAAATGCACGCAACAAAAATATTTAACAATTTAATACAGGTTCATAAAGATCAAGATCTATTCTGGATACAGGTTCTTACATAACAGATTTTACCCGATCGACGTTTGACAAAAAAGATTTGCGATTAATTAATATTGACTAGCAGATTTTAAATGAAGGTTGCCAATCTGAAAATTTAAAAGAAATCAGTCACATAACTGTGAGAACTAATGTCTTCAACGGAGTGTGGCTTCTCAGGGGAACTATTTTGAAAGAGAGAGATTTCATTTGCAATTAAGATTATAATTTTTTTAAATTGCAATATCAGTCGCATTACATTATAGACCGATCATATATATATATAATATATATATATATATATATATATATGATCGGTCTATAATGTAATGCGACTGATATATATATATATATATATATATATATATATATATATATGAAGTCTCTCGGGAGAGTATCTAGAGATTTGGATATCAAGGAAACCACACAATAAGTCTCATTTTATTATAGACATACCCCTACTCTCTCTCTCTCTCTCTCTCTCTCTCTCTCTCTCTCTCTCTCTCTCTCTCTCTCTCTCTCTCTCTCTCTCTCTCTCTCTCTCTCATATATATATATATATATATAGACACAGCTGAAGAATTAAGAACGACAAGTGGCGTTCTCCTGTGAACACTTTCACAGGGACACACCAGAATGGGCCAACCAGCAAAAGCATTCATCAGCTCTGTGCGGATACTTTATGTCGTGGGAAGGATTTTCCAGGCGGGATGACCGATAAGGACTGGTAGCGAGAGAGAGTCACGGGAATTCGTACGACATGATGATGATGATGATGATGATGATGATGATGATGATGCATGTCTGGAAAATATCCAGCCATTGGAATATTTAAAAAACGGTTGCGTAGCTAATATTTATTTTGTCAGCCTTCTAGAGAATTTTATAGTGCATTGATGAAAAGAAACTCTTCCGTTGGATGATTTATTGATTGATTGATTTTTACAGTATGTCAACTCTTCTAGGATTATTTTATGATTCGAGGTTACGGAATCGCGTTCATCCAGCGTTCCTATTTATATTTCAGTGTACTTGTTTCTTATTCCGTTGATATTAAGTTAATTGACGTAATTGAAAAACATTTTCTTTTGTGCATTTAAATCGGCTATGTTTGAAACTCATAACTTTTTTTTAAAGAATGGGTGCCGTCGCTTCGAACTTGACCAGAAATATATTATAAGTGACTCTGGTTCTGGGTGGCCTTCAAATAGAGAAAATACACGAAAATGCGGAGTGTATACTGGCTGCAACCAAATCACAGTGTGATAATTTGGAGATTTGGATATTTCACAGATAGACCAAAAAATATTCAAAATTTTATAGAATATCTGCCCATGTCTGTGTGTCTTGTGCAAGAATTTCCTTGTCGGATGGGACTTTAGAATACATAGACTGCACCCCTACAACGGGATAAAATCTCCCCAATGGACCTACTAGTTAGCCATGGGTAGCGACCCGTTATGTTCAAGGACAGAATCTTTGTAGATGAGCAATCCATGACATGCAACACTCTACTTTGGCCCTTACTTAGGGCGGTCGGAGAAGCCCCTTCTAATCAATCGGCTGGTCACGTTATTCTATCTGATAGTGAAGTTACAATTCTGAAGCTCTGGGAAATATGGAGTACCCCTTCATCACCATTACTCTCAGGTCCACTCTGACCCGGAATGATAGTACCTGTTAGGGTCTCTTCTATGGGTCATATACAAAAAATGAGTTTAAGAAATATTTTTGTTAAATGAGTTTTTTAAAAATTGAGTACCCATCAAGAATGAATAAAACAAAAACTTATTCGGTATAAAATAACCCAATGGGTTGACATGCCGTAAAACCCAACCAAGAATTTCCTTTAGAAAAAAAATCATCACACCACTTTGTCTGTCAACCCTTGTACTCTCTGCTCGGCACCGTACTTCAACTTCTAGCCTACTCACATCTAGAATCGACCGTGAACGAGATTAAGGAAAACGCAACAACGCAGTTGAAGACGATACCGAATGAGGACTGTGGGAACGACGCTGGGAATGTTTGGTTCCAAAGAGCCTATGATGCCATTTCCCCTAGGTAGACTGCTTTTTTCTTGAATATTAAATGTATGAATTACTTCAGGACACACACGCACACACACACACACACACACACACACACATTTATACACATATACATCCATACGTATATACATGCATACATACCATATAAATGTGAGTACTCTAATCAGCGGAGCCCAGTACATTATTTCGTTAATATCTAGCTAATTGAATGGGGTCTAGTGAAGTGGCCATAAATCAGTGGTACAGTTTAAATACGTGATGTGGTCAAAAAGTATCGAGACTGAAGCTGTATTTACCAAGACAGAAATAAACAATGAACGAAACATTAATTTACTTCAAAATGGTTGTCTTGAAATTAAACACAGTTTTTCTCGTGAGTTTCCATTCATCGAAGCACCTCTTAAACTTGTTTTTTTATGTGATTTTTTAGAAGAAAATCGCACATTTCGTCTATTACTGATTGTCAAAACTTGATAAGTCGACAAGATGTTAAAAGAAATCATTTTGAAAGTTTCATTTAGATAATCACTCTCTCTTCTTTCTAGTAAAGCAATTATTTCTAATTTCTCTAATCTCTCCCTGAAACTGTAGTCTTTTACTCTTTTTTATTATTATTTTTGTCACTCTTCTTTTTATTTATAAGTTTAAAGAAAATACAGTCAAAGTTAAACTGTAGAACAGCAAAAATAAGGAATGTATATTATTCTTGCTGCGTGCAGTTTTGAACAAATCCCAAAAAAGAGGAGCTGTATGGCCACTTGCCTCTATCACACAAACCATCTGAGTAAGACGAACAAAACATGCTGAACACTACTGAAGAAGCAAGAATGAGCTCATTAGTGACGTTATCCTATATGCATCTACACAGGGATACAGCAGTGGATCGGCCAGCAACAAACTACATCTATCAGCTATGCACGGGTACTGGATTCTGTGTAGAGAAACTTCCAGGAGCGATGGCCGATAGGTACGGGTAGCGAGGAAGAGCCATGGAGTTCCGTGCTGTTGGCATGATGATGATGATGATGATGATTTGTTTCTACGGAAACTATAACAGATTCATGGAACTCAATTATACCTTTAGATTGAGCAAATTGTCAGCTATAAAACACTACTTTTCTATATAGTCCTTATTGACTATGCTTTTTCCTCTTGCGATGAACCGTCTACATCGCTATCGCATAAGAGAGTTCTCCTAAAGTAATACCGCCTATTTTATTATATTGACCCACAATGCCAGAGGCGAATGCTGGTGATATGACAGTATTGGTTGAACCTTCCCGCCCACAACCCATATTTTGTCTTCTTAGCTCTTGCTAATTACCGGCGAACATATATAGCCAGTGTTGGTGACTATATGAAAAAAAAAACGGTTGGTAGTGTGCTACCTGTGGAGACGCATGTTATAATGGTTATCGTCGTGGGAAATGGACTCGGCGACTCAAGTCAAAATCCTGGACGAGGCTGTTTACAATTAATATAGTGCTCATATAATTGGAAACGGTATGAATCCAACAATTCTCCCTCCAGCTATGGGAAAATAGTTGAGCAGACTGGGCTCTTTAACTTTGGTTAGGCAACCAGTCCTGGAGAAGGAATAATATGAATTCAAACCCGTTAAACTCCACAAAGAAATTGACCCTGTCACATACTGCTCACGCGGCGGGTTGATATATATATATATATATATATATAATATATATTGTGGTACCTGTATCTGTTGTAGCTTATGTGGAAATAAATTGGAGGCATTACTTTCGGAGCACCCCCACTCTTTAAATTAAGAGACATTCCGGCAACATCGCGATCTAAAAAAATAAATAAATAATCCTACTCGAAGAATAAAATGCAATATTAAATTAGCTACTTATATATCAGAATTTCTTTACTCTTCTTTTAAATTTTTATATGCGTAGGCAGGTCTAATTGCGCATGCGCGTTGTTTCACTTGTTAGTAAGTGTCTCCTGCGCTTGTTTACAATAGTGGATCAAACGATGGGGGCGTACCGAGTGAATTGATACACTCGGCTTCAAGTGCAGCCGTTTCAGTTAATGTCATTTGCTGAGTGGGTGTCTCTACAGAGACTGGCGTGAATATGCACTAGCGCACGTACGCGTTCTTGAAGTGTAAATCTCGGGGTGGATAATCAGTCAGTCTATTAAGTAAAGAGACTTACTGTACTATAAAAAAATCGTTATCAATTTTATCCCCTGAAGAAGTTTCACACACCGACAACATTGTTCTATCACTCGGAAAGAATGTTGAAAGTCCTCAACTGACACTACCTTCTTGCTCTGTTGACGGGGCATAGAATTCGCTGATTGTACCCCCTGCAGATGGGTAAAAAAAAATCCCTCACCCCAGAACGGGGTGTCCTAAATTGTATCTGATGATGACCCACCAGTTCTGGAACTCTGTGATGTGAAATACTCCTTCCTTGTTATTACTCTTGTTTCCACGCTATTGCCTTTCGGAAAGGCGGGAATCCATATTAATCCCCACCCCCATCCCCCACCCCATTAACACGGCTCGAACTGTTTCGGTCACGTGTTATACGGGCCCCAAACTAGCACGTTGCCAAATTGTTGGGTAATTCCATGTCAAATCATCCAGGCTATATCACCCACTCCCTTCAATTTTTCTGAAATTTTGTCCAGGTGTGGATTATGTTAAAGTTAGACAATCCCCAAAATTCCAATTCCAAAAATTGGCGGAGTTATGTCGATTTTTAGCTCTCGAAATTTGACGGGGTTCGCGAAAAATGGCGACTTTTTGTTATCTATTTTTTGTCTATAAAATGAGTTTTCGAACTTCCCTGCTCCTAAAAATTGGTTTATAAAAGTATTTTTGCGCAAGAAATCCAAAACTCCTATCAAAAAAGTCTTAAAGTCAACCAATTTTAAGTTATTGATGATCAATATCCCAATGTGGCACTGCATATATGAAAAAAAAATCCTATTATAATTTCATATATATTGAACATTATTTGTACCGAAAAGATAGTTTGGTTTTTGCTCAGACAATTTTACTTTTTTCTGGGTGATTTCTCCTATTGCAAAACCTTTGACTCAGCCAAGTAAATTACAATTTTAGCTTTAAACTTATCCCAAATTATGACTTCCTTTTTTTTTTTCTTTGTGCATTTTTTTTTTTTTTTTTTTAGTGTGGGGATGTTTTTACTACTTTCAATTCTTTCATTCCGGAATCATCCATTTTGAAAAGTTTCTATGACATGAAATGTTTTATAGTTTGAACATTATGGTGACTTGGCTTGGTTTGGTTTATTTCTTTTAAATAGTTATTTCGTGGGTTATTTAATGCCAAATACATCCTGTTCTTCAACAGTAGGAAGTTACCATTTAGCATTATCAATCATTATTATTATTAATTTTGACAAGCATTTAGCTGGAGGATGAGTGGGTTCATACCTTTCTCAAAAGTATTAGTCCAAAAGTGAATGTAATACCGCAACTTCAGTTCGAACTCGCTTACTAGGATGGTGCGGTTCAGCATGTTAGCCACTACACCATGGGACTCCCCACTCCATTATGACAGCCGTCAATTGAAGAATCTAAAAGTTTGTATTACGGTCAAGTGACGCTGAAATCACCGGTTCCCGCTAAATAACCGAAGTTAAGCTGTGATGAGATGATTCAATACTTAATTTGGAGACCACTTAAGGTACAGCAGGTACTGTAAGCAACCTGAGACGTTTGTCTATCAAAATGACTTGAATTGACATTAAATTATCCAAAACGGTTTGATATGCCGTAAAACAAAACAACCAACTAAAAGTTCATTGTTGTTATTGTTATTGTTTGCCCTTCTCATTCATCCTGCCTTAATATTTTGTCTTTAACTCTTTGCCTACTTTTATCCACTCACAGTGGCTCTCCCACCACTACGATCCTACCGTAAACAAAGTACAAAAACTGATTGTTAGTTCATAATAAGTGAGCTATAAAACTCAGATTACAATGATAATTAGACTTTATTTCAATAGAATGAGTTCTGATGTGAATAGATAATGAACTATCATATAGGTAAAAAATACCAAGAGAATTTGGTAGAGTCGTGGGGGAAGTTTTGTAGGAAAGAGTTAATATAAGTCATTATTTTTTTGATGTCACTCAAAAAGAAATTAGAATTTTTTCTGGTGTTTTTAACTACATTTGTCTGAATTCTTTAGATGAGGCTTGATAATTTATGTCATTTAGATTTTTCAGACTGTTGTCCTCATCTTTATTGTTATATACACAACGTTTCGGCTGATGTGGTATCCGGCCTTTCTTCGTCAAGAAAGTTTCCGAGTTCGACAAGAAACACCTGAAGAAGGCCGGAGGGTACATCGGCCGAAACGTTCTGTGTATAACAATAAAGATGAGCACAGCTATCTTCAGTTGAAATTGTTCACGAGTTTTACAATTGATCTTATAAACTCACAGGATTTGACGTGGGACCGTAAAATATTGTCGTTGTCCAGTTTCCAATTTGAACTCACATTGGTTATTTTCACATGTTGAAACCTGAAGACTTTTTTTTTAAACACACGATATGCAATATGCACACATTTGCGCTTCATTGACTGATCTATATCTTTCTCGTCTAGTGGAGGAAGAACAGTAGGAATGACAGAGGTGTAGTCAGTATCGATGCAAGTTAGAACTGCCGAAGAGGACCGACTGACAGACCGACCTTCTACGCTCTTTATTGCACGTTCATTTGTGGTCTCATGTATAATTAATGAGTGAAGACACACACGACTTCACGGTTATATAGAGGCGTTACTAATATACATACAAGTTCTTATGACGACATAGATAGATAGATAGATAGATACTGACTTACAAGAAAAGTGACAGATAGATGTGGCCTGACTTAGATAAGAACAGGATTAGATAGATAGATAAATAGATACATAAATACATAAATAAATAAATAAACATATACATACATATAAAGCGACAGATTGATACATACATAGATAGATAAATAGATAGATAGATGAAAAATGACTTACATGTAAACTGACAGATAGATGTAGCCTGATTTAGAACATGACTAGATAGATAGATCCATACATACATACATATATACATGCATATAAAGTGACAGACATATATATATATATATATATATATATATATATATAGAGAGAGAGAGAGAGAGAGAGAGAGAGAGAGGGGGGTAGATTGATAGATGTTGACTTACATGTGAACTGATTAATAGATGTAACCTGACGTAGATAAATTGATAGATAAGAACAGCATTAGATAAATAGATAGATAGATAGATAGATAGATAGATAGATTAGATATGAACTGACTTAGATAGATAGACAGATAGATAGATTAGATATGAACTGACTTAGATAGATAGATTGATAGATAGATAGATAGATATCAAAATCCCACTGGAATGAGCCTAGCGTGGTGTAATATTTAGCAGTCGTGACTAACAGACCATTACTAGTGAGGTCGATTCTTACTGAAAAGTCAGGTACTTGGCGGGTTAGGGTAGAGTGGACTTGAAGTGAACGGCGCTTGGTTAGTGACAGTTTCTCCCCGATACAATTTTCAAAGCAAGTCTCTCTCTCTCTCTCTCTCTCTCTCTCTCTCTCTCTCTCTCTCTCTCTCTCTCTCTCTCTCTCTCTCTCTCTCTCTTTAACACAAACGCACACACACACACACACACACACACGCATTTATATATATATATATATATATATATATATATATACCAACCCCTCCGCACGAGCAAGATGTGACACAAGGTCAATTTCTTATACAGAGTTTAACAGGTTTGAATTCAGAGTATTCCTTCTCCTAGACTGGTTACCTAACCAAGGTTAAAGAGTCCAGCCTGTCCTACTATTTTACCCATAGCTGAAGGTAGGGTAGAATCCATCATACTTTTCCCAGAGGCATTAGTGCCATGTGAAATGCGAACAGGATACGAACTCGGGTTGGCGAATCAATTCCCTACGACTCTTATCATTACACTCTGTGCTTCCATATATATATATATATATATATATATATATATATATATATATATATTATATATCAAAATGCTGAACTTTTAGAAACAGTTATCAAATATGTGTGTATATATAAACTCTCTCTCTCTCTCTCTCTCTCTCTCTCTCTCTCTCTCTCTCTCTCTCTCTCTCTCTCGGTCAAAATATATCTCTCACGCGCGTGCGCGCGCGCACACACACTCACCAATCAATATATCTATCTATATATCTATCTATCTATATATATATATATATATATATATATATATATATATACTCACAACTACCTTCACTACAAATCATCTCACCCCAAACACCTCAAAGACAGCCTCCCCTACTCACTAGCTATAAGACTGAGAAGAATCTTCACCGACGACAATGAGCTAAGACAACAAATAAATAAACTAAGACAACAGTTCTCAGCACGTGGATACTCCCACACTTTAATAGATAACCAGGTAGCCAAAGCTATCTCCATCCCTAGGCAAGAAACCCTAAAATAAAAACACAAAAAGAAGACACATCGCATCCCCCTAATAATGATATTTAATAACACCTCCCACCACTAAATCAAATAATCAAAAAACACTGGAACATCCTGAAAATAAACCCTGAACTAAGAGATATTTTCCAAGAACCCGGTATAGTGACCTACCGGCGATCTCATAACCTCAGGGAAATGATAGGAGGCAACAACATACTAAACAATAAAGTAGTCAACATGAGACCCATAATTAACTCCACAAAATTCTGCCGGCCCTGTAGTACAAAAAACTTATGCTGCAAACAAATAAAAACAACAGACACATTTACAAGCTCAACAACAAAACAAACCTTTAAAATCTACCACGAATCAAACTGCAAAAGCAAAAACGGGATTTACCTACTAGATTTTACTAAATCCATAAAGCAATACGTGGGGAAATCTGAATGGGAATTTTACTTTAGGCTTAATAACTACAGACACCGAATAAAAAATACAGACTACAACAAGCTCATCCCAATCGAGGAACACTTCCGACTGGATGACCACGACTTTGGCAGAGACGCCAAGTTTACCCTCATTGAAAGAATTCAAAGAGATACCGACACCAAATCTGTAATCGAAAACCACGAGTACAGGTGGATAAAAAAGTTAAAAAGCTTTCATCCGTTTGGCTTTAATAAAAAAACAGGCCCTCTTTAACATAGGGCAATAAACCTGTCTGCATCCACGAGGGTGGCCGATGTCACCTAAATAAACAAACACTGACCACCACGCATCAAACAAGCCACTCTTGACCCAATTAAAAATCTAGAAGTCACGCGCACAGTACCGTGATACAGACACACACTCACATTCACACACGTATATGTAAACACACACATACATTTATATGTATACACATATAGTCATACACACAACTCCCATGAACCCCCACCTCACATATATAAGAGCATCAAAAAAATAACCTACCTCATAGAGGTTCTTCACGGAACAAATGGACATGCTACTATTAACACTCTCGTCTACCCGGATTTTAATAACATGTCAAACCCACAAAAACACTTCAACTTTTATAGTTCTTCTATAATGCTCCCTTTCTAATAATCTATCAACAATTTCTTCAAATAAGAAATTTTCTCCTGACGATGACCTAAGGTCGAAACTAGTTGAGAATAAACAACATATAAGAAATATTCCTGATTGTCTTAATACTTTTTGTTCACACACTATATATATATATATATATATATATATATGCTTTAATTCTCTATTTTCTGGAACCATATGGTATGGTGCACATTATTAGCTTCACTCTTCTTCTTTTCTCTTTTAACGTAGTCACGTCTAAACAAGCACCCATCACCCGAGACCAAACAAGAAAGCTAAAACTCTTCCAGTGTCGCCAACCGATCGACTGGACGCGTGGGAGACAATCGCAGTCAGTGGACACGGTTCATTACTCGCCTACTGAAAATAAAAACCAAGAAATTAAATGAAACAAGAAATTTTCTTCATTTTATATGGGCCAACCAGAATACTCTAAACAAATCTTTTAAAAATAAGAAAATTAAAAAAACAGATATAGGTAGCTACTCATTCGTTTCAGAAAATATGCCATGGAACAATTACTGTCTTAACTGTGATTTTAAAAGAACTACGAAGAGCCATATCGTCTTCGCAAAAAATGAGCAATATAAATCTTGAATAAAATAAAAACACGATAAAAATGACAGCCGAAAATCGCAATATTCCTTTGTCCCTTAAGCAACTTCTATCTTAGCCAGAAAGTATGAGGGTTAGTCAAAGATTTTACTAACGAGCTTGTTTGCGGCTCATATAGCAAATGGCTGAATGACTTCAAGCCGTGGAAAGTAATATCTATCTATTTATCTATTAATCATTCCATCCATCTATCTACTTCTGTTCTTATCTATCTTATTTATCTAAGTCAGGTTATATCTATCAGGCAGTTTACATGTAAGTCAGTTTCTGTCTATCTATCCATTTATGTCGTCATAAGTACGTGTATGTATATTAGTAATGTCCCTATATAACTATGTAGTCGTGTATGTATATAAGTAATGCCTCTATATAACTATGTAGTTGTGTATGTATATTTGTAATGCCTCTATATAACTGTGTAGTCGGGTATATATATATTGGTAATGCCCCTATATAACTGTGTAGTCGTGTGTGTATATTGGTAATGTCACTATATAACTGTGTAGTTGTGTATATATATTGGTAATGCCCCATATATAACTGTCGGTCCTCTTCTGTCGGTAGTTGATAGTGTTGTTACATAATGAATAGGCAAAGCCTATAATTTTTAAAGGAAGTGTAGTGTAGATTTTCAAATTAACTCAATGGAAAATCTCTGAGAATTTGATAGGTTTCGAACCCAATTTCATCTCGAACGGGTCTCTCATTGTACTCTAGTCCTGGGAATGACGTTAAACTATCTGATGGTGAAGTTTCAGTTCTGGAAATCTGAGCAATGTGGAGCACCCCTTCATCACCATTGATCCCAGGTCCACTCTGACCCGGAGTGGTTGTACCTGTTAGGGTCCTATCTATGGATTAAATAGAAAAATGTGTTTATAAAAGAAATTGAGTATCCATTAAGAATTAATTTATTTCAAAACATTGTCGGCATTGAATGAACCCCTGAGGTTGATATGCCGTAAAACAAGACAAACTAAACCAACTCTCATTGTACTAGAGATTTATGTGAGTCACGCGACTCTGGGAAAATAGAGTTAGATTTAGTTGAAGTTGAGCCCAGAGAGCCCTTATGGGAAAATGTGTTTTGCGTCTTTCTGCTTCCACGTGAACGTGCGGAAAGAATGTATCAGGACCCGGGGAATAAAATTAAAAGTGTGTACAAAAATAAGTCTCCGTGTTTCATGATTAAAGAAGAAAGATGGAACATAGAGAGTGCCCCCCCCCCCATGGAAAATGTCCAACCCGATACGAAGAAAAACCCGGCTCGATACGAAGAACGTCAAATAACACGTTAAAATAATTTAAGAAGCAGTATATAACAGTATCGTGGTAGTTAGTGCGCTGACGCGTTGTGCATTACTTCACTCCAAGCGTCATAGGAAAAACGTACAAATGATTGTTCAACACAGTCTAATTTGAGAATTTATTCTTTCACGTGTTCGAACTGGGCTATAACACCGCGGTAGCAACCAAATACATTTGTTGTGAGAGTGGTGAAGACGCACTTGATCACAGTACAGCAAGAAGATGGTTCAATAAATTTTGCTCGGTTTGCATGAACCTCGACGATCAGGCAATGACCGGTAGACCAAAAAATATAAATTCCAAGGAAAGTATTCCAATCCAAGGGGTAAATCCGACGAGTAACAGTCTGAGTATAAGGCGGGCTCGGCATTTTACAGTCCAGTGTGGTTCATCACCTTCACTATCTCGGAGCTGCCAAATTGTGATGCCAAAAATATTGCAAAACCTTTTGACTCATTCTCTCTCTCTCTCTCTCTCTCTCTCTCTCTCTCTCTCTCTCTCTCTCTCTCTCTCTCTCTCTCTCTCTCTTTAGTAGACTGGTAACCTAACAAAGGTTAAAGAGCCCAGTCCACCCTACAATCAATCCAGAACTGGAGCCTCGTCCAAGACTTGAACTCGTATCGCCGAGTCCATTTCATACAACGTGCCTCCACATTAAATAAGTATCAACAAGGAACAAAGGTTCATCTCTTAAAAGTTACACAACTTAAACAACAGAAAAGGAAAAGGAAAACTCAATTAAGGATAATGCATGAAGGAATATTTTTCCATGTTAATTATAAAGCAATTCTATTCATTCATTTGCGTTTAATTATATACATTCGGGAAATAAAAATGTTATTCGACCTCGAACTTAATAGTCGCCAACAGCGTCCTTCTGGTGTTTAACTACAAAACTGGAAATGTGTAAAGAAGAAGAAGAAGAAGAAGAAGAAGAAGAAGAAGAAGAAGAAGCTAAAGGACACTTTTCAAAATCGTTGAGTGTATCCCACGCAAGTGCTAGACTGTTCGTGCTTAAAAACAAGGATCCCACGCACAAAATAGCCGCTGTCATCGCTGTCTTCATCTCAGTCGTCTGTGCAGCAACGAAAAGTGAAAGTGAAAGAGAATGGCGAGGCGGGTGAGTTAGTTGTTAATGTCAGAAGAAGAGCAGTCATTTGTTTAGCATGATCGCCCAGGTAATACGCTCCGGTGTATTGGGTTTTTCTCTTGTCTCTATCCGCAATGGTAAAGTGAGCGCGACTCGTCTTAGAAAAATAAAATAAAAATAAAATAAAAATAAAATAAAATAAGTGGGCGGCCGTTGAATATGATTTCCGGCAAACAGACTTCACAACAACCCACGTGTTTTTCTCTCGCATTGTCTTCAACAAACATTCGCTTAAATATTTCTACATACGACAGTCTCAATTTTCAAAATTATTTTTTTAATTCGTTCTTTGCAAATGATTTAATGATTAATTACCTTTCTAATTACAAAGGGTGAAAGCGCACTTATTGTAACGATCATCGTCGTAGGAAAAGTTTAAATCCTTGATGAGGCCGTTTGCGTTTCACTTCTCGCTAATGCCATTGGGAAATACAGGAATCCATTGTTCTCCCTTTCCCCAGATATGAGTAAATTATAGGACAGACTGTCTACAAGTAAAACGCTGAATTCAAACCAACTTTACTCCGCTTAAAATTTGTAATTCAGGGTTGTATCTTATCTGCCTGCTTTTAAGGAATAGGACACGTTGGTTGGTTGGTTGGTTGGTTGGTTGGTTAATGGCATATTAACTCTTGTGAGCCACCCAATTCCAAATCCTGTTTTTCTGTATATATGATTTGTAAGCGAACAGTTTGTTTATAAATATTATTTGGTTTGGTTTTATAAACTGGTAGACAATTTTCATTAACTCAATGTATATCAATATAATTGTAGAAAGTATTTTATATTAGATTTTTCATTAACTTCCGGTGTATCGATAAAATGGAATAGATAATTTTCATTAACTTTTAAACAGATATATTCGACCCATAGATGTGACCCTAACAGGTACTACCACTCCAGGGGAAATTCGACGTGGGAGTAATGGCATTGAAGGGGTATTCCATATTCCTCAGAGCTCCTAAATTAAAAGCGCAATACTAGATGCAGTTTAGCGTTATACCCAGACACTAAGACACGTTGGTTGATTCATTTATGAAATCCAAGCACGACACAAGAAGAATGTGTCAAATAGATAATGTTCATTCTGAAGAGGTTTTTATAATTTGACACATATTGATCTAAAGAAATAAAGATAAAATGTTTTACCATTTTTTCTTGCTCTTTCTTTCTGCCAGCCTCTCTTTGATTTTTTTGATTTTGTTCTTAATTATTATTATGTGTTGACCATTAAGCTCAGTGTTGACTTACATTCAGAGGCACTCTTAGTGTAATGGTTATCAGCATAGGAAGTGGACTCAGCTACCTGAGTTCTAATCCTGGATGAGGCTGTTTGCATTTCACATAGCACTAATATCATAGGGAAATGTATACATCTTGCTATTCTCCCCACCCCCAGCTATGGGTAAGTAGTAGGGTAGACTGGTCTCTTTAACTCTTGGTATGGTAACCAGTCTAGGAGAAAACAAAACTCTGAATTTAAACCAACTTTACTTCACCTAAAATTGGCCTTGTGAAGCATTCTGCATGTAGTAGAGGGGTTGGGTAAATACATTCATCTGCTTTATACTTTCACACAATTATAATGTGGAAGTGCACTTAACAGTTAATGGGTATTGTTGTAGGAAATGAAATTGGCAATTCTGAATTAAAACCAGCTTTACTCTGTTTAAAGATTGGCTGTGTGTCACATTCTGGGGGGTCAGATAAATACGTACATCCTCTTTATAGAATTTATAATCAATTTCAGGAAAATTAATAAATAAATGAATAAAGGAAGAATTATACAATTTGCATTTGAGAGTTATCTCACTTTGGAAAGTATAATGATTAGGATGAGCATAAATGCTGAACCTCACACAATGCATATTATGTTTTCGGTCAACTTTCAAATGTCAAAATATAAATGAAATACATATTTAACCAGCCTCGACGCAAACGAGAAACTGGGTTCGAATCTCACCAAGATTTTATCATTTATAATTACCGTGGTACTTTGACTTACGAGTCTAATTCGTTCCGCTTATAACTCAATTTCCTCGTATATCAAACCAATTTTCCCCATTGAAATAAACTGAAATGCCGTTAATCCGTTCCAGTCCCTTT
>CM042140.1:51430567-51465567 GCA_023376005.1 Doryteuthis pealeii
ATTGCACCTGGGAGGTCCTCTGCTGAGCATATAGCATCCTCGCATAGCTGGTCAATGTAGGTCTTTGCTGGGCGCCCCACACTTGCATGTCCATGTGTTGGCTTCCACAGGAGAACGTCGCTTATGAGCTCGTCCTTGCTTCTCCAGCAGTGTCCTGCATGCCTTGTCCGTCTCACTCGGATAGTTTGAGAGAGGGGGGCAGGTGACCGTACAGCTGTCTCTTCGTGGGGTGCTGCTTCCACGATTTGTTCAAGACTGCACGTAGCATTCTTGTGCAGCTTCCATCTAGCTTATTTT
Organism: Doryteuthis pealeii; assembly: GCA_023376005.1. Taxonomy (NCBI): domain Eukaryota; kingdom Metazoa; phylum Mollusca; class Cephalopoda; order Myopsida; family Loliginidae; genus Doryteuthis; species Doryteuthis pealeii. The sequence continues at coordinate 51,430,865 of CM042140.1, forward strand.
CAAGACGCTTCGTTAGGGTCCAAGTGGTGCAGCCATATAGCAGCACCGATATAACCACAGCCTGGAAGAACTGTCGCTTCAGCTTGTCAGGGAGATCAGACCTCCATATGACTGACAATTTGTTTGTGGCCGACCATGCCTTTGCTATTCGTGTGTTAACATCTCTCTCTATATATATATGTTTAAATTATGCATCATACCTGAGAACAAAATTGTCCATAAGCTCTATAAACAACATGAGAGGAAACACCATTTGCATAAATACGTGTGTACCTGCGTCAGTGCCTTCGTGAGTGTTTGTATCTTTAAGTAAGCTTCTTCTGAGTATAAGGGACAGTAGAAAAATTCTCGTGAAACAAGTGCGCGTTTATTTACATATGAATTTATATTTCTACCTAAGCGAAAAATAAATTTCTCTATTATACTAGCAAAAGAATACGTCACAGAACGCAAGTATTTAAGTTTTAATGTAATAAAATATTATATCAAAATAGAAAGACTAACGAAACTAAATAAGAACGAATATAAAAATATTACATTTATTTTACTATTATTTTAATTGATTTCTACATAAAATTATATATAGGGTTGCTTTTAATACGTTTGAGAATAACATGATAGTATTAAAAATTAGTTACAGCAAATAGTTATTTATTAAACCTAGTTTTGTTAAACCCATTTTTTTAAAACATTATGCAAATTATTCCCACCATATATTATGTAAATTTTTATTTCTTAGAGACATCTATATATTAATACTCGTGTTCGTACAACTATTATCATCTTGCAACAACTTCTGGTTAAAAATGAAAACGTCCAAATCGTCCAAGATAAAATACAAACATGTAAATCCTGATTATCTGGTGTTGCTTATCCGCCAAATTCTTTTTTCTTATGAGTGTCGTCCTCTAAGTTAAATAATGGACCATTCTGTTTTTATTATCAAAGAAAGAAATGGAAGAAAAGGGATAAGCTACACAGAAAAGATATAACAAGAAAGAAAAAAAGAAAAAAGAAAGAAATTAGGGAAAGATAATTACAGGGGTGAGCGCGCGGAAACGATAACGCTAATCTGTTTCAATGGAAAATAATGAAAAGATGAAAAGAAGGAAAGAAAAAAAGAAGGAAGAGAGAGTTTAATCAAGATTGACGTAGTTTCGGTTATAGACTGACAGTTACAAAATCTCCATTATAATAAGATATTCCATAAAACATTTTCCATTGGTCAATCATTTATAAATATTTCATGACCAGAAATGAAAACCCCTGAGGATCAGTACCAGTAAATAATTATTTATTAAACCCAGTTTTCTTAAAATGTAAATCTTTATTTCTTAGAGATATATAACACATATTTCAGGATGTTAAATGCATTAATGATATGGTTAGATTTGCCGGAAATCTAGCTAAGCTAGACTTTAGTAGAGACATCGTTAATAAATAAGATACTAATTAAGATTAAATAATGACTATTTCATAATCGTTGAGAATATAACTTAAATAACTAAGGAAATCGTAACGTCAGTGGTGACAAACTTTCGGTTACAGACAGACAGTTACATAATCTCCATTATAATACGAAGAGATGCAGGATAAAAATAATTGAGTATAATAATATTAGACTTTAATAAGTCACTATAGTTTTGTCTTTTATACTCAATGAAGTATGAAACATAAGTATTAATATCAAAATGGGCTGTTTCTACGGGTTTATTTTTTGTTTTACGGCATATCAACCTCGGTGGGTCATTTAATGCCGACAAAGTTTTGAAAGATTCGTAGCAATGATTTAGAAGAATTTTTTTGTAAACAAATTTTCTATTTAACCAATAGATGGGACCCTAGCAGGTACTACCACTCCGGGTCAGAGTGGACCTGGGAGCAATAGCGATAAAGGAGTGCTCCATATTCCCCAGTCCTCCAGAACTGGAACTTCACCTTTAGATGCAGTTTATCGTCATACCCAGGACAATCCGAGAGATCATTGGGTGCCTAGTAGCTATTTACTCAATCCGTTCGCTACGGGTATAGGATGTGACACAAGGCCACAAATATGGAGCATACGGCCAGGATTGAACTCGCTATTACTTTTGTAATGGATATGCGAGTTGTTTGTTTGTTTGTTTGTTTGTTTGTTTTGTTTTACGGCATATCAACCACGGTGGGTTATTTAATGCTGGCAAAGTTTTGAAAGATTCGAAGCGATAATTTGGAAGAAAGATTTATAAACTCATTTTTTTGTAAACAAATTTTCTATTTAACACATAGATGGAATCCTAACAGGTGCTACCACTCCGGGTCAGAGTGAACCTGAGAGCAATGGTGATGAAGGGGTGCTCTACACTTCCCAGAGCTCCGGAAATTGGAACCTCGCTATCAGTTAGTTTGACGTCATACCCAGGACATGAAGACCATCGGCCACCGCCTTCTAGCACCCACATGATAAAAAGGGTTGGGGATTGTCATAAGGTCAAAACAATCATATAGGTGGTTGGGCTTGACGTGACCAGGTGATTGATCGATGGGGGCCTCTCTGACCGCCAATCTTGCCTAAGTAAGGGCCAAAGTGGAGTGTTGCATGTCATGGACAGCTCATCCACCAGGATTCGATATGCGAGTCTAGCTTACTAACTATCATACGACGCGGGGACGCCCTAATTGGATGCCTAGTATATGCCATGATTTCTTACACAACTAAAAGGTCGAAGAATAAAGATCAATTTGCTTAGGTCTCTTTTACGATTATCAAATGATATAGACAAATGTCAATCCCCAAAAGAGGATTGAAGCTGTACTTAAAACGATTTAATTTTAATCTGTGTACTCTAGAAATGTCTAGTGGCTTTTCGTTTTTGTTTTTGTTTTTTCCCTAAGCTTTGAAGTTGTAGTAGCTTCTTTTCTTTTTCTTTTTTCTTTTTTCTTTTTTCTTTTTTTTTTCTTTTTCTTTTTTCATTCTTTTTTATTTTTATTTTTTCTGTTTTTTTGTTTTTTGTTTTGTTTTTGTTTGGTTTGTTTTTGTTTTTTTGCGTGTCTTTAATTCGAGAGATTCTCGGAGCAGAACGGAGGTTTTCGCCTGAGATAAAAGTGTTCACTTATTTATGCGATTTAACTGAAATCCTCTTAGTTTTCAGACGATTGCACGCCATACAAGAATATCAATTTTCGGGCGGAGTTGAAAGTTTTGTAAAATGCCCCGATCCGATAGTCAGATCAAAAGTTAGTTTGATAACGGCGCAGCAGATATTGGAGAGATGTGTCTCTTCCAGCGGGTACAAAAACATTCTTGGAATACTTTCGATAACAATATAAACTACGACTCTCCATATTATCTATTACAAATATCTTATAAATATCTCATTCATATATATATATATATATATATATATATATAAGATATTTATAAGATATATATGTATAAGATATTTATAAATATATATATATATATATATATATATATATAGAGAGAGAGAGAGAGAGAGAGAGAGAGATAATATGGATGCTATATTTATAATTGAATAGACCTCAATATCATTGATAGAGCATTTATATCTGTTAAGGTACCGTGGACATGGAGTCATGCGCCTGGTTACTAAGTTTCTACCCTATGTCAAGCACTTGGTCTGAAGAGGCACCGTTGACTCCATGTCCACGTTACCTTAACTTTTATATATATATATATATATATATATATATATATATATTATGACTTATTATTATATACTTATTATATATATATATATATATATATATATATATATATATATATATATATATATATATATTATATATATCATATGATTTATATATATAATATATATATATATATATATATATATGACTTATTATTATATATATATATTATATGAGTTATTATTATATGCTCCCAAACTCGGTAGAGCTCTTTAGGGGTGACTTAAATTAACTTTCACTGCCAGCATATATAAAGTAATGATCGTCTGTACACAGACTGGATCTCTCTGATGATCGTAAAATATATTTAAAAAAAACATATGTATTTAATAGTTTAAAACACCAACCCTTTACGGCAGCTGCCAAATGGCCGAGAGGGTAAGAAGTCAGGCGGACAAAAAGTCAGTCGGATTTCGATCCTGGCTACAGGTAGTTGTTGTGTCTAGCTACACGAAAAAGGCGTGAAACGCCGAAACACGGTGTCTGTGGATGACTTATTATATATGTATATATATAATTCTCTGACAATTGGGGATAGTTTTCTGAATAAATCTATTCCTAACTTAGATGATCGCATAGACAAGAAACTTACAACGACCAGGCGCAATTGACTCTGTCTATGCTATCATAACTTAGATCTACATATTCTCTAGCTATTGAACACTCTTTATTTATGAATATAGCAAACTACATTATCAGTTTATCTGTATACATTTATATACATATACATCATCATCATCAGGTCGTGCAGATAACACGGATATCCATGACTTTTACTCACCATCCGTCCCTATCGGTAATTGCTTCTGGAAGTTTCTCTGCGCTGCATCCAGTAACCGCGCAAATCTGATTGATGAGAAGTGAGCTCACAAATTGGAAAAGAGACCAATAGAACAACTTGAATTTTAAAATATCATTCATTACCATCAAGGCGTACCGACAGCACAGATTCCTTTGACTCTCCCTCCCTCTCTCTCTCTCTCTCTCTCTCTCTCTCTCTCTCTCTCTCTCTCTCTCTCTCTGTGTGTGTGTGTTACGATTTTTGTTGCCATTTTTATGTGAGAGCACTTTACAGTGGAGATCCCTTGTGTTCCTTAGATTTAGGTAGAGTCCTTGTGTTCCTTAATGTTAGGTAGAATCCTTGTGTTTTTCAGTGTTAGGTGGAATCCTTGGGTTCCTCAGTGTTATGTAGAATCCTTGGTTGCTGATACGTCCGTCTATGTCGAATATCAGCAATTGAACGGCTTTCAAGATCGGCGATTAAATAGTTAACTAACCACGTATTTGAACGTGATGATTGGCTGATTGAATCCACACGCCCAGGCAGTCTATAAGTTTAAGTGATGGACCTTATGCATACCTTATATCGTAAAATATTCCAATCTCTCTCTCTCTCTCTCTCTCTCTCTCTCTCTCTCTCTCTCTCTCTCTCTCTCTCTCCATCCGTCCGTCCGTCCGTATTGGCCATTGCCCTTGTTAATTCCTCTAGACGACACCCAGAGTCGACAGAGATAATGAACATAAGTTTTTGTTAGTCGACGAACACTGGTGTGTCTATGTTTAAAAGTTCTTAAAAGAACGTTGCTAATGACTTCGTCTTTACTTTTCCAGCAATGCCCAGCATGTCTTACCCGTGTTATTTACATTGGTAACGGGATGGATGCTAAACCAACTACTGTTTTGTCGAGTGCTTCTTCAAGGATTTGTTCAAAACAGCTCGCTGTGTAGTTCACGTATAGCTTTTTCTCCAAGCGTTTCATTAAAGTTCACGTGGTACACGCATACTGTAATACTAACACGACTGCAGTTTGGAAAAATTCCCGTTTTATTTTACCAGACAGATCGGAGTTCCATATGGTTGCTAACCTGTTGATAGCAGTCCATGATTTACCTATGGCTATGTTTATTACATAGTGAATGGGTTAGCCTATTCATTTTATAATGTAGTGTAAAACATATTTAAATTGTACGCTTAGTGTTAAATCATGGGAAAATACAGTAAATCATATAGTATGGCAGATAGGCTTTCACCTCTGATTGACCTGTGACGGGATTTCTCTCATTGGTTGATCAAAGTCACGTGACGACCTAATTTATAGGAAAGTTAGCAGATCGGCGATAGAGCTCTTTGGAGCTGGACGCGTAATGATGTCCCTGCTGAATTCTTCTCCGCGTGCATGTTAAGATATGGGATCTCTGATAAATAAAGATGTACACATAAAAGGCAATCTAAGTTTCCGTGTTCCTGATTTTATGAAGAACTAACTAAAGATGGACGCGAAGAAGACAGATCCAACACCCGAGACGATCAGACGATTAAGATCAACTCTAAGAGGAGAATCCCAGATTGACCAGCGACGAAACCGAGAAGGTTAGAATACTTAATAGAATAACAGAGAAAGTAAGAAATAATAAACAGAGTAAGTATTTTCCTGACTTCACACCAGGCCAGATTGACTCAAGGACTTTTTTAACGTGGGGAACGACACACAAACCGAAGCATATGCAGTGGTCAGTGCAAAAATGCGTGATCCATTCGAAATTCCCCTTTAGGAGTGCTTCAGGCATCTAGCAATCTTACCGGTTCAGAATCTGAAGCTACTGGACACAGGACACGAAACCGGGTAAGTATTGCTTGCAAAACATTACACCATAATGGGACGCACTAAATGTGAGTATGAGCAAATAAAAAGAAAAGTATGTAACATGTTGAAATCGCTTTCGATAAGTGTGATATTGCTACCGAGGTATATGAACTGGTCTACAAATTTCAGAGGCGTATCATATAAAGACGACATGGTAATGTCTTGATTAAAAGGCATGAACTCAGTTTTATCTGAGTTTTTTAAAAATCAGTTAAACACCTACAATGGACTGATACATATACTTTCTCATCTTTGCCAAAATATTGATTTCATGTTGCAGTGACCAGAAGGTGTCGCAGTTGATTTTTTACCCCCCAGCTACCCAGCTGCAGATAATCACGAGTCATGGTGAGGACACCGACCTCATCAATATACGACTGTTTTCAACCAAAACCGAATCGACAAGGCAGCCTCTATAAATAAGACCATCGACTCTATCTTACCAAGCAGTCACCTTTTGCCAGATTGAATAAGTAATTACAAACTCGAATACGATTAAGTGACGCGACCATTACTCACGCTTGGCGGCCGTCCAAAACCTCGACGTTAGAAATACAATATTTCACTTGACCAACACATTGTTTCAGATTTTTATAGATTATAAATGTGTTACATCAAGTCTAAACAACTGTTGATCAAAATAGCTTCGGAAACCAAATGATCGGGACGTACTTGCGGGTTGAGCTTATTGGCTAGAGAAAGGAATTATTTAATGGTGGTAAACATGAATTGTCTATAAGTTTGAGAAAGTATCCTGTTATGTATCCATCTACCCGGGCTGCATGCGACACAAGGTTAAATTTTTAAGCAAAGTTTAACAGATTTGAATTCAGAGATTACCTTCTCCTATACCAATTGCCTAAACATGGTTAAATAGCCCAGTCTCCCCATTTACCCATAGCTGGAAAGTGAATACTTGGATGCATACCGTTACGCTAAGCGCTCCACTTCATGAGTGCCGTGGATTGTTTTGAGACGCTATATCTGTCAAAAAAAAAAGACAATATTTAATGTGTTGGATATATACGGGAAATATATATTTACCAACCCCTGCGCATGGTCAATTTCTTAAGCGGAGTTTAACAGGTTTGAATTTAGTTTTCTTTCTCCTGTACCAAGCTTAAATAGCCCTATCAGCCAGACTATTTATCTATAGCTTGAGGGAGAATAGTTGGATTCATACCTTTCTATGTGAAATGCAACTAGTCTCGTCCATGATTTGAACTCTTGTCCATTTCCTATGTCGATAACCATACACCACGAGCACCTCCTTAAGAAGTTTGAAAGTATCCATTGATATTCCAAATACTTTTTTTAATTAAGCCCCTTCTCCATATACTTGATAATGATAACACAACAAACCTCGTCATGTAAAAAGATCATCATCATCATCATCATCAAGGTGTGAACACAGCACGGATTGCTTCGGTTCGCTCTCGTCATCCGTCCCTATCGGCGTTCGCACTTGGTAGGTCCTATAGACGGTATCTAGTGAGTGGTGATTGATTGGTGTTGACGGCATGTCAACCCGTTTACGGTTATATAAGGCTTAGAGATTTGGGAATTGTGTGCGTTTATATTCACACTTTTATTTAGTTTCTTAAGACTTTTTGTACACAGTTATATGATATCAACTATTCCTATCTAATACAAATAATTTCCGTATAGTTGTATGGTTTCAAGTATTCCTATCTAATACAAATGACTATATGATTTCAAGTAATTATATCTATCTAATAACTGTCATTTGTTTCCACATAGTTATATGGTTTCAAGTGAGTAATAATAATTCTTAGTAAACCATTATAACTTCAAGTAACCATTCTTAATGCAAATAATTAAAACACAGTTAAATTGTGACAAGTATTCCTATCTAACATCAATAATTTGTGAAAACACAGTTATATGGTTTTGCGTATTCCTATCTAATAGGAATATTTTTCTATCAGATCTATTTGACCCACAGATTGAACCTTAACATGAACTACCTGTCAGAGTTGTTCTGGTAGTTTTTGTTACGGAGCTTTAATTTAGTAGAGTTTGGCAATAAAGAAAAACCTTATAATATCTGTTTGTATTCTAATGAAGGTGTACTACACACTCCATAGATCTCCAGAACTGGAGCCTCATCAGAAGATGCAGTTTAGTGCCATGTCCAGGAAACCATTTTTGTGGGAGGGGGATTACCCTTCTGCATAGGAATAAAGTCAGATTATTCTAAGCCCCACTGACAGGGCGATTTCTTCAAGAAAAATATTTTAATATTGTGAGAAAAGTATTATACGAACTGGATGGAGGATGCTTCACGTGGTGTAATACTTAGTCATTAAGGCTAATAGACTCATGAGTTCGATCCCCACTGGGAGTCTCATACTTTTAGTCTTGTACGATAATTAATATCTGCCGAGTCGACGTTGGAAAATAGATAGCATGAAAGTCTCGCTGATCAATTACAACTCACTATTAAATGACCAATTCTTCTGGCCTTGTGCCACATTTAGTCTCAGCTTAATAAATAACTAGACGAACCGGATCAATCCGTTTCAGTAGCGCTAGGTACACCACTAGCTAAATAATGAAGAAATTTCAGCAATATATATTTTGCGCATATATATGATAAAATAAAAAAAATAAAAAATGATACATCTTATTGAAATCCGTACTAGCCAAACTTATAAAATTGGTTGACTAGCCGATATATGCCGTCTCATTCTACTTCCTGACCCTCCCAACGATGCTCCTTATCAATTATCTGGACTTCATCCCAAATTAGGTAGCTTATGTGCTTTTCTCTCTCAAAAATTGAGTGTAATGCTCTATCATTGGAATTATGTCATTATTTCATATAAAAATAAATCTTATTTAAAAACGACTGAAGACGTTCCTCGCCATTTATGCTTGTTAAATACAAAGCTAAGAAGAATATCTTAAACATTCAAACATCTATTCGTATCTATCTATTTATTAATACTCATTTTCCTTAATTGTACGACTGTTATCATCTTGCAACACCCTCTGCTTTTAAATAAGACCGTCCAAATTGTCCAAGATGAAATGCAAAATGTAAATCCTGATTATTTAGTGTTGCTTATCCGCCGAAATCTTATTTTTGTGAGTGTCGTCACCTCAGCTAAATAATGGACCCTTCCGTTTTTAAAGGGAAGAAAAAGGACATGTTACACAGTACAAATATAAGAAGAAAGAAAGAGAGTAGGAGAAAGATAGATAGAGGGTGTGAGCACGCGGAAGCGATGCCACTAATCTGTTTCAATCGAATATAATGAAAAGATGAAAAGAAGGAAAGAAAGAAAAAAGAGTGAGAGAGGAGGGTTAAATCAAGATTATTATACTTTTTACATATTGAACTATTGCATTAGGTCTTAAGTAAACTTATCAAACGTTGTAATGATTAAATTATTAAATGGTATATTCACAGGTCCTGGCAGTATATATATATATATATATATATATATATATATATATATATATATATATATATATATATAGTGATTACCGCTTCTTGACAGAATAAGGCCATTCCTACAAGTAGTCCAGATGTGAGCAGTTGTGAGCACGCAGATGGTCGGTCCATGGATCCAGCTTGTGTTTTATGTACCCTGTCACACATATGAAATCCTCGACATACAGGCGCTGCCACACAGGTCAGACAACAATGTAGGAAATGTTTCCATGGCGTCCGTCATGTGTCGCTTCAGAATGGAGGGCTCGAGTCACCTTACCTCAAACTTCTTACAGCTATCATCGGCCTGTCTTTCCATGAGGATGTGTATCCAGCCCACCCCTTCTGTCAATTGGTTCTTATTGCTGAAACTGATTTCCGCAAGTTTGTTTTGTGTTGTAGTATTTTCTAGTTTTCGCCCAGCTAATGTGGACAACCGTCGAAGCGTTGGTTTCTGGCCAGCTTGATAGGTGAACCGGCATTTGTTTAGGTCACCTTTTCTAGACACTTCCCAAATGGTTGGGTGAACAGTTAACCAAGGGACTGCTCATTCACCCACAACCTCGCCGCGGCACGTTGCTGTTCAATCAGCAAGGCGGTGATATTAAGTAGGTCACGAATCATGCCGTATGTAGATTCACTTCTGCATGCTTCCATCCCGTCAGGCCTGCACACCTCACCATTCCTCCATAACTCTGGGACTTGTAGAAATATCTGCACATGCTTTTTGTTTTACATGTTGTGCGCTTGTGCGACACGCACCACATGATCTCCTTCCCCAAAGTCAAGTATCAGTGACAAGCCGAGGTAAGATGACTGGGAGACTTTGGGGAACGTAGGTGAATGATCTGATGAGATATACGGATCCACCACACCGAGAAAAAAACTGGTACTATTTTAGATTATCGAGAATCAAACCCGGTAAGCAAATTCAAATTCATGTTTTTCAAAGACGCTGGAGTTAGGACTATTAGCAGTAAACAATAGGGTAAAAAGATATAAACAGAAGTTAATATCTTCTGTAACACTGGAGTTAAGCTGTGAGTAAATTGTGTTAGAGTCAAAGATAAAATGCAAAATGCTAGGCATAAAATTCGATATATTAGCCTTTTCTATAAAGAAAGAAATATTAAAACAGTCACTTATCTGAAACATTCGTAGCTTGTTGACTTTCATAGTGACTTAGCATGTCTTTTATTTATCTTTTTTTTATTGCCTGGAGACTGCCGATACGGGGGTGGGGGGTACAAGGAAGGAGTCATTTAAAACAGAATAAAAGAATTTATTTGCTTTTTTTAACATCTTTGAATAAATTGTGTTAGAGTCAAAGATAAAATGCAAAATGCTAGGCATAAAGTTCTATAAGGAAAGAAATATTAAAACAGTCACTTATCTGAAACAAAATTATTCGTGCTTGTCCACTTCGTAGCTTGTTGACTTTCATAGTGACTTGCATAAGAAAAGCTATATAGAATATAATAAGGGCATAAATCAATAATATATTAAAAAAATGATTTAAAAATGATTAAACAATAAAACAAATTAATAAAGGGTAAAACATAATAAAAAGTAAAGAAAAGAAAAATAGAATAGAAAAATATAAACGAGAAAAGTAATAAGATAAACAATTTTAAAACAAGAATATATTTAAATGATAAAAGATAATATAACAAATATATAGAAAATGAATTTTCATCAATATATATATATATATATATATATATATATATATATATATATATATATATATCAAAATGTAGATAAAAGATTTATTTCTAACTCTTTAAAACTCGGGCAATGCCGGGTAGATCTGCTTGTACAAAATAAAGAGATAGGTTTTCTAGATTGCATTCAAGACTCGTTTAAAATCTTTTTCGTATCTTTAAGCATTCTTAAAGTTTAAAGATTAGAAGAAATTTATAATTCTTATAGAAGATATTTGTAAACTTGCATCCTGCTACAGATACTTTCCTGAACTAAACAAAAACGGGCTGGTTTATGGAGCTAAAAATAAAGAATAAAATCATATATATATATATATATATATATATATTGTGTGTGTGTGTGTGTGTGTGTGTGTGTGTGTGTGTCAAGATTATAAAAAAATAAATGTACTGATTTTTTTAAGCATGATAGGGTGGTGCAATTAATAATTCGAAAGGATTTCGAATACAGAAATACAGTTGACTTCGTCTAGACTTATTGTGTATTTAAGATTTATATATAGCAACTGAGACAGTCGCTAGCTTCCGGTTCAGAAAGTATGGGAGCTAATATTGAAAAAGATTCTTTGAAGATTCTAATTAGAATGTAATTTGGAAAACTAAAGCATAAGTGCTCTTATGATTTAACTAAAGCAATTTTGAATTATGAATTTCATCACCCTCTCATGCTTAAAAAAATCTTGTGAAACAAATTTCCCCGCTTTATAATTAGTTGTTTCAGCTATGCTATGCTATGTCGCGGGAAGAGACAAAGAAATAACATTTTGAACAAGTAGACAAGAATGTCGGTGGGTAGTCCCCGTGGTGTGGTGGTTAATATGCTAGATTGTAACATCGTAGTAAATGAGTTCGAACTCGAGTCGCGTTATTATGTTCACATTCGGGCTGATACCCTTGGAAAAGGTATGAACCACTTTATTCACACCACAGCTATGGGTTAAATAGTACCATAACTGTTCTTCTACAAAGATGGATTTGGTATTAAATAACCCATGAAGATTAAGTAAACAAGTAAACAAAGAAACAAAACCAGCGAAGTCATCTTTTTAAACATTTTGCGTCAATGAGATCGGCTTAAACACACTCACATATTTGTATGCATTCATAGATATACACTCACACATTTATATTCATTTACACACACACACACACACACACATATATATATATATATATATATATATATATATTATATATATATATATATATATATATTATATATATATATATATATGCAATATAACCTTACAAAATATTTTATTTGAAAATATGAGTATTAACAACACACACACACAACAATATAAATAATTTATAAATAAATATGTCGGGGTGGCCTAAAGTCGATATCAGCCAGACAGCAAGGGACTCCCCTTTTCACTAGCGCTAGACCAAAGAGATTGTTTTTAGCGTCTGGGGCGGGGTACCGCGCTTATCATCAGCTTCTTACTTTACCGCACAAATCCGTGTGCTACTCATAAGCTGAGTTGGCGATGGCCGGTATTGAACCAGGAACAGTGACGTTCCCAGTCGGACATTCTACCGACTGAGCTAAACTTAACTTTATGAAAGATATTTGAAAATATGAGTTTATACCAATACAAACACAAACAAACAAACACACACACATACCTACATCTACCTAACAATACAAATAGTTTATAACTTTATAAAAAAAAGTTTTATTTTAAAATTTGAGTTACTAACAGCACACATACTTACACACACTTAATATAAATAAGATATGACCTTACAAAAATATCTAAAAATATGAGTTAATAACACACACTCTCCTAACAATGCCAACAATATAGATAAAATATAATCTTATAAAAAATTAATAAGAAATATAATCTTATAAAAAGTTGATAAGAACTCACACACACACAAGTGCGAACACGTAAACACACACACACACACACACACACACACACACACACACACACAATACACACACATACCTAACAATATAAATAAAATATAATCTTACAAAAATAAAAACCTTTAATGTAAAAATCGAAGTTTCTGTTTTATGAAGTAAGTAGCTCACTTTTATAGGTAAATATATTTATCTTATCTTATTATAATGGAAATAAGGTGTTTGTCTGTCTGTAACCGAAACTCCGTTACTGCTTATATCCCAATACCCTCAGCAATTGCATAAGTTTATCAGTGAGTATTTATAGTCAAAATCATTAATACATACAATAAACCATTAACGATTTCAATTCTGAGTTAGATTTGCCTCAAAACAACCCATGTTATTCGTGCGTTTAAAATCCTGCAATGTGTCTTATAAGCACTAAGAAATAAAAATTTATATAATATATGGTGTGGTTAATTTGCATACTGGTTTTAACAAAACAGGGTTTAATAAATGATTACTTGGTGTTATTGATCTCTAATATAATTGTTTTATTCTCCAACGTATTAAAATCAATCCTATGAATGATTTTACATAGAAACCAATTAAAATATTTATGCGCGTTTTTATTCAATTTCGTTAGTCTCTAATTTAATATATTTCCTTACATGAAAACTTAAATACTTACACCTGGAGGGTGCATACTCTTGCTTGTTTTTTATAATGAATTTTTGGGGGTGTGGTTTGATTTAGAATAAGGTTAATGTAGCAACAAGGACAATGTTGATAAAAAAATATCGCGACCGCGAATAATTATAAGAACTCTCAATAAAGCTGTTAGGGTCACCCTAAAAAAAGATGTTTTTGTCAAGTTATATATGTATTTACCTGTACCATGATCTTTGTTACCACAAGTGTTTTTGGTTCCCCCCCCCCCGCCCCCGGCGTTATAGCCCAGTTCACACTCGTAAGATATAAGTTCCTGAATTAGAATACGTTTCATGTTCATCTGTGCAGCTTTAAAATCAGAATTGGTCATTGATTGAAGCAATGCGCAACGTGTCAGCGAACCAACTGTTACAATACTACCAACCACAGCGGGTACCTACCATGTCTTGAACCGATCGGTCACGTGATATACGCGCTGTAACGTACCAAAACATTGCAAAACTTTTGACTTTTGGTCCAGTATATAGTCTGCATTTACTGAGTTTTATACAAGACAAAGCCAAGTGGAGAGAATGAGAAGGAGGAAAATTGAGTTACGCTAACCTTCTAAGTGGGGTGGTTTGTTGGTTGGTTGGTTGGTTCGTTGGTTGGTTCGTTGGTTGAAAGGTGTTTTTTACGGCACGTCAACCCATTGGGTAATTTTATGCCGAAGACATTTTTGTCCCACTCACGCCCGATGGGTACTCAATTTTTTTAAATTCAATTTTTAAACATCTTTTTTAAAGTCATGTTTCTCCATTTAACCCATAGATAGGACCCTTACAAGTACTAGTACTCCGGGTCAGAGTGGACCTGGGAGTAATAATGACGAAGGGGTACCTGAGCTCCTGAATTGGAACTTTACTATCAGATAGAATTTAACGTCATACCCAGGACATCAAGACCCTCAGACACCACCTTCGAGCATGTATGATAAAAACGCTTGGGAGTTGCCATAAGGGCAATAGGGTCAGGAAAATCATGTAAGTGCTAGGGTTTGATGTGACCAGCCGATTGATTGAAGAAGGACTCTCCGACGACACGTCTAGCCTAAGTAAAGGCCAAAGTGGCGTGTTGCATGTCATAGACTGCTCAGCTCACCAGGATTCCGTCCTTAAGCATTATGGGTTGCCACCCACGGCCAACAGGCGACCCATTTGTTCAGTCGGTGTATTCTAAAGTCCCAGTCGACAGGACTCCAAGTAAAGTGGATTGACTACCTAGTAAAGTCTACAGAGTGGCCTATTATCGGCATCGGCTGAACAGCCTTTTTCACAGTGATATTTTTTGCTGAGATGGAGCGACCCACCTACCATCAGTTCCCTTATGTTTTATTCACACATCAGATTGCCCAAGCTGAACTGCTTATGCACTGAGTTGGCGGGGACCGGTAACGAACTCGGAACCTTGCGATTCCAAGGCGAATGTCCTACTGACTGAGCTAAACTGGCCCCTCTGTCTAGAATATGAGTATTTAGAACTGTAGCCTTCACCAAGAATCGAACACAGATATCAGTGAGGAATACGTGACTATTCGAGCCAAGAGACTCAATCAATGACCAATTCTGATTTGTCGGAGCCTCCATGAAATGTTCCAGCCAAACTCATCTTGCCCATGGTTGCCCTGCCAACCGACTGGCATCGTCCCCCGGGAGTATGGAACCTGCATCAGAGATTAGTACCATCCAAACAAAACAAGTAATCACGAGACTGACTCGATCTGCAAAGCCACTGCATTTTTTTTTCTGTATTATCTAAATATGACAAAATATTTCATGACTGCCATTAATATCCGATTCTCACTTGAAGCAACTGATGTAATTGAATCACACACTGCCGTACAAATAAAAACCTGATAATTTCATTTCAACATGTCTGTAACAGATGGCTCAAATTTCCTTGCTCTCTCTCTCTCTCTCTCTCTCTCTCTCTCTCTCTCTCTCTCTCTAATTTCGGACGGCTCCTCCTTTTTAAGATTCCCCTCTCTCTCTCTCTCTCTCTCTCTCTCTCTCTCTCTCTCTCTCTCTCTCTCTCTCTCTCTCTCTCTCTCTCTCTCACTTAATTTCAGATTGTTCTTTCTTTTCCCATTTTTTCCTTTCTCTCTTTCTGCCTCTCTTGTGCATATTCTCTCTCTCTCTCTCTCTCTCTCTCTCTCTCTCTCTCTCTCTCTCTCTCTCTCTCTCTCTCTTAATTCCGGACTGCTCCTCCATTTTAAGATTCCCCCCTCTCTCTCTCTCTCTCTCTCACACACACACACACACACACACACACACATTCATACTCTCTTTACACCACTATCTATCTATCTATCTATCTATCTCTCTATAATATATATATATATATATATATATATATATATATATATATATATATCCCGCTCTCTTTTAATTTCGGACGGCTCCTTTTCAAGATTCTCTCTCTCTCTCTCTCTCTCTCTCTCTCTCTCTCTCTCTCTCTCTCTCTACATATATATATATATATGTTTAGCCTTAAATTTAATAGGTAATCCCGCCTAATTAATTAATTATTAATTAATTAACTTTCATAAATTAGGTTCGACTTCATTTAAACACATATTCTCCCAAATATTGTCGGCTGAAAATAGCCATATCACAAACATCGTCTGTTTGTTTACTTCTCGTAAGTTCGTGTAGAGGTCACTTAAGAGGAATATAAATACCTACTCCTTAACAAAACGAAGAAATCTGCTAAGTCCGTTTGGTGTGGTGGTAAGACGCTTGACAAGTCAGCTTGACAATCAGGTTTCGAATCGCACACGGGGCGGTCTTTGTATCTATAGCTCTGCTGATGAGGCCTAATAGGCTGAAATGTACATACAGAGATTGATTTTTCTCGATTTGTTTAGCCTTAAATTTAATAGGTAATCCCGCCTAATTAATTAATTATTAATTAATTAACTTTCATAAATTAGGTTCGACTTCATTTAAACACATATTCTCCCAAATATATATATATATATATATTCTTTGAGCACATGTGTAATGCAATTCTGTAGGACATGGTTATTTACTGATATTTACTTAGTCTGGCACATAGGTCTAAGACTGTAGTATCTACTGTTACTAAGTGGTCACCCATCTAATTACTGTGTAGATTCATCATCGCTTAACTTCGGTGATCTGGCGGGAACCGGTAATTTCAGCATGACTTGTTATTTACTAAACATTTTTTAGAGGTCACAGTTTGCTTGCCGTATCTGCATTTACAAAATGGTGACCTATCTAAGTACTGTACTGGCACATCGCTGCTTAGCCCCTTTGATCTAAAGGGAACCGGTGGCTTCAGCGTGACGTGTCGTGTCTGTAAGTTCTGTACGACATGGTGTTGTCGGTCAATGGCTCAATGTTTACTACCTTGAGCCCAAAAATAATTGATCAACGATTCAAATACCAGCGTAATTAAACCTGACTGATAGTATTTAAGTCTATTTATTGGCAAAAGGCTAAGTGGTTAGTGCAATAAGACGATGAGCGATCTAGTTCAATTTTCTACCTCATCATTTATGCGGAATATTAAATAGTAATTACTATTTCACCATAAAATATCTCCTGGGTATGACATTAAACTATCGGATAGTGAGGTCCCAGTTCTGGTGGTCTGGGGGATGTGGAGCACCCCTTCATCACCATTGCTCTAAGGTCCACTCTGGCCCAGAGTGATGGTAGCTGTTAGGGTTTCATCTATGAGTTAAATAGAAAAAATGTGTTTAAAACAAATTGAGTACCCATCAAAAACGAATAAAACAAAAACGTCTTCGTCATAAAATGACCCAATGCCGTAAAACCTAGCCAACCAACCAATTCACCATAAAATAAAGGCTGTAGTTCTAGAGCTTCTGTGGAGTGTGGACTGACCCCTTCGTTGTCTTTACTCACAAGTTTACTAGAGGGGTAATACCTGTTAGGGTTCCATATAGAGCTCTGGTGAGTGTGGAGTCAGCGCTTCATTTCTCTTACTCCCAGGTTCACTGGAGTGGTAACACCTGTTATGATCCTATATATGGGTCAAATAAATTTGTTTATAATGATGTTTGGTACGGTTTCTTTGTTTTAATGGCATATCAACATTCGTGGGGTATTTAATCCATCCTTGTAGAAGGACAATAGTTGTACTATTCAACCTATAGCTGGGGGATAGGGAAGTTCATCCATTTCCAATTACATTTTTACGGAGCCCCGTTAAACGTAACGGTTATCGTCATAAGAAATGGAATTGGCTACCCGAGTTTTTCTTCTCCTATACCAGTTGCTGTACCAGGGTTAAAAAGCCCTGTCTGCCCTACTATACCTGAAGGGGGAATAGTTGGATTCATATCTTTCCTAAGGGTATTAGTGCTATCTGAAATTTCACTAGGCTCGTCTATGATTTGAACTCGTGTTACCGTATTCATTTCCTACGACGATAACCATTACACAACGGGCACCTACAAATTTTAAATTCAAATCAGCAATACTCTGCTTAAAGATTGGCCTTGTGTCACGTCATGCCCGCGGTGAAAGCTTTAGGTAAATACACACATGATTGCTTTAAAAAATTGGGTTATTTCCTATAAGTCTAACATGATCAAAAGAGAACCACTCTTGACTGAGGAATTATTTATTTATTTATTGATCTACTAGGAAAAAAGAAGACGGGTTAGGGTTAGGGTTTAGGGTTAGGGTTAGGGTTAGGAAAATAAATAAATGATTTATCAGTCAAGAGTGGTTCCCATTTGATCATGTTAGACTTATAGGAAATAACCAAAAATTGACTAGAGTTGTACACGACAGAGGAAAGTAGGATGAGGAAGACAAAGAGAAAAACATCTGAAATGATAACTTATTCAATACTAACCTAACATATATCAATTCTCTGCGTCGTTATTTGTATCTGTAAAAAGTTAGGTATATCAGTCATAACAAGTCTAAAAATATCTTGAACTAGTCTTCAAACAATAGAGTTTTATTTTTACAATGTCTGAATCTGGATCGGCGATCTCGAAACTTTTTTTATTCTACCTCGTGTCGTCCATTGGAGCAACCGCAGCGGCGGCAGGAACTTCTCGCTCAAGACCGTATTTGGAATATTCGAGGCCGAAACATTAGGAGAAAAAACACTTCGGAATTTGACTTTTGGTTTTTGCATAGATCTCTCTCTTTCCTTCTTTCACCCTCTCCTTCAGCCATCGGCTCTGCAGACAACAATGACCAACTTTTATATATATCGGTTACTGTATATAGAAACACCGTCAGAGCCAAGAGTGGTAGAACCGATGCCTGACTGCTTTTTATTCCTCAATTCTGGCCATATTAAACAATGTGGACAATATCATCCGGCGATTGCAGACTATGGCAGCCAAGAAAAATCAATGATGACAGCACCCGGTGTTTTCTTATCAGTGCCGTTGCAGCGGTCGTTGGGGGATGCCGCAAGTGTTATTACTGATCCTAAGCTGGAAACAATGACGACATGTGACTATCGCATCGTCTGCTTTACTAAATACCCTCTAACCTTGTTTGAAATAATGCAGCCTGATTGTTCTAAATCACAAGGCACGCGTAACTATTCTCGCTTGTCCGTGCTCAAAGGACAATTCTTTGGGGGCATTCAACAACAACAACAAAAATTGGACACGGTTTTTACACCCTCCAAGCGTTTTCATTTCATTTCTTTCTTTTATTGTCCAAGCATTTATTTTTGTGCACATTCGTTTCTTTATATAATTAAACTCATTGTCCAGTCTTGGGCACTTTTCGTTATTATTAGTATAACACAAGATAAAAGGGGGTAAAAAAGGTAGGGTGATCATTAGAGTAGGTTGATTTTTCACGTTTTTAAAAATATCGAATTCTCCCAAACAGAAAAAGTTGAGTGTTGAATAAATACTGATACTAAAAACTAGATTTGTTACTTTCACCATTGTTTGAGGAAATAGCATCAAAGCTCATCTGCTAAAATGCACCAAAAATCATCGTTTTCACAAATTTAGCCTAGAAATTAGTTAGAAAATGTTGCAATTTCAATATTCAAAACAGAAAAGGTTGTCATTTTAAATGAAACGAATAAAATATTATAACTAAAATTCAAATTGAAAATATGCCCCCATCGCAACCGACACCTGCCATTTGCTGGTTTTTACCTAATAATTAAGCTATTACGGTGATAACACTTTAAAAGATTGAAATCTATTTCCTCAAACCAAGGTAAAGTTTTGAAGAAAAATATTTTGCGTGGTGAATTTATTTTGTTAATTTGCTACATTTTTGGAAGACATTACAGTTTCAAAATCGACCTACCCTAGCGATCATGTCAGCCTAGAAAAGCATCATTAGAAATTACCTTTGCTCGAACACCGACTTTTGGCATAGGTTGATTAATTGATTTTAACGGTACTATGCCTAGGGGTAAGGGATTTGCATTGTACATTTATATTTACATTTTTTGTATGGCAGCCGTACGAGCACTTACATCCTATCACACAAACCATTCAAGTGGGACGGATAAGACACTGCTGGAGAAGTAAGAACGAACTCATAAGTGACGTTCTCCTGCAGACGCCTACACATGAATACACCAGAGTGGGCTGACCAGAAAAGACTTACATTAATCAGCTCTGTAAGGATAGTGACTGTCATGAAGAGGACTTGCCAAGCGCGATGACAGATAGGAGCGGGTAGCGGGAGAGAATCATGGAAATCCGGTTTCTCAGCTCGACATGATGATGATGATGATGATGATGATGATGATGATATTTCCTAAAAAGTGTTCATTACATCTTTATATGATATCAAGTATCCCTATTCAATACAAATTATTTGCCCATAGTTGTATGTTTTCAAGTATTGTGATCTAATACTAATGATTATGTGGTTTCAAGTAATCAATTCTAATTAATAATATTTTTTGCACACAATCATATCGTTTCAAGTAATTAGTAATACTTCTTAATAACAATTATAGCTTCAAGTAATTATTCTTAATCTTTTTATTATAATGGAGAACTATCTCCATTATAATAAAAAGATTAAGAATTAAATTACAGACAGAAAAACACTAGTGTTTTTCTGTCTGTAACCTAAACTATATTACTAAGTAAGTCATAATTCCCTTAGTTATTTACGTCATATTCTCCATGATATTATTTTTGGTTAAACCTCAAGGATTAATATTTTTTACATTAATAATAATGTTGACTATATCTACATACTAATAACATGCAATTGTATTTATATATACAACAAAATCGCAGTTTACAGTGTGAACGGTAAGACTAATTTGCATATTGATATTAAAAATTTGATATTAATAAATATATGCTTAGTATTATTGATTTCTTAATGGGATAAATCTTAAAAGAAATCCATTAACAAGAAGAAATAACTTTAATTTTATTCTTTAATTCCTATTTTAACTATAATTAGTTAAATTAGAAAAATTTATCAATGAAAGACGGGATTGATAGAAGAGTAAGTTTCAGTCGTTCTATCTTTCGATTATACCCCCTCTGTTTCAAATCTTTTTATGTTCATTCTTATTCAGTATCATTAGCCATTCTAATTTAGTATATTTTACTACATTAAAACTTAAATACTTGCACCCGGAGGGTGCATATATTTTGCTATATTTTTGCATATATTTTGCTAGAGTAGTCATGGGTGTAATTGCAATAAAGGGGAGACTCCACACTTTTCAGGTCTCCAACGCGTGTTCATAAATCTTCCGTCCGTTATCATCCTGCAAAACCATCTGGTTAAAACTGAGACTGTCCAAGATGCAATGCAAAAATATAAATCAAAATTATCTGGTGTCGCTTAATCGCAGATTTCTTATATGTCCCATTTTATTTCACCCCATTTTAAAAATAAAACATTCCAAATGGTATTGCGTTGCTTAAATGCCCAACGTAAAATTCAAGTGAATTGAAAAAAAAAAGAAGTTACGTGTTCGTCAGGCGTATTTCCGGTTCAACAGAAATATTTTCCGAATAATGTTTTTGTCGCTTTTTGTCGGCAAATTAATGTAGATATTTTAAACGCCCCCTCCCTGATTTTTAATTTTAAAAACCCCATTTATAATTTTTTATAGTATTATATCGATTGTTATTGTATATTAGCGTATCATTTATTAGTTAGTTATTATTAGTTATTATTATTACTGAAATAGATCACTAATTAGGACTTATTCTAGTTGTGACCACCCCAAGTGGAGTTTAACAGGCTTGAATTTAGAGGTTTCCTTCTCCTATACTGGTTACCTAGCCAAGGTTAAAGAGCCCAGTCTGCCCTACTATTTACTCATAGCTAGAAGGAGAGTAGTTGGATTCATACCTTTCCCAAGGATATTAGCGTTATGTTGCAAAAACAACAGTAGGATCTATATGTAATGAAATTGCAAAACATCCTTTTTGGCTTAAATAGCACCTCTTGGTTTTTGTTTTCCTGCTATTTGTTATTAATGTATTAGTACATTTATTAATATCACGTGATTAACTCTCAGTCATTATTTAAACCTCCTTGGCAAGGACAGAGGTTTCGGTTTTGCTTAGATCAAAAGACAAACCCCTTGGCCACATATCGAAATATTTTAACTGCTTCTTCTTCTGTGGGTTTTTTTTTTTGTGTGTGTGTTTTTTTGTTTTTTGTTTTTTGTTTTTGTTTTTTTTGTTTTTGTTTTTTGTTTTGTTTTTTTATTTCTCTCTTCTTTTTACTACTCGCTTCTTTTCCCTGCCTTTTCGTCTCTCTTTTCTTCTTAATCTTTTTGCTTCAATTTTTCATGCTTTTCTTATTCTCACTTTTTATTTTCATTTCACTCTTTCTTATCTTCTCGCCATTCTTGACGTTTTTCTTTTCGTTCTTTCTTCTCGTTCTTTAGCAGTTCTTTCTGTTATTGTTTTAAAGCTCTCTGACTCATCTCTTTACTTTAGAATTCGATCGGCCGGTTCTCCAGTCGTCTGCATTTAGAACGCTTGATTAATTCTTAATAAAATAGAAGCAGACGGCGGGAGAAATACTGAATTCACTAAAATAAAAATCCCAACTGTGAATAAAATCAACTATTAAAAAATTAAAAAATTAAAAAAATAAATATGATGGTACTTTGACTAACGATTGGTCAACTTACGAGTTTTCCTAGTTACGAGCTTTCATTCGGTCGATTTCTTTGCTTTGTGGTGTGAGGTAAAATTTGAGGTACGAGCAAGCTTCAGTTACGTTTATGTTAATAAGTTCACAAAAAACATTTAATTTTTCCAATTTATTGCACTAAAGAAAAATATTATTCATAAAAAACATTAAAACATATTGCAGCTTATAATTCATTATATTCTATTTTATTATGTTTTTATATGATACCGTACTATTTTTCTAAAAATACGTAACAAAAACATTAGTGTGTTTTTTTTTTGGGGGTGGATGGCGAGAGACAGTCTTCGGAATTCGTGCTGTCACCACGAGTTGAGGATGAAGATAATTTAATAAAGTAGCTTCTATGGTTAACATTTTGAATATTTTAGTAAATTATAATTTATATATATATATATATATATATATATATATATATATATATATATATATGTGTGTGTGTGTGTGTGTGTGTGGTGTGTGTTACTTCCTGACCTAACGAAATATAAAGTTACTCCCCTTGATCAGTAGGGGTTTGATGGGAACACCGAAGTGGGGTTTCCGCCATGACACTTTTGGATTGGGGTTCGTGTGGTCAGGACGCATGTGTACACGGTTGAGCTAATTAAATCACTTTTAGGGTCGAAGCATTCCCTACCCTGTGTTAAATAAAACCTTGTTAATTTCCAACAACCTGGTCTGAAATTTTCATTCGGTGCTCCGTATTTTATTTGTATATATATATATATATATATATATATATATATATATATATGAGGAAGAAGTATTGGACCAAATCGGACAGAATGTAGTATATATATATATATATATATATATGGTATTTGTGGAAAAAGTGACTTACCGGTGAAAGTGGTCACAGTGGTTAGTTGATTCAAGTTTAACAATGATAAGACAACAATATAACAAATATAAAGCGCTCAATACGTTAGTCGAGCAAATTTATTATCAAAAGGAACACGGTAATAACCTACTCGAGTTTCACCATAAGGATCTTCATGGTTAAATCCACTGGATTAATCAATATATTGATTAATTGCAGTTGATTGCATCTTGATTAATTCAGTGGATTTAACCCTGAAGATCCTTATGGTGAAACTCGAGTAGGTTATTACCATATTCCTTTTGATAATAAATTTGCTCGACTAACGTATTGAGCGCTTTATATTTGTTATATCGTTGTCTTATCATTGTACCTTTTGATAATATATATATATATATATATATATATATATATATATATATTATCAAAAGGTACACGGTAATAACCTACTCGAGTATCACCATAAGGATATGCAATTTATCGATGTAACATCTCATTTATCTTCTAACTTTAACCCTGTTGGATTTTCCTTTCTTTAGCACTAATTATGCCAATTACAAAACTGACCGTTTACAGAAGGGCTTTTCTTAAAAGTGTGATTATCAGATTAAATACAATTTCCCGTATATTCTTCTTCAAAGAAGGGCTTGAACCTTTGACCCCGACAATTGCAGTCACACAGATTTACCTGTCTGCCTCGTCAGTGTTTGCGTAATTAGAAAGTCATTACTGATTGTTCTTACTTTCGGCGAGTATTTTTATCCTTGTTGTTGTTGTTTCTTGTCGAAATATTTTGTCCTTTGTGACCTGACGATTATTCTATAAAACAAGTTCGTTTTGTTCCGAGGCAAATCCAAACAAAACATTAAAAAAAAAAGAAAAGACAATAAAGGAATAAAGATTCTGATCGAGACTTGAAAAGGCAGCCGCTCCTTCGCATTCGCGAGAAGCGGAATGAAAGAAGAAGAAGAAGAAGAAGAAGAAGAAGAAGAAGAAGAAGAAGAAGAAGAAGAACAACAACAACAACAACAACAACAACAACAACAACAACAACAACCAAGTAAAGGAAGAACAACAACAAGAACAAGAAGTAAAGTGAGAAAAACAAAAAGAAAAGAGAGAATTAGAACAAGAAAATAAGAAAGAAGACCCTAAAGAAAAACGAGTTGATAAACAAAGAGCAAAAAGAAAAAAATGAAGAATAAAAGCAAAAAATAAATAAATGAAAATAAAAACAAGAAGAGGGAGAACAATGAAAAGAAAAGAAGTATAAGAAAAGCGGGAAAAGTTAAAGCAAGAAAAGAAGGAGAAAGTGTGAGAAGAGATGAATGAGAATTTAAAAAAAAAACAAAAGAAAAATTGAAGCAAAAAGATTAAGAAGAAAAGAGAGACGAAAAGGCAGGGAAAAGAAGCGAGTAGAAAAAAGAAGAGTGAAAAAAAAACACAGAAGAAGAAGAAGAAGAAGAAGAAGAAGAAGAAGAAGAAGAAGAAGAAGAAGAAGAAGAAGAAAGAAAAAAAAGAAAGAAAGAAAGAAAGAATGGAAATAAGAAAACTGAAACAAATTGGAACCAAGATTAAGAAGAAAAGTGAGAAGATAAAGATTGTTTAATCCAAAAGCAAAAATTATTTTTTTGATGAATCAATCGAGAACCGCCCACAAAAGAATTGTTTTTCCTTTATCCAACCTCGAAGAAGTGGTGCTCTTTTGATGTTGACCTTTGCCCAACACACAAACTAGCGCTACAAAATGCGCATGCTCGATAAACCTGCGAAGTCAGTGATTTTTAGCTGTTTTTCGCGCGCATTACATCTAAACAGAACCACATCAGCATTATTTGGATTTCTAAGGCACGTGGTGCATTTAAAGAGCTTCTATAGATAGATTTCTCTCTCTCTCTCTCTCTCTCTCTCTCTCTCTCTCTCTCTCTCTCTCTCTCTCTCTCTCTCTCTCTCACACACACACACACACACACACATTCACTCAGTTACTCACTCTCTATCTCTTTCTCTCTCTCTCTCATGTTCCTCATTCCCCGCCCCCATCCCATCCCTTTCTCTTTTTCTTATGTAATTCGCTTCCTCTTCCCTGTTCTTTTCTTCTCTTTTTCTTTTTCCCCTTTCCCTCTATTTATGTTTGAGATTATTTATTAAACATAGCTTAGCACCGTCCATGGCCAAATGCGGGAAAAATCGGTATAGAAGATTGTGTTCCGCCAATATATATTAACAAACACAACAGCAGTAAAATGAATGAAATTGAATTCTAAAATATAATTACACATATATATATATATGATATAATGAATATGTAAATACCTGGGTACCCCCCTCACTATAATCTGATTGGACAGTTCATGTATGAATAGTCGATACTGTGTTGGTCCAAGTGCCTTAGGCCTCACCCGCTCATGCGGGGGTCCAGTGAGCTACGGCCACTGGACCGGTGAGATGGTAAATTAATAGCGTCGATCCCAGAGGGCCATCCCTCCAGGCAATATCTACCCCCTTGACTTAAAGGGGCAGGGCTGGGTTTATTGCCCAGCGCCTGAGGCGCCCCCCTTGAGGGGGAATGCCGACGGGATCGACGCAATTTTTTCCACCTGCCACCCATGAGTCTCGGCTTGTGGGTGGTCCCACGTAAATAGGGCCTTCGTGCCTGACCCGGTACGAGTGGGGTACTGGGAAATTAAAGCCTTATGCCTTACCCGCCCATGCGGGGGTCAAGTGAGCTTCGGCCACTGGACCGGTGAGATGGTAAATTAATAGCGTCGATACCAGAGGGCCATCCCTCCAGGCAATACCTGCCCCCTTGACAAAGGGGAAGGGCTGGGTTTATTGCCCAGCGCCTGGGGCGCCCCCTTGAGGGGGAATGCCGACGGGATCGACGCAATTTTCCCACCTGCCACCCATGAGTCTCGGCTTGTGGGTGGTCCCACGTAAATAGGGCCTTCGTGCCTGACCCGGTACGAGTGGGGTACTGGGAAAATAAAACCTTATGCCTTACAAGCTAACTTACTCGCTAGACGACACCACGACAGACGGATGTACCAATTATTACTGCGATAATATACCAAATACGAACTTCAGAATATATCCCTTAACCCGGAATATATATATATATATATATATATATATATATATATATATATGATGAATTTATTTGTGTATCAACTTTGTTCTTGTGAACGTTTTCTGTGGTATCAGGAAGCATTGGAAATATATAAAAAGTGAACAAAAACTGTTCTAATATATAACTGTTGTTTTGTCCTTGGTTAGTTTTATTTTTCCAATATTTTGGGTGACAATCACCCTTTTTCAATTTTGTTTTGCGAACTTAATGTATCTTAATAGGAAAATGAAATAAAATTATATATAATATATTATATATATATATATATATATATATATATATATTAACCTACTCGAGTTTCACCATAAGGATCTTCAGGGTTATTCTCCCTCCCTGCGGGAGTGCAATAGGCTGAACGGTCACTCTCACAGACTAACAGAGCCACAATGAAGAAAGAGGGGAAATAATGAAGAGAGAAGGCAGAGAAGCAGAATAAAAAAGGAAGTGTGGAGAGTTTAGCAGGAGAATCAAAGGAGTAGGAGTAGAGAGTAAGCAGTAGGAGAAGAGAGTTAATGGGAAGGGCAATAAAAAGAAAGAAAAAGAAGCAAATAAAACGGAATAGGAGAAAGAGAAGATAAGATGATGTTAAAGGAGAATGTGAATGGTGGAAAGTTGAAAGGAGTGAGACGATTTGGCAAAGTATAATAAGAAGTAGGAGGAGGAGGAGAGAAAAGCAGAGAGAATAGGGTAACTTAATCGATAGTTAAGCTTTGCTTACTCAGGTTCATAGACCTGGACGTTCCATCGTAGTGTAATGGATAGCAAACTATTCTCACAGCTCCATTATTACAGAATAGCAAGTTTGATGCCCCATGCTTGCGACCTTGTGTCACATTCTATCCGTGGCGAACGGGTTGGATAAAAATACTATTTTGGCAAGTTTGATGCCCCATGCTTGCGACCTTGTGTCACATTCTATCCGTGGCGAACGGGTTGGATAAAAATACTATTTTGGCGCATAGGCCTTAGGTTGCCTCCAATACCTTCTGTTTCTAAGTGGGTTACCTATTAATGTACTGAGCAGGCTCATCGCTGCTTAACTTCGCTATTCTGGCGAGAACTTGTGCTTTGTACCCGACTTAACTGTAAGTCAAGACTTAATCAATATTCGTTTAGTTTGGCATGTTGGGAGACAAAATAGAAGTGTAACCTTTTACATTAAAGGAGGACTTTCCATAAAGACACCTAAAAATTTTCTCTCCCTACCTCCCTCATACATGAGGGAGGTAGGGAGAGAACACACACACACTCTCTCTCTCTCTCTCTCACTCTCTCTCTCTCTCTCTCTCTCTCTCTCTCTCTCTCTCTCTGGGCGGTGGCTTATACATTTTCCACCAAAACCTGCGGCTAAATAAACTTTTTTTTAACCCTTTCACTACCACGTTAGATTTAAATTGTTTAGCAATATTCTGTTTTAATCATTGTACCACCAGCCTTTTATACGATTCGTGTAGCCATTTTAAGCCTGTAGTTAAAAGCAGTTTTACTGTAGAGATCCCTTGTGGCATAAAGTTTGATTCTTCCTTGAAATAGAAAGATGTAGTATCAGTTTTAATCTTTGTCCGCTGATCCATCCTGAGTTGTATCAGAGTTTATCCTGTCTTGAAGTAGAGAGTTGTATAATCATCCGGGTGTATCTTGTCTTAATGTAGAGAGTTGTATAATCCTCGTCTGGTGGTCTGTCCTTCTCCAGCGAGTAATTCTAAGACAATTTATCAACGCCCTTAAATAGAAAATTGAATACATATTTTGGTATTTTTGATTGGCTGACTCAGCCACCGCTGTTTTGAAACAGTTTATAAATATAAGTTGTGACCTTCAGCACAACTTATAACCACTCCGCTAAATAAACTGACCTTGTGTCGCATCCAACTCGTGCGGAGGGGTTGGTAAATATATATAACCACGTGGTGGAATGGTTAGCAAGCTAGATTTGCAGACCATTGTTAGTGAGTTCGATTCTCATTGGGCGCCCCACACTTCCGGTCATGTGCCACATCTAAGCTAAGCTTAGTAAATAACTATACCCACAAAATAATCCAACAGATAGGTTCCATCTTTAACCCCTTCACCACCAAGTGTTTTGGGGGGTGGGGGTTGTAGGATATGCAAAGTTATGCCTTGAGTGCGTGAAATAAAAAAAAAAACAAATTTGACTGGATGGGAGTGCAAAAACAAGTGTTAAAAATAAACACAACGTAGGATTGAGGTTGTTTAGCAGGCGAAACTCGACAGACCGACGACGATAGAACCACATAAGCAGTCATAGTTAGTTTAGTCTAGTAAAAAAAAAAAGGGTAACAAATACTAGGCACCCTGTGAGGATCGAACTTTCTGCGGTAGGGGTAATCCACAAGACTAGCACGTTAAAAAAAATAACTCACAGCCAGGAGGGGGAAAGTGAGAGTTGATAATGATAATGATGATATGATGATAGTAATTACTAAAGAAGACGATGAGAGTAATAATGAAAAGGATATTATAATTACAACAATGTTAATGATGATGATAGTGATAATGATGGGAGATGTTTACATGATTTACGTTGATCATGATTTTAATTACAAAGACGAAAGCTCAAACAGAAATCAATTTTCTTCGGACTTTGTTGGGTTTTTTTTTTTTCATTTTTTTTTCTCCCGCCATTTTTGTGTATCTCAGCTGTTTCTTTTCCCGCATTGGTTCCTTTTGTCGCTGACGTCAGCATCGTCAAAGAATTATTTCCTCCTCCTTCTTCTCCTTCTTCTCCTCCTTCACCCTTCGTTCCTAAACAAACCGATTTTTGTGCACTTTCTCACTTCGATCATCTGTACTTCATGCACTTCTTAACTATTTATACATCTACGTATTCAATTTGTTCTTTTCTAGATTTTTTTTTCAATTTTGTGAGATTTTATTTTTCAGTGTCGGGGGTAAGGGGCTGCTTGTTTAAGTTTCGCTTTCTATTTCTTTCTTTTTTTTTTTTTTTTTTTTGCTTTTATCTTTTATTTTCTTGATATCGGCTTTTAATTTCTTTTACCTTTTAATTTTAATAATGTGGCTTGCAACATTTTTATTGAACATTGATTTCCAACTATCAAAGAACACTTCCTATCCTTCTCTTTTCGAGCCCCCCCCACTCTATTTCTCTCTCTCCCCCCCTCTCTCTCTCTCTCTCTCTCTCTCTCTCTCTCTCTCTCTCTCTCTCTCTCTCCTTTTCAAATATTCTCATCTCTCTCTCTCACACACACACATATACATACAGACACACATTCTCTCTCTCTCTCTCTCTCTCTCTCTCTCTCTCTCTCTCTCTCTCTCTCTCTCTCTCTCTCTCTCGTGAGGTTGTAATCATAGTGTACACTTCGCAAAGTGGTCAAGGATGTGAGCGTAGCGAGCCTATCGCGAAGCGACCAAGCCGCTTGTAGGACATAGCGTTATGTAGAACCTAGCGTTATAACCGCCGTTGAGTTAGGACTTAGCGAATGTGCTTGTTAAATAATAAAAGTGATTCTGAAGAACATTCTCATTAATATTCTAAATTAGATACATACAAATATTGTTTTAAAATACAGACTTATATATCCTTGCACTCAAAATATTGTAAAGAATAAAAGTCGAAAATAAGATATAATTTTCCAATTAATCAAATACTGGTTATCTAAAGGAATATTTTATGATAGTCACCGACGACCTCTATATCGGTGGTGGCTAATTGTCGGAGGGGAGAGGAGAAGCACAAAAACACAACTCGCCACAAGCGTTGCATTATTCCCTCCGTTCCGTTTCTGAGGTTGTGAAATAGATAACGAGCACTATGTTCGGGTTAGCTTTTTCGTTCTAGTAGGAACCGGTTTTTTCCGAATCTTTAAAATTGGTTCCTCGCTCTCTCATAGGAAATGGATACGTCGACACGATTTCAAATTGGGGATGAGGCTGGTTGTATTTCACATAGCGCTAATACTCATGGGGAAGTTATGAATCCAACTATTTTCCCCTAGCTATGAGTAAATAGTAGGACAGTTTGGGCTTTTAACATTGGTATGGCAACTGGTCTCTATCTCTGAATTCAAATCTGTTCAACCCCGCCAAAAGATGACCTTGTGTCACATCTTTCTCGTACAGAGGGGTTGGTAAATACAAATAACAAAGGAATACAATTCTTTAACAATACGCTATCATCAAATCATGTTGGTAGTATAAGCGTATAATCTCATGTATAGGTCGAGCCGAATAGTTGCAAATCATTCATTTATAAAATTAATGGGAGTACTTTTTAACTCTTTGCCTACTTTAAACTGCACACAAAGCAAAGTACAAAAAAGTTAGTTTATTATAATTGAGCAGAAAAATTACAATTATTATAGAACTTTATTTCAATAGAATGAGTTCTGAGGTGAATAGATAGTGAAATTTGAAATACCTATCGTACAGGTAAAAAAATACCAAGAAAATTTGGTATAGCTTTGTGGGTAATTTGATAGGCAAAGAGTTAAAATCAAGTCTTATTGATCCTAGTCTTTCCCATTGAGTCTAAATTTAAACCATACAAAGATTTTATTCTATGTTAAAATATTTTGAGAAAAAGATGTGTGTCACATGAGTGTGAATGTGTCTGGCTGTAAACGAACTGTGAAAAAATACCAAGTGTGAAATTTTAATTAATTAATTAACACAGTTGGTCCACTTATATTATAAAGTGATGTCTAGACGTCTGTTTAGATGTCTGGACTTCGTCTAAAACTAGTCAGTGCCAATTTGACAATAATTGTGAAGTTATTCCTACTTTTTGATCAAAATGATACTTTTTTATCAAAATGTTTAATCACGCAAGTGAAGCAACCTCCGCACTAAATGCACAGCATCTAGAAAATGGTTTCCTAATAGAATTGAATTGTCAAATGAAAAAAACAGGTTTTCTTTGCTATCCTTCTAAAATATTGTGTTGAAACAATCAAACAGATTGAAAAAACGAATTCATATTGCTCTTTAGACTTTATACTGTGTCAGACCACAGCTAGCACAAGAACTGAGATAGTCCAACCCAGCGTTACGAGAAGGAAGATACGAACGACGAGGACAGTACGTTTACAATTACATTTAACGTATACTAGAAGGCACACGTGTCAATGGTCGATTCGCGTTGAAAGGACGAACCCAGACAACATCAAATAGGCTAATTTGAAACTAGACAACCTACTCAAAATCCTTAATGGGCCAAGCTATATTAATCAATAAAAATACTTTATTTTCGTTCAAATACTTATGGGCAGTACTTTCTATAGCCTGTAAAGACATTACTCTATAGTAAGTACTGGTATTAAGTATATTTATTAAAAAAACGCATAA
This sequence comes from Doryteuthis pealeii, assembly GCA_023376005.1. Taxonomy (NCBI): domain Eukaryota; kingdom Metazoa; phylum Mollusca; class Cephalopoda; order Myopsida; family Loliginidae; genus Doryteuthis; species Doryteuthis pealeii. The sequence goes on from CM042140.1 coordinate 51,463,371, forward strand.
CATTTATTTTTATTGCCAAAGAATATATATATATATATATATATATATATATATATATATATATATATATATATATATATAAATATATATATATGTGTATGTGTGTGTGTGTAAAGAACTATGGCTATTATTTCTATATCTGTATATAAAAGCACATAACATAACGTTCAAATACATATGGTCAGTACTTTCTATAGCCTCTATAGTAAGTACTGGTTATAATTATTTTTCGAAAAACGCATAAGATTTATTTTCATTGCCAAAGAATATATATATATATATATATATATATATATATATATATATATATATATATTATATATATGGGTGGGTGTAAAGAATTATGGTTATTCTTGCTATATCTGTATATAAAAGCACTTAACACTTTTACATCCATGCCCATTTTATACAGAAAATGTGTGTAAATGTATGCCTGCTTTTGCGTTTTTCTGTGTATCTGTGTGTGCTTGTATATATTTATGTTTGCATCTGTGGGTGGTCCGAGCTGTATATTTTAAAAAGTGACAGTTTATAATTTGGTGCATTGATAGCAGGACATTTCCTTTTTCCTTTTTTTTTTTTTTCATTTCATTTCTTCCCAGTGTCCACATGTTCTCACCTATACGAGGTTTTGCTTCTTTTTTGTGCCTTTTTGTAGGTTATTCAGTAGGGAGAGTCTATTGTAGAATGCTTGCTAAGGTTAGTGCGTCAGTTATTAAAGATTTTAGCATATTGTTGCCGTTCAATTTTATTTATCTAATTAGTTTGTTTGTTTTTTAAATTTAAAAAAAAACGAAATCTAATTAATTCATGTGTGAGTGAGATAAATGCAGAAACAATTGTGAAAAATCCCTCTCCTGAACTGGGAGGGAAAAAAAACAATCTTACCACCATTATTTTCCTGATAATGAGATTGGCACCAAACTCTAGCTAGATATTCAAAGACTTATCTATAAGTAGCATGAATACAGAACCCTAACGCCATGGCTGGGGGTCACGTGACTGGTAGTATAAAGGGGGTCTGCGTCTGATCAGCTCCGATTGGGTCGCCTGAGGGAGAAAATACGATGTTGAAAGAACCGAAATTTTCAATGATCCCAGGAATATAACATCGTCTGAAAGATGTATTTTGTGAAATTGTCGGCGTTAAATGCTATTTTATTTAGACTCTCTGAACTGAATGAACCACAATAAAAACTTCTATACGGATAAAACTCGCACCAAACAATGATGTTTTTATATCAATAGTTTTTAGTTTTATCAAAAGAAAAATGCAGATATGTTTATTTAGATAAAAATAGTTTTTATTTACAAACTATTTTTTATGTTTATTTAAATAAAAGGATATAGTTCAATGTTCAAAAATGGTATCATACAATTCATAAAATTTATTTTCCATGAGCCTCTATGGACAGTTGATAAAAAATAGTTATTGTTAGCATGTTAAAAATGAATTTTCCACTAACAATAAACTAATATTGATATTGACATTAACAATATTCATTCAGATAGGGATCCACGTAGAGGCACATAGAAAATAAATTTTATAAACTGTGTGATTACCTGAAATAATGTAATCAAATTAAGAATTAAAAATTAATATTTTTTGATGATTTAAAAAAATTACTGTATGTGTTGAAAAATATTCGTCAACCTCTGATTAATTAGCAAAACCTCTGAATTATTAAAGTAATGCCTGGGTAACAGGGACCTCAATTGGAATTCCTATTCTGATTAAATAGAAACTATTTTAATATAAAAACGTGTCTTTCCTTTAAAATTTTATAATTTTTAAAAAAGTAACAATATTTAGTGCAAAATTAATTTTTTCACATATGCTAACAACAACAACATGAACTAACTATTTTTTATTAAAAGCAAAAACTATTTACTCTATAGTAAGTACTGGTATTAAGTATATTTATAAAAAAAATTATGTCAAAAATCGTCAGTCTATTTTGTTTACTAACAACCGGTGAAAAGTAAAATTCCGTTCCAATGAAAACAGCTCACAAATGGGGTGCCTATTTGTAACCTGATCCCAAAATACTATTTGCAAAAAACTGACAGTAACCAAGCACTGTTGTCTTTATTGTCTACCCACTTTTCGCTAGTGCTAGACAAGAGAAATTCTTTGTTTTTTGCTAAGGTGAGGTGCCACACCTACCATCAGCTCTCCACCTTACCGCACAGATCA
>CM042140.1:51468067-51483067 GCA_023376005.1 Doryteuthis pealeii
AAGTAATATGAAACCCGTTTTAGATTATTAGTAAGTTGAAAGGGGATAAGCTGGAAGTGTTCAGACTAGTACACGAATTATCACGGCAATTAATTTAGTTACTAAAACCCTTTTTCCTGTCCTTTCACGACTTCGTTTTATCTTTATCTTTCTAATGACCTTTGATACTGAGAACCCCCAAACTGTCAAAGTTTTTTGATTCGTGCCTTGAAATAAATCTCACATAAATAAATTTATATATATATATATATATATATATATATATATATATATTAGTTGTATAAAAAGGTTTTTCTCTCTGCCCCGGTTTTTCTACAAGACATTTTTCTACGTATTATTTGTATTATTCGGACTATTGTCCACGTCTTCATTGTTATCTGTACAACGTTTCGACCGATGTGTCCTCCAGCCTTCTTCGGGTATTTCTTGTCGGACTCAGAAACCTTCTCGGAATCGGGAACCTTATCGGACTCGGGAACCTTCTTGTAGTAATCGGTTAATATGGTTAGCGGAATGAGAATAGGATACCCCCGTGGAGTGAATAAAGGCTCAAAGTTCCAAGATGGCTCCCGATTACGAGAAGGTTACCGATTATGACAAGAGGGGTCCCGAGTTCGAAAATAAGGTCCCCGAGAAGGTTCCTGAGTCCGACAAGAAATACATGAAGAAGGCCGGAGGGCACATCGGCCGAAACGTTGTAATAATACAAATAATACTAATTATCAAGCCTCATCTAAAAAATTCAGAGGAATTTTTCCACAACTATAAATGCTCTATATTTTACGAAATATATTGAGCACTTTTGGATTAAGTACTAACGTAGTGTTAGTACTTAATCCAAAAGTGCTCAATAAAAACGTTGTAGCAACTTTTGACGAATTAATATATATATATATATATATATATATATATATATATATATATATATATATATGCCACCCGGTGATTTGAAAAAGTTACTATATCGTGGTGTCAGGGAACACTGCTTTGAAAAATAAAACGGACTCAATACTTTTCTGAATGTTTTCCTTTCTCCGGTAATGGTCAAAGTGTAGTAACTGTTCTTATGCATCTTGTATTTTATTTCTCTTTTTTTCCTTTTTTTTTCCCCGGCAACGAGCAGTACTATAACTTACAATCAAGTTACACTGAAAGAAGCGTTTTCCGTAAGATCACCGAAGTAGCGAGAAAGCAGCTCAGGTCTGAGACGGATGACCACTTAGGAACAACATGTACAATAAGCAACCTGGGGTCTGTATGCCAGGAGAAGCTAAGTTTAGTAAATAACAACTATTATCGTGTCATTTACTAAGTTCGGCACAAGGCCAAAAGTATGGAATATCCAGTGATAATTGAACTCAAATTAACATATATATAATATTCCAACTAGATTAAGATATAAAAGATGTAAAAAAAATAAAATCCAATTTTTTCATTAGTCGTCTTTTTCAAAAATATTCAGATCCATTTCTAAAAAAAATAAAATCCAAAACGGATTATTCAATTTTTTCTCCAAAATATTAAGATCAATTTCTGAAATATTCGAATCCATTTCTCAAAAAATAAAATCCAATTTTTTATATGTTGTTTCTTTCAAAATTCTTTTCAGAATAATATAATGTGGAACAATCTATTTTGGATTTTTTTTTTTTTTTTTTTTTTTTAGAAATGGATCTGATCCTTTTTTTAAAAAGATGATCAATGAAAAAATTGGATTTTAATTCATAAGAAATGGATCAAACTAGCTGGACGCTGGATTAGAAGATTCATTTTCTCCAGAATGCGACGTCGATGATTCTTTATTTCATATAGGAATTTGTTTATGACTTTCATACAGGAAGTTGTTTATGACGTATACCTAAGGCATAAACTCTTAACGCTTTCCCTACCATTTTTTCCCACGGCTGTACCGAATTTTCTTGGTATTTTTTTTTTTTTTACTTGTATGATGGGATATTTCAAAGCTCATTATCTATCCACCTAAGAACTCATCCTATTCAAATAAGCAAAAGTAAAAGTAAATTTGACGGAGTGGCCTATTGTCAGTATCAGCAGGACAGCGAGGGAGTAAACAGCGCTAAACCAGTGAGATTTTTTTGAAGTGGAGCGCCACACCTACCGTAAGCTCCCCACTTGATCACACAGATCAGATTATCCAATCTGTGCTACTCATGCGCTGAGTACGCGGGGACTGTTATCGAACAAGAAACCTTGCGATTCCTCAGTGGGTACTCTACCGACTGAGCTAAGCCGGTCCTTATTCTATTCAAATAATGTCCTATTATTATTTCAATCTGAATCCTTCTGCTTAATCATAATGAACTAACCATCAGTTTTTGTACTTTGCTTCGGTATTGCGTAGAAACAGATAGCCGCTGTGAACTGTTTAAAGTAGGCAAAGAGTTAAACAGCTACACAAAAATGGAAATATAAATATGAAAGATAAAAAAGAATGCGACTATTTAACAAGAGGATTATGTCATATTGGTAAAACAATTTTTTTAAAAACTCTGAAGAAACAACTTTTAAAAATGTAAATGTAAATGTAAATACGCAATGTGTGCGATTCCCTAACCCCTAGGCATAAAATAACCCCAGACCGGATGTCATGCCGTTAAAATTGATCAATAAATAAATAAATAAATGAATAAATTCAAAAAGAAACGTTATTACTGAAGGTGTTAACAGAAATCTTAAACTCTTTCACAGCTTTTAACTGAATTAGTTTCCCTTCAGAAAAATTGTTGATTATTAACCAAAGTTCCCCTTCAATTTTTTTTCTTACAGCACCTTCTTCATAACCTATCTACCCCGTCAGAAGCGATGTAACTTATTTGTTTACGTGTACATAATGTTTGGTAACAAAATACAGCCACCTTATTCTGGCCCAGCCAAGCAAGTCGGTTATTCACAAAGAAACTAGATTGGTGTCACCAAAACTCACCACACCCTTGTTACCATCATTTATTTATGTTGTTTTTTGTTTTGTTTTTTTTTATCGTACAAGCCAAACACTTTCATTATCTTCAAGTTCGCGATCGCTCTCTTTGTCTATTGAGTAGGGACGTACCAAAAGTAATGCCCCCTATCTATTTCCACAGAAATGACAATAGATACACCAAACACACTAACACCGTTGGATAGAGCAAGTTTTCAACTACAATATATATATATATATATATATATATATATATACTAGCGACGCTCCGAAAGTAATGCCTCCTATCCATTTCCACCACAGAAATACATATAGATATAGCAAGTTTTCAGCTACAGAACAACACTTGGTGGTACGTTTCGTGTAATGGTTATCGTCGTATAAAATGAAATCGACACAAATCCTGGACACTAATGCACTTGGGAAAAGCATAAATCTACAAGTTCCTTCCACCACCACCCCCACCACACACCACACACACACACACACATATATATATATATATATATATATATATATATATATATATATATATAGCAAACTCTCCGCACTAGCTGGGTGCGACATAAGGTCAATTTCTTAAGCGGATTTTAACAGGCTTCCTTCTCCGAGACTGGTTACCAAGCCAAGGTTAAAGAGACCAGTTTGCCCTACTATTTACCCATAGCTGAAGGGAGAGTAGTTGGATTCATACCCATATATGGTATATATCGGGGAGGGGGAGGCTAAAATACATGAACGAAACATTTTACAAGTATCTTGCAAAATTCACTTTCCTGGTGCGTGTCGTCGGTGATGTCTTTTTTTCTTTTTTTTTAACTAGGTGTTTCGGATCTTTCTATATGAGAACCCCCCCCCTTCCAGCGTTGATCAGACCCTGAGTTGCGTCCCTGGGGCTGACAACTATATCCTTGCCCTCCATTTAGTGCGCATATAAAATGATTACTTTTCAAGTTGGTGCCTTCAACGTTTATATGTCGTTGGTTTAACCACCCAGCGATGTCCTTTGTCATCCGGTTTTAAGTCTGGTATTATATAATCTCGTAGTATGGAATCGCGTGGTGTAATGGTGAGAGTTTTAGGAAATGGACTCGACGACCAGAGTTCAAGTCCTGGACGATGCTGTTTGCATTTCACATATTACTAATATCCATCCATCTAAGTATGCATCCAATTACTCTCCCTCCAGCTATGTGTAAATAGTAAGGAAGACTGGGCTCTTTAACCTTGACGGAGAAGGAAGACTCTGAATTGAAACGTGTTAAACCCCGCTTAAGACCCCGCTTAAGAATACCTTGTGTCACATCTTGCTCGTGCGGAAGTGTTGGTGAATATATATATATATATATATATATATATATATATATATATATCAGATCAGCGCTGACGCCGGTATATTGATTTTTTATACCATAAAATATATTTCAGTATAAAATATTATTCTAACAGTGCAACATTATCAAAATACATTTGGGTAAAGAGGACCATATGACCTTTAGGCACTCGTTTTAGGTTGTTTTAACAGACGGTTTTTAGATTTTTTTTAATTATAAAACTAACCCCTAACCCTAACTCCTAACAAATAACCGGATAACGACAGTGTAAATGAAAAACATGTCCTTTCTTAATCGAGATCAAAAAGGGGTGCCTAAAGGTGATATGGTCCTCTTTACCCAAGAAATTAAATGAAAAAGACATACGCATGCAGTTGCATCGCTGGTTGCCGGAGAGAAAGACGAGATGAAGCAGTGACGACGGCTTCATTGGAAAGGGAAAAGGAAAAAGTCAGACACGTGGCCATAGAAAAATAAATGCCACTCACTTTATTACTGTTTTTTAACCTCCCTCTATACCGATTTCAAATCAGGAAGATATGCAGTAATATTTTTTGAGTTGATGAAGGAATTGCTATCTTATTTTATTTTTGTTGGATGTGACACGAGGTCGCAAGTAGATATTTACTCAACCAGTTCGCCACGGGTAGGATGTGACACGAGGTACCAAGTAGGTATGTACCCAACCTCTTCGATGGAGAGGACGTGACACAAGGTCGCAAGTAGGTATTTATACAACCCGTTCACCATAGGTATGATGTGACTCAAGATTGTAAATATGGGGCATGAAGCGAGGATCGAACTCGCTTTTTAGTGGCAAGACGTGCCTGCTAACCATTACACTACGATGGGATGCCTTCGGGGCACAGGTAGTATAAGATTATATAATATATTAATCATTGTATAATATAAAATTTCTTGTATTACGTTTCAAGTTGACTGAAGCCGCCTAAGGACAAGAGATTATTTTATCCTTTGATTGGTTTTTTTCTTTGAATCCATATTTTTAATTATTTAAGAAAAAGGATTGGTATTATCATTTTGTTTCATCTAATGGAATTATTTTTATTATCTTGAATATTTTATTTTTTTCTAATAACCCTTGTTATTGCCCCTCTTCCTGTTATTCTTAATTTGATCATATTTTCTTTTTCTGTTTGTTGATAATTCTTTTCTCTGGTTTCAATTCATTTCACGTTGCTTTAATTACTTTTCTTTGTGATTGTTATCGATTTTATTATTATTATTATTATTATTATTATTATTATTATTATTATTATTATTAGGTCAATGCAAAAGTTTCCAATATTTTCTACGAAATAAACGAGATGTGTTCAAAAAGAAAACGAACTTTCACAAATTAAAAAAAAATAAAGATAAATAAAAATATTGCTTTACCTATAATTTAATGACACGTGTGTCCTTCAAAATAGTCACCCGCAGTTTATACCCTCCCCCATTTGCAGCATTTTTTTTTTGTATTCTTTGGATTCTGAAAGTTGTTTTATGTTGATGCAAAAATTGCCAGAATTTTAAATCAAAATCTTTCTGCCCTATCGACAGGATATAGAATGTATCCCCTGTGAGACCCAATCACTTGAAATGACACTAAACTGCTTATAATGGTGCGGCTCTACTCCTGAAGCTCTAGAGACTGTGTAATACCCATTCAGTGCCACTACTTCCAAGACCATTCTGACTTGGAGTGGTAGTACCTGTTATGGTTCCATAGTGTTAATTAGATATCTAAAAGCTATTTATATTTGATAAGACCGAGTGCAAAACAATCTTAAGATACAGATACACAAAAAATTAAATATAAACGTTCACTGAACGTGATTCTTGGCCTAATTTAATTCTAGACCAGTTGACATGCCGTTAAAATCAATAAAAAGGAACTTTTACGAATTATATATATATATATATATATATATATATATATATATATATATATATGGAGAAATGTGAGGAGGTTAATCCGACAATATATGGAGAAAAGTAGACAAACACGGGATGTTATGGAAACTGGATGTTTATTGTCGACGATGCAACGTTTCGGCATCCATGATCGCATACATACACAACAAAAGATTACGACAAATATTCGAAGAAAGTGCCATTTGCAACATACCTAACATCAATTCTAGATCCGGCTTCTTCAATATTTCCTCACACCTAGGTAAAACCATCATAAATAGCTACAGACTAAACAGACAACAAGACAATACTTAGCATAAAATCAATAATCACAGATAGATATATGGACTGACAGATAAACAGACCAAATGTAAACAGATAGATAGACAGACATGAATACACTCAAGATAGATATAAAGATAGACATTAACAAATTAATTGATGGACACATGATAGATATTACTAAATTTAAGACAAACGGATAGATAGACAGAGAGACAGTAACAGACTAAAGATAGACAGACATACTGATTTAAGACAGATCGACAAAAAGATAGACATTTAATAACATACTCAAGATAGATAGGCACATAGATATGAACACATTAATTAATAATATATGAACAGATAGAAAGATAGACACTATTAGATTTCAATAAAAATAAATGAATAAATAAATAAAATAGATTAAAATAAAATAAAATAAATAAATAAATAAATAATATAAGAAGAAAAAGAAATTATATATATAGAAATTAAAATACAAATTGAATTAAATTAAAAATAGAAACAAAAATAATAGAAAAATAAGAATCTAGATATTATGTTGTATAGATAGATCATAGGTATACAAACAGACAGACATATGAATAGATAGAAAGACAGACACTATTGGATTCTAAATAAAATTAAAATAAATAAATAGAATATAATGAAATAATATAAATAAATGAATAAATAATAACATTATAATAAATAAATAAAAATATCTATATACATATATAGAGAGAAATTAAAATTAAAATATTTTTTTTTAATTTAAAAATGATAGAAAAATAAGAATCTAGATATTATGATGTATAGATAGATCATAGGTATACAAACAGATACATAACACATTACATACAAATAGTTATGAATGTTATGAACACATTCAAGATGAATGTTAAGAACACATTTAAGATAGACACACAAACGAGTGGACAGATAGAAAGATAGATAGACAGTTACAGATCTATGATAGACAGATACACAGAAGGGTAGACAGATATTAACAGGGCAAAAATAGATAATCGGATATATAAACAGACAGCCTCAACAGATTTATGGAAAGATAGATATCAACCTATTTAGATAGATATGCAGATAGACAGATACTACCAGATCAAAGTTAGACAGATGTACAGATAGACGAATATCATCACATTGAAGATAGTTAGAGGGACCGATAGACGGATAATAACAGTACAAATACGGACAGATGTATAGTTAGACAGACAGAGAGTTACAGAATAAAGATAGATACATAGACAAACATTAACAGATTAAAGATAGATAGACATACTGACAGATTAAAAGATATCAACCGACTAAATACAGATATATGGACAGGTAGACAGATAGACAATAACAGACCATGTACAGACAAACAACAGACTAAAAAAACAGACAGACAAATATGAATATATTTCAAGCTAGACATACAGACAGACACACAGGAAGACAGACATTATCGGAAAATAATAGATATATAGATGAACAGACATGTCTAAAATCACGAACAAGACAGATGTATTAACAGTCATGAACACATTCAAGCTAGATAGATAGACAGATAGATAGAGAGACAGATGGATAGTTAAACATATAGATAAATAATAACAGACAATAATTTACAAAACTTTTAAAACTTTTTGTCCTGATGATGGTCTAAATGGCCGAAACGTTGCATCGGCGACAATAAACATCCAGTTTCCATAACATCCCGTGTTTGTCTACTTTTCTCCATATATATATATATATATATATTATATATATATATTAGCTAAAGTACCCGGTCCATGACCGGACTAAAATGAAATTTGGAACACCAGGGAGTGAGAGAGAAAGTGGAAGACAGTAGTTAGAGAGGGGGCAAGAGGAAAATAATTCTTGAAACTAAAATCATTGAGAATTTGTATATTTCAGGATTTGTATTTTCTGTTTTATAGTTTAAAATTATTACATATTACTATACAACAAATTGAAAGTATTCGTTTGTATATTTGTTTTGTTTTGTAAATTTTGTAACATCACATGTATCTAATAGAACAGAAAAACTTAACGATGTAATATATATTTAAATTACAACCAAATTAGACACATGTAAGGAAAGGAAAATAAGATAACCAAAAATATTGTTACTTAATATAATACACATTCTTGTAAGTATACCCAATTTGTCGAAAAATCCGTGATTTTTACAAAACAATTTACCCCCCTTAAAAAGAAATTTGCCAAAAATCAGGGAATTATCCGATTTTAATGAAATTTTCAGTGTCTATTTATCAATGAATGATTTTATAATGCATCAGTTATTTTATTTCAAAACTTTCTGATTTTTAAGGGCATTTAACTTTGACCGCTCCCACCTATTTTGGGGGCTCAAAATATCGGTGGGTTATATAATTTTGAAACTAATTACAGTATGAATAAAAAGACAAAGACCGAATGTGTGAATAGAAGAAAAAATTAAGGATGATATTATGGTAGAAAATAAGTACAGAAAATCGGAAAATAAAATGAAAATAAGAACTGAAAAAATTATTTTACAAGATTTTTAAAAAGCATTTAAATTAGGTACCACCAAAATAGGTCACGTGATCAGTTTAGGCCATATTGAAGGAAGAAACGTAAATATTTTTTTTTTTAATTTTTAAATCTCGCAAAAACGAAATAACAAATATAAAGAGTTGTTACAATGAAAAACTGTTAATTCAAAGATCAAATTATCCAATTGGGGAGCAATTACTCATCGTTATCGTGAAAAATAAATAAAACAATCCCTTTATTTACAACACGGTTAGTTTATTTATTGATATTTTTGTAGCAGAATCCTGTATTCATGGTTCTTTTACTAAAAAGCACTGGTATTGAGAATTATAAAAAATCAACTGATATAATTATTCAGACTCTTATCTTTATAGAAGAGACGTAAACATCGTTTTTTGCCAGCTCATTTTTTCATATTTCATAAAATAAAATAGGTAGGTGTAGACCTCGTAAAAAAATATTTCCCCTAATATATTTTAGAAAAAAAACAATTTCAGACAGATTTTTATCAAAAGGTAAGTAATTACGGAAATTTAATTGATTTTTCATAGAATATTTTTTTAAAGCCTGCAGTCATAACTTTTTTTTTTTTTTTTTTTTTTTTGGCTACGTTAAATTTCAATTGATTTAACGGTGCAAAAATGTAAACCTTATTTTTCGTTTATAATTTTTATTATTTCCGTAAGGTGAAAATTTTGTTAAAAAATCATCAGGAACTTTTTTAATGTTTCTTCTTTCTAAAGGACCAAAAACTTTCAAGATAATATTAACATTTATGCAAGTTTCATTGCGTTAAATATAGTGGAGTAAATTTCACAGGGAAAATTGGTGGTACCTACATTTCAATAATTAATTGGCTATTATCTTATTAAAAAAACATTATATTTGCTCTATTTAAAGGGGGGGGTAAATTTTCAATAGAGTTTTCGGCAAAAATTATTAGAAATCGATACTAAAGTAGTTTTAAAAATATGTTTTATCAATCTAATATGACATTTTAAACTTAACATCAGGATTCTCATATTTTAAATGAATTTTATATATTAATTTATCATAGCAGAAATACCTAATTAAATCAGATATTGACCGAAAAAATCGTTTTTAAATGTATCATAAATAAATTACATGTGTAATATTATTTGGCTTTTTTTACTGATGCTCATTATATAACTACTTTTCGAGTTAGACAAAAATTTGACCTTAAATAATCGATTTAGTTAATTTTAATTCGTTTTTAAAATGAAAAGCAGACGAAAAATGGGTATACCGACCAATCTATGAATAAGTATTTGTCAATTTTATTTTATTTTTACTTTTAGCCCTTAAAAAACTCAATAACAGAAGCTAAGAATTAAAATTTTGTTCATATTAGATTAGTAGTTGAAAGATTTCGCCATTTTATTCGAATGAAAAATAGCCATAAACTTGTTTTGAAACAATTTTAATTTTTCCATAATTTTTTGTACATAACAACAATTTAAATCTAGTTCTTAATTGCTTGTTGAGTTAAATTTAAAAGAAATATATTCATTTAATTTATATTCCTTTTTTACTTCTAAAAATGTAACGATAAAAAGAAGCTGAGAATCGAAAATTTAAATTCTTCGTATTGCAATATCTATTTTTGCTTAAACTCAAAATAGTATTTTAAAAACACATTGTTTAAAAACATTTTCAGTAGATCTCTAAAAAATTAAGACTTTTTTAGCATTACAACACAAGATTTTGTTCGTATTAGTCACCGTTGATTTTTTTTTATCGTGGTTTTAGAAAATAATTAGTTAACGAACTCGCCTCCCCCCAAAAGAAAAACAGTTTCTAAGGACATTCATCAATTTTATTGTTATTTTTTACCCTTTAAAACTCTAACAATAAAAATTAATAAATAAATTAAAGAATTAAAAGTCATTTTATTCGAATGAAAGTGTTAGTTTAATTAATACAAATATGTAACCATAAACTGATTTTCATGATATTTTTATTTACAATTAGAATATTTTTTTAATAATGTAACCATAAAGCGTAAATTTTAATTTTCTACAATTTTTATGCATTACAATAATTTAAATTAAAATGAGTGTACAATTTAAGAATATGGACAAATTAAGCCTGGAAAAAAAACCTTATTCGTATTATCGGCTATTTATCGGCTATACGTAGCATTTTTTTAACTCGCTGTAAAAAATAATTTAATCTATAAAAACACATACAAATTACATATTTAGACTAAAATATTTATATCTTTAGAAATAAGATTAAATAGTCTGTCTAAATATGTAATTTGTATGTTAAGATTGGACCATAAATAGGCGAGAGATTCCGAGCTGACTGGCATAGACTGCACTGCTTGTATCGTGATAATAACAGGCAGCGCGGTTATCCGAAGCCAATTTTTTTATTTTTTTAACTCGCTGTAAAAAATGATTCAATTGATAAAAACTCATACAAATTACATATTTAGAAAGATTATTTTCTTTTCTTTCTAACGATATAAAAATTGTTAAAGATTTGACCATAAATAGGCGATAAATTCCGATATGAACGGCTTAGACAGCAAAATTAATTCACTAAAATCAAAAACTTCGCTGCTGATATCGCTGTAAGAAAAAGCAGGCAGAGATAATATTTTATTATCAGCAGGGGCTGGTATACGGACAGTTCCGCAAATTGTGTGATTTTGGCTTAATTAATTAATTACACCCCTTTATCAGTAAAAATCAATAACCAAATTTGGCGTGTTTCTTAGTTAGAAGGATATTAATATGTATGCAAAATTTCGAATCAGAGTGACCTCCCGTTTTGAACTTATAAGTCGACACGTACATACCAAAAACTTACTTACTTTTATATATATATATATATATATATATATATATATATATATATATATATATATATATATATATTGCTTATCCTATAATTTAATTAGACGTAGCCTTCGAAATAGTTGCCTCCATTGTTGATACCTCCATTCACAACAATTTGTTATTTTTCTAAACGTTGTTGATACAAACATCGATAGCATTTTAAACCAACATATTTTATTTACATATGAGGTGGAGGCCAAAGACAAAGCAAACTTCATTTTTTTAATTAATTCCCCTACAAGTTGATGGAATGTGTCCCCTTCAAAATAATTACATGCCGTACCCAGTTGTTTTTCTTTGGTCGTTCTTGTTTTTGTTTTGTTTTTTTTAGTTGCTCATGAATGCTCTGTGAAAATACTTTCCAAATCTCTTCTATCTCTTCTATCGTCTGACATTAAAGATTCTTTTTTACTTGATTTGTTTTTGTTGGGTTTCTTTTACCCGTGAGTAATAGCAATGAAGGAATACTTCTAACTTCCCACCTCTGGATTTTCACCATCATATACAGTTTAGTGTCATACTCAGTTTAGTGTCATACTCAGGACATCTAAACAGTTACCGTTTTATCTATTACGGTCCAGTCACGCTGAAAGAACTAGTTTCCACTAGTTCACCGAAGTTAAGCAGCAATAAGCCTGTTCAATACTTAATTGGGTGACTATTTAAGCAACATTATGCACTGGGTCAATGACAAAAAAAATGACGACACATGATCCGAAAAAACGTTGATATGCCGTAAAACAACCAACCAACAGTTTTATCTAGTGTTTTGCAAAACGAAATTTTATCGACACTAGGTAGCTACGTGCAAAACACGCTCTTTTAATTCGCACAGAGATTGTTGAAAATTATTTTAAAACGTCAATAAAAAATTGAAAATTAACTTTTTAGTGTTTTATTTTACGTTTAATATAAAGAAAAATTATGTTTATGTGTTATAAAAAAGAAAAAACAAATTTCTATTACATAAAACCTAAATTTTTGCATTTAAAAGTAAATTCCAGTAAAAACCCGCCATTTATTAATCTTTGTTGACATAAATAACGCATCTTGACGTGTGCACTATTTTTTAGTATGGAGTCTCGTACGTATAATGATTTTTCTGAAGCAAAAACAAATTACTAATTTAGCATTTCCTTGATGCCTCGCGATTTAACTCTTAATATTATTGAAAAAGAGAGTTGGGAAAATAAAAATTAGAATGTTAGAAATTATTTATAATAAAATTCTATAATAATATTCTTTTCTTTTTTTTCCGATACATCTATTAAATTATTAAAGTATATAAAACATTACATACCTCAAAGGCGAAGTTCTTTATTCAATTTTGTAGTTTTTAAAGTTTTTAATTTATTCCATAATGAAAAAATCTTTATTTAAATAGTCTGCCCCTATTTCAAAATTTGTAAACTCGCAATCTTCATCGTCATTAATTTACCAGAACCCATTTACCCATAACATCTCAGTGAAAATAACAACAAAGTTTGTTTCCCTTAGATCCATCCGTAATCATTCTGAAGACAATTTTTAATTCAAATATTATTTTCAAAAATTCATAAAAATAAGAATGGACATATATTATGTCATTATTTTTAGCGATATATTTTTTATACAATATTTTCTTTGATTAAATAAATACGATTTTGCTTGACGTTAAACAAAAGTATTTATTTTACATTTTATAAATTTTTAAAAATCTCTGAAAATCTCTGAAAAATAAAATAAAAATGTAGACAATACGAACTTTTAATATAAAATTCTTTTGAAAATAATCTAACAATTTTTAAAAAAAAGATACATATTTTTCTTATTTACGAGATTTTAAGTTTCAATGTTTAAGATGCCCTGTTTCCAAAACTGATTTATTAGCGAAATATCTTTTTTTATATATGTTCTGTCATTACATTGTCTTTCCAAAAATTTAAAATTTATTTATATACTAAAAAAAAAGAAAAGATCTTTGTTGGAGGGATCAATGCGCGAAACTAACGAAAAATATTATTAGCCTTTTCAATTTAGTAAATAAAGTTCGTCTTTTATTACTTCATAAACCGAAAGTTTTATTAAAATCGGATCGTTAGTTTATTTTATATGATTTTTAGAAGAATTTGCTGTGATCACCCTTTTATATAGTAGGCGATATCTTGCACATAGCTAACACTAGGACAAGCTCAGTAAGTATGTATCTTCAAATGATTTTTACTATCGATAAAATTATTATTACTGTTGCTACGATTAGCGTTGCTATTTTGAGCAACAAAAAAAAACACTTTATCCGCGCAGAGTTATTTTGTTGATTTCAATGAAACTCTTAGATAATTGATTTCAAATGAGAATGGACACCTCTGGCAAACAATATAACTTTGTCGGAACTGTCTACTGTCTTCACGTATTTTCAACCTTTTTTTCCTTCTCGGGAGTGGTTCTTTGCATTTCAAGATTAAAATTAGAAATTGTCATTTTCAATTGAAATATTAGACTGGAAATAAAGAAAACTGATACTTTTTTGCTGTTGTTAATCAAAAAATATATAGGGATGTCGTATAATGCTTATTACGTAAGACAGCCTGAAAATAAATAAGGAAATTTACGGTTTCTTTCCTTGTCTTTAATGAGACGTACGATAAACATGTATTTGGCCAAAGATTGTTAGATTGATTCATTCGGAAAAATCGATATGAAAAAGCTTTGTTTTTGTGCTGCAGTACTTTTAACTCATGGCGCACATATTAATTTACGGGTCAGGCGAATCAGACGTAAATATTAAAAAAGAAACATAAATAAAAGAGAGAAGATAGATAAAACAAAAAGGATTTTCTCTGATTTTTTCCATGAAAGAATTACATAAAAAGTCTAATTAAAATCTGTTTGTTAAAAAACAATCTAAATTTGAATCATAATTCACGTGATTTACTAATACACAAATACTCTGTTCAACTGCTGTTGTCATTCATAAAGAGTCAAAAATACTTCTTGAAGAAGAAGAAGAAGAAGAAGAAGAAGAAGAAGAAGAAGAAGAAGAAGAAGAAGAAGAAGAAGAAGAAGAAGAAGAAGAAGATGTGTATGAATGTGTATTAATGTGTATGATTGGTACTAGTATACTAGAAAAAGTAATAGTAATCCAACGTACAGT
>CM042140.1:51488067-51500567 GCA_023376005.1 Doryteuthis pealeii
ATAAATTCTTAATGGATACTCATTTTTTTTATAAACACATTTTACTATTTAACCCATAGATGGGATCCTAACAGGTATTACCACTCCGGGTCAGAGTGGACCAGGAAGCAATGGTAATGAAGGGTGCTCTACATTCCCCAGACCTCCAGAACAGGAGCCTCACCATCAGATAGAGATTAACGTCATTCCCAGAACATGAAGATCCTCAGCCACCGCCTTCTAGCACATATATGATAAAAAGGGTTGGAGCTTGCCATAAGGGCAATAGTGTCGAGATAATCATATAGCTACTAGGGCTTGACGTGACCAGCCGATTGATTGGATGGGGGCATCTCCAACTGCCTGTTTAGCCTAAGTGGAGTGTTGCATGTCATAGACTGATCGTCCACCAGGATTCCGTCCTTAAACATCACGGGTCGCCACCCACGGCCAACAGGTGGTTCCATTGGGGGTCTTGTCTCTATGCAGAGGCGCAGTCGGTGTATTCTAATGCTCCAGACGACAGGGCTAACCTTAATTAGAGAAATACAGAAATAATAGAAGATGCAAAGAAGCTTACACAATGCTATATAAGGGAAAGGTCCTAATATGTTGATAGTCTTGTGCAGATAAATTTCTGGAGATTGTTTTTTAAAGAAAAAAGTTTAAAATTTACATGCTGAGCATGTGTTCTCGTGTACTGTGCAACATGAGTGTGTTGGGATGAGATGTCCTCCTGTCATGTAGACAGGAAACAAGCAACTGATACTTGTCACCGTGACAAGATTTGAAGTTGAAAGAGAATTTTTGACTTTGGTGCTTCTGTTTTTATTAGGCTGCTCGCAACGACACCTAGTGCCTAACAGGAGAAACATAGGAGGTAATCGTGTAGAGTAAGAAATGTAATTCCTGTACAGCGCAAAAAAGGGGTCAATTTTAAAGCAGAGTACAGCTTCTCCTACACCGGTTGCCTAAACAAGGCTAATGAGCATGGTATGGGGATAGAACAGATAGATTGATGCCTTTCCCAAGTACATTAGTGTAAACTAAAACGCAATAGCCTCGTCAAGGATTTGAACTCGGTTTCCTGGGTCCATTTCCAACAACGATCGTTACATCCCACGTGCCTCCGTGTAAAGCCAGGTAAATGTCGTTGGTAAAAATTGAAAACCTGAAATAGACATGATCTGATGTTATACATGGCTGACGAAAGATTTTTATGGCTGGCTGACCCTGTCCTTCAATCTAAATCAAATCTATTGATTTTTATCTATCGTTAGATAGATAGATAGATAGATAGATAGATAGATAGAGAGAGAGAGAGAGAGAGAGAGAGAGAGACGGACAGAGATAGATAGATAGATAATGCGTTTTCCGTGAAACATGCAAAAAACGGAAACTGAAAAGTAGGTTTACACCCATCTGCCAACCATTATCCTTCTCCACAGAATATACATATATATATATATATATATATATATATATATATAGATATAGATAGAATATAAAATCACTTACTACGATGTCACTGTCCAGTACGTTAGCAACTACACCATGAGTCTCCCATATATATATATATATATATATATATATATATATATATATATATGAGGAAAAAATGAGTAAAGAAAAGAAATGTAGACGGATAAAAATGAATTTTATCGATATCACTTTCGTAAAAAATCTCTCTGTGTACGGAATATTTTACATTTTTCCTATTATTATTATTATCATCATTTCAACTTCATCTGATTATTTTAATAATAATAATAGCGTAAATCCGTATACATTTTGATAAACGGACCGAAACACATGTGTAAGTGATATCGATAAAATTCATTTTTATCCATCTGCATTTCTTTTCTTTATTCATTTTTTCCTCATATTGTCGGATTCAATTCCCTTTCCATTCTTACACACATATATATATATATATATATATATATATATATATATATATATATATATATATATAGTGTACGTGTAAGGACAAATATTTTATCGAAATATTTACATACTGAAAGTAGACTCTATGTATTTATCTATCTATCTATCTATCTATCTATCTAAGTATAATATACCTATCAATGCCCCTCCCATTATATATATATATATATATATATATATATATATATATATTGGTTAGGAGGATGATTTAGAAGGCTATCACAATGCAGTTTGGAATAAATAAAAAATAATAATACGGTAACAATGGTGTGTTGAACTGTATTTTTATTCTTTCTTCAGAAAGAATAAAAATACAGGTCAACACACAACACCATTGTTACCCTATTATTATTTTTTTATTTATTTCAAACTGCATTGTGATAGCCTTCTAAATCATCCTCCTAACCAATACATACACAATGCTTCAAGCAAATTATGAAACTCTCTTATATATATATATATATATATATATATATATATATATATATATATATATATATATCCTTGAGTATTTTTGTATTTTTATATATATACATACTCTTATTGTCAGTTATTATTCATCTATCTATCTCAGTATATATATATATATATATATATATATATATATATATATATATATATATATATCGAGTGATCTAGCAAACGACTGATAGATAGATACATACATACATAGCAGTATTTAATTTTTTTTAATCTTTGTATCTATATATATACAACTACTCATGTCGATCTAAGGAAGTAGAATTTCATATATTCATATATACATTCATAGTGTATTGTTTTTAAACATAGGGTATTTCAACTGTAAAGCAGAAATTAACTGGTGACACACCTCACCAAAGCATTATTTGAAAAATCCCTACCGAGCCTGGACTGTTGATCTCGATGTCTCCTGTCCAATGCTCTAGCCATAGCACAAATAGCAAAGGGAAAATACATTAACATGATAAAACAGGGATGGGATATGGAAATCAATCTCAACTTGAATGTAATTATTTTGATTAACTATTTCTGTCTAACAACGAAAAAGGGAAAATCTATTGTCAAGTGACGTCAAACAGACGCCACGAAAAGAAAAAAAACTACAAATGAACACGCGTTCCTACACAGTCCTTTTCGCACCCAACAAAAGAGAAATATTTCAATAAATTAGTAATTTTATCCGGGATTTATGGTCGAACTACAGATTGAAACAAAAATGTCAAGATCTTATCTCATGTATATATTACAATAAAACCTAACTCACTATAGTTATGAACCGGATGTTACATAGTATGCAAACCTAAGGATATTTATCGAGTACTAGCAGGATTTATGGATATACCACAGAATGATAATTTGATTATTACAACGTTTCATATGTTTACTTCTGAGCTATTGCTAAATAGTTCAATATGTAAAAAGTATAATGATCTTAATTCAACTCTCTCTCTCTCTCTCTCTCTCTCTCTCTCTCTCTCTCTCTCTCTCTCTCTCTCTCTCTCTCTCTCTCTCAATCTGTTTTTATTTATTTCCTTCTTTTTATTATGTTCGCTTGAAACAGATTAGCGTTATCGCTTCGGTAGAATCACCCCTTCTCTCTATCTTTTCCTTACTCTCTTTCTTTCTTTCTTTCTTCCTTTCTTATTATATTTTTCTGGGTAGTATATCGTTTTTCTTCCCTTTATTTCTTCATAATAAAAACGGAATGGTCCATTATTTAGCTGAGGTGACGTCACTCATAAGAAATAAGAATTCTGTGGATAAGCAACACCAGATACTCAGAATTCACATTTTTGACTTTCATCTTGGACGATTTGGACGATCTCATTTTTAACCAGAGGGTGTTTGCAAGATGATAACAGTCGAAAGATTAAAGAACAAGCGTATTAATATATAGATAGAAGTTCAATGCCAGAAGGCAATCTCTCTCGGTAAAATTTGTCCCCTCGTCTAAAATGGGTGTCAGATTTAATTCTTGATGCCTAAGGGGGATACCGACATATGAGGCATCCAACGCTATTTAGTAGTAATGGATCTGTGAGACATGCCTTCTAGCCATTACACACGATGAGTCGCCCTAATTTTGGTTACAGTTCCAATGATGAAGTTTTTGGTAATTAAAAAAATACTGTAGTGGGGAAAAAGCGTTGTACTAATGTAGTCGTTTCGGGGTATCATAACTCGTGCTAACCGGAAAAGAGTGAGGCGTAACCCAACAATAGAGACGTGTTTGAAAAAGAAATTGTTTTCTCGGTGATAGTCGTTTGGGATGTCGTTCGTTTATCATTCACGCATATGTCGCGTAGCAGAGTTGGACTTGTACGTGGGAAATCCACGTGTCAGGTGAGCCTGCTGGTGGCTTGTCGCGCCGACCATCATGGATGATTGAGCCGCTTTGCTGAACCTATTGACCTATTGTCGGTATCAGCCGGGCAGCGAGGGAATCTATCCTCTTTTCACTAGCGCTACACCAGAAAGATTTAGCATGAATTTTTCCCTGTTGGTGGGACTTAGAATAAGCTGACTGCATCCCCTGCAGAGGGGTAAATCCCCAAAATGGGGCATCTTAGGTATGACGCTAAACTGCATCCAGTAGCGAGGCTCCAGTTCTAGAGCTCTGGGGAGTGTGGAGAAACTATCATTGCCATTACACCCAGGTTCACTTTGATCCGCAGTGGTAGTACCTATTAGTGTCCCATCTATAGGTCAAATAAATGTTTGAAAATTATTTGGATTTGATAGGAATACTTTATATCATATAACAGTGTGCAAAAGTTTAAGAAAGAATACAAAATTGTAAACATAAACATCCAATGTACGCCTAAAATATTAGTATTAGATATGAATACTTGAAATTGTGTGCTAACAAATGATCATTATTAAATAGAAATAGTTACTTGAAACTCTATCATTGTGTATTAGTATTATTACTTGAAGACATACAACTCTCACAGATCCATTATTACTGAATAGCGAGATCGACCCTCGTTGGATACCCCATACTTGCGACCTTGTGTCATCCTATCCGAGGTAAACGGGCTGGGTATATAAAAGGGTGTCCCATCGTAATGGTTAGCAAGCTAGTCTCACAGAGTCATTACTACTGAAAAACGAGATCAATCCTCGCTGGATGCCTCTTACTTGCGACCTTGTGTCACACCCAAATCGTGACGGACAGGTTGAGTAAGAAGGGTGTCCCATCAGGGTGCAATGGCTAATACCTGTTGATGAATAGATATGTTCATAAATTATTCATATTCGGAAGTACTATGTGCAAAAAAAAAACTATTACGAAACAAATACAGAAAAAAATTAGATAGGAACGTACAAGGTATAAAATAACCCCAGACTGTTTGACATGCCGTTAAGATCAGTCAATCAGCATGAAATGGCCCTACAAAAATTGACATGCCGAAACACCAACAAACCATCATCTTTATTTCGCGCGCACAAGAGTTCTTTTTTATATTTTCTGTGGGAGTACATGGTGTAATGGTTAGAGTCGTAAGAAATGGACTCGTCGACCCGAGTTCAAATCCTGTTTGCAAATGGCTGTTCGCATTTTACATAGCGCTAATACCCTTGGGAAATGTATGCATCCAACTATTCTCCCCTACTAGCTATGGGTAAATAGTTGGACAGACAGAGCTCTTTAACCTTGGTTAGGCAACCAGTCTAGGAGAAGTAAAACTCTGAATTCAAACCTGTTAAACTCCGCTTAAAAATTGACCTTGTGTCGTATCCTGCTTGTGCGGATGGAGTTGGTAAAATATATATAATATTTTCTGTTTTCTCTTATTTTTCTTTTATTTATTATTATTTTTTTTTTTTTTTGTCTGTGGATATTGTATATTTTACAAGCACTGAACTGACTTTTTGACGGAAGAATATTCTCAATCTATTTGAAATCAAAGTACTTTCATCTTGAGCAAGTTACTGATAATTGTAGTCACCTCTATTGCACACGAGATAAAATCTTATATATCTTAATCTTCAATCCTAAGCCCCAACATTTGAGCTTACAAGTTTTTCTATAATTACAATTTTGCAGCTCGTTTTTCGTTTGTCCGAATGCACCTTTCACTGTATCAGTGTAATCTAGACTGCTGCCGATGCTCAGTTCTTCTTTCAAAAAAATAAAATAAAATAAGATAAAATAAAATAAAATAAAATAAAATAAAAAACGGCAGGGATCGAATGCTCCAGAAATTTTGGCTCCAAATCTCGTAGCGCATCGATATATAAATTGTGCGTGAGATTAACGTGTGAATAGTGAGCGGGGATTGAAATCTGATAGCAACGGCCAGTGTCATCCTTCTCATGAATCGCCTTCTTCCTCTGCCCGTCACCCCTCGGGTAGATCAGGTCCTCGTTCGCAAGTCCTGGGCTTGTAACAAAATACCCAACAGTCGTAAAGCTACGCTGGTTTTTCTGTTACGTGCTGGCGCCTCTGCTAGCTTCCATTTTTTCAGTTTACATTCTATTAACGTGGTTTTTCACTTTTTTCTACACAAAGAGAATATTGCACGGTACGCTTTCTTTAGGGCAAGGCGATGTTTAGGCATTATTAAGAAGGTAGTCAGATGTTGTGTTGAAAATTAACTTTATATTAGAATTGTTAGAGCTGTACTTGTCTAAAAGAACAAAAAAAGAACAAAAATTATTTACCCAATACGTTCATCACAGGTAGGATGTGACACAAGGTCACTAGGATACAGCGTTATTCAGTAGTAATGGATCTGTAAAACTAGCTTGCTATTACACCACGATGAGACGGTAAGGGCTGTACTCACCCGTGAGTAATACTGAGATTGTGTTGAAAATTAACTTTCTATTAAGGGGTGTAGTGGCTAACGTGTTGGATTGTGACATCGTAGTAAGCTAGTTCAAACTCCAGTCGTGCGATTGCGTTCACTTTCGAACTAATACACTCAGGAAAGGTATGAACCCTCATCATCCCCCAGCTATGGGTTAAATAGTATCACTACTGTTCTTCTGTGAGGATGGCTTTGGCATTAAATAACCTACGAAGGTTGATATGCCATTAAAGAAAGAAACCAAAGCAAATCAAACTTTATATTAAAATTGTTCATGGTATTCTTATCTATGGCTAATACTGTGTATAGCAGAATTGCGGCAAAATAAATCTATGGGGGTATGCAAGTTATTACCATTATTTCTTCTACCCTGTTGGCGGGGCATAGAATATGCCGACTGCATCCCCTGAAGACGGGTAAGATCCTACTAAAATATAATGTTCTAGGATGATACTAAACTGTATCCATTAGTGAGGTAACATTTCTGAAGCTCTGGTGGGTGTGGAGTCACCCCACCGTAGTCATTTGACCCGGGCTATTAGTATTAGTTACGATTCAATCCATGGATCAAATACATCTGTTCTAAATAATGTTAAAAAACTATAGAACTTAATACATTGTCTCTTAAAACATTACTAAGTGTGGTGTGTTTTGTGTTTTAAAATGATTGTGAACTTTATTAATACATTGGCCCTTAAAACATTGATATTGCAACTAAGTATGAAGTGTTTATCTGTTTAAAATTAATTGTGAAGAAACATCTTTGTGTCTTATATGATTGAATACTATAATAGTTAAATTGACTTCCCCGTGAAATAACCCGACAAGGTTTGACATGCCTTAAACGAACCAACCAACCAACCATCGTCTTTCTTTCGCGTGCACGAAACCATGGTTGTTTTCACACACACATATTGAATTGACTAACATAGATAGATAGATAGATAGATAGATAGATAGATAGATAGTACAACTGCTAGAATGGATCTGCATTGCCAAGGTGATAAGTGAATATCAATGTCCAGTGGACCTGGTTACCATTTTTGAGAGCGGAATGCAAATCCGTTTGTTTTCTGTTTTCGGTTCATTTTAATTATGGCCACTCCCCGATTGCAGTTCGTTTTATTTTCCTCAATGAATTTCCTCGATTCGTCGAAAATTGGATTAGCTTCAAAGAAATCGAATGCTTTGTCTATAATCAAAGAAAGAGATTGGCCACAATTATCCTGAAGAAAAAGACATTTACTTTTTAGATTCCAGCTAAAGATTGTCCCCTCTATATGCGCACCAATTGGACACCAATTGATACTTGTATTTTTTTTTTTGTATCTATAATTTTATAAGCATACAAACAGACTATTTGCTTTGGTCATTTATTTAGACTAGTGGGACCTGTGGATATACCACAGGATAAGTTTACTTAAGGGTTATTGCGAAATAGTTCAATATTTAAATAGTATAATAATCTTGATTTAACTCTCTCTCTCTCTCTCTCTCTCTCTCTCTCTCTCTCTCTCTCTCTCTCTCTCTCTCTCTCTCTCTCTCTCTCTCTCATTCTTTTTCTTCCTTTCCTTTTTTCACCTTTTCATTATGGCTGATGAAAACTTAAGCGGTATCGCTTCCACTCGCTCACACCTCTCCCTATCTTTCGCCTACTCTCTTTCTTTCTTTCTTATTATATTTTCTGTGTAGCATTCATTTTACTCCCCTTTCTTTTTTATAATAAAAACTGAATGATCCATTATTTAACCGAGGTGACGACACTCATAAGAAATAAGAACTCGGCGGATAATAAACATCAGACAATCAGTATTTACATTTTTGCATTTCATCTTGGACGATTGGTCGTTCTCGTTTTTAACCAGAGGATATTGCAAGATGATAACGGTCCTACTTTTTAGTAACAGATTAGTTTTACCCAAGGTCAGAATTATAAGGCACCTGGTGAGAATCGAATTCACTAATGATGAACTGGTGTTCACCTTGCTAACCATTAAACTACACGTGCCAAGGGAGTGGATTAAAGTTTAGATACTGGACATGTATTCTGAAAAGGAGCAAAATTAAGGAAAAATTGTGATATTGTAAAAAGTACTAGGTACCTCAAGAGAGTGGATCATTCCAAAAATGAGGGTAACCAAATGAGAATCCGGTATTATTTGTACTTTTGTAATTTTACCATTGTAGTTCTTTTAGACAATAACAAAATATATAAAATAATTCTAATTGATTATTATTCTGATTACTCCATTGTATTCTATCATATACCACAGATGAATGAGCTGTCTCTCTTAATTAAATTCTAAAATGACTTGATTAATTAAGTTAAAATTCGAAGTCAATAGAGAAAAATGACATTGTGACATGCATTTTAAAAAATTGAAATGATTTATAATAAATTTTTTAATTTATCATCTAGATATGTAAGTAAATGATTTATATCATATCTGCATCAAGATAATAATTGTCATGCTTAAGCAATAGTTACCAGGTACTTTTTACAATATCACATTTCTTCCTTAAGGGCTCCCCCTTTTCGGCATACGTATCCAGTACCTAGACTTTGGCCCCAACTGCAGGAGGCACTTTTTTAAATATGTGTATATGAGTATAACAGGTACTGCCATTCCAGGTCAGGGTGGACCTGGGAGTAATGTCAATGAAGTAATACATACTCTTCAGAGCTCCAGAACTGGAGCCTCATTATCAGATTCAGTTTAGAATCATATCCATAACTACCCTTATTGGAAGGAAAACATTGGAGGGAATACAATTAGTATATTATAAGCCTCGCCAACAGGTCAAAACAAATCTAAAGAGACAAAAAAACAGTTCATACTTAGTTACAATACCGATGTCTTAAGAGCCAATGTATTAATGTAGTTCAAAATCATTCACCCCAGAGGGAACCAGTGAGAATCAAACATACTAACCATGGTCTGTTAGCCTAGCTCGCTAATTGGCGTCCCTAAAGATTATTGCTGTAGGATGGTTGAACAATTTTAACTGTCCGCCATAAACATGAAAAGCGAAACAAACGCATTTTGTAAAATGGTGATAAATTGTGCTAAGAAGATTGTACAGCGCCCGATATTAAACAAGAAACGTGCCTGTTTTGAAAATCACCATTCGAAATGTTGTTCTCAAATGCTGAATGCTGTCCCTGCTTGGAAATAGGGAACTATACCAGTCACGTTGTCAAAACAAATCTAAAGAGACAAAAAACACTTCATACTTAGTTACAATATCGATGTCTTAAGAGTCAATGCATGAGTGTAGTTCAAAATCATTCTTCCCAGAGATCTACCGGATGTCATACCCAAGAAACCATTGTTCTTAACCATTTGTAAACAACAATAGTTTCCATCAACTCTTCTTAGTAATAACAATTTATACACAACTAGCAGAGCTACCCGACGTTGCCCGGGATTTAAAAAGTTAGAAATAAATATCTTATCTATATCTATATATTATATATTTGTTTTATAATCTTTTATTCGTTATATTTTAATAATACATTTTTTAAGTTGTTTATTATTACTATTATTCTTGTTTATGATTTTCATTTATTTGCCTTTTATTATGTCTTATCCTTTATTAATTTGTTTTATACTCTAATCATTATTTGATTTTTTTTTTATATATCATTGATTCATACCCTTATTATATTTTATCTATCTTTTCTTATGGAAAATCAGGGATAAAAAGTTTTTGTTTTTGTTCTAATCTGGGACAAAACAGGGTATAGATTTTATTGAACTTTTGTCTTTTCTGGTCTCCAACAATTTTCCTTTATAAATGGACGTTTGTTCGGATGTTGTACGAATAAATATACAGACAGACAGACAGAATTTATATATATATATATATATATATATATATATATATATATATATAGAGAGAGAGAGAGAGAGAGAGAGAGAGAGAGAGAGATGGGGAGAGAGAGAGAGAGATTATATAGTTTCGCGTAACTATACCTGTTTGATAATAACAATTTATATTTCTACAATCATATGGCTTCAAGTATTCCTATCTAATGCTAATAATTTGTAAACTATTACATGGTTTCAAATATTTCAAGCAATTATATGATTATATTATAAGTTGTTTGAAAAATCTGCAAGGATGAAAATAATCACCGTCATAATCATCAAGTCATGCCAACTCTCTCTCTCTCTCTCTCTCTCTCTCTCTCTCTCTCTCTCTCTCTCTCTCTCTCTCTCTCTCTCTCTCTCTCTCTCTCTCTCTCTCTCTCTCTCTCTCTCTCTCTCAAATTCGTACTCCAGTCGCACTATTATGTTCACTTTCGGACAAATGCCTTAGGGAAAAGTATGGATCACCTCATCTATCCAGCTATGGGTTAAATAGTAAAACTACTGTTCTACTACGAGGATGGCTTTGGCATTAAATAATCCTCGAAGATTGATATGCCATTAAAAACAAAGAAATCAAAGCAAAAAATTATAGCATCGAGTAATTATTCTTAATACAAATAATTTGTACAGTTACATCGTTTCAAGTATTTTTATCTAGTACGAATAATTTTCAAATAGATTTAATTGATCTATAGATGCAACCAAACAGGCATTACCAATCAGAGTTAGAGTTTTAAACTGGAACCTCGATACACATCCCCAAAACATCCATTTTTATTGGGGGGAGGGGTCTTACCCCCTCTGAAGAGGATGTAGTCAGTATATTTTAAGACCCACCAATAGGATGGCGTATATCTTTTGTTAAAGATTCAAATATGTATCTCGAAATACATAAATAGTAAGTTTACACCTCCATGTTTGCTTCATTAATAAGAACATAAAAATTTCTTCTTTTTTTTATAGATAGGATAAGGAAATCTACCTAAAGTTTGTTTTTTTGTTTTTTTTATGTTGTTTTTTTTATGTTGTTTTTTTGTACAGTTCATTGATAAAACACAGATTTCTTTTACATATTTACTTACTCTAATGTCTCCCACTACCCGATCTTCTTTTATAAGACAACTTATATATATATATATATATATATATATATATATATATATATATATATATATATATTCTTATCATTCTGCTGCCACTGTTACATGTACCGCACCACATCTCTCTCTCTCTCTCTCTTCTCTCTCTCTCTCTCTCTCTCTCTCTCTCTCTCTCTCTCTCTCTCTCTCTCTCTCTCATTTTACTTATTACTTCTTTCTTTTATTTTCACTCCTCACAAATATGCTAGTGATTCAGAGCATAACTTAGATGCTAACCAAAGCGAAGAGAACCTGATACGCTGCTGGGGATCTCCAATGTTTAGTGATAAATTCTCTTGCTTCCACCGAAGCCAAAAGCCATAAACCCCGCCCTTACCACCTTTCCTGATCAACTGCCATATTCACACCTGCCGACCTTCATACCCGCACACATCAACACATGTTTATCGTCTTCATGTTGTATCATACACACGCCTTCTATTAAGTTACCTATTGAAGATTTCATCACCCAAAATTCTTCTAATTCGTTTAATATAAATAAATAGAGAAATAAACATATGTGGTGTATTTAAAAAGTATCGAGACTGAAGCTGTATTTCCCGAGAGTGGCATGAACAATGAATAAAACGTTAATTTTCTTCAAAACAGTAGGTGTGCCCAAAAAGTATCAATTGTGAAATTGCATTTACCAATTGTGACATGAACAATAAATGAAATGTTAATTTTCTTCAAAATATAAGATGTGCTCAAAAAGTATCGGAACACAAGCTTTATGTACCAAGAGTGAAGTGAACAATGAA
>CM042140.1:51505567-51518067 GCA_023376005.1 Doryteuthis pealeii
AAATATATATATATATACATATATTTTTTTTATATATTATTTATTTATTTATTTATTTATTTATATTATTTCATTTTATTCTATTTTATTTATTTATTTATTTATTTATTTATATTATTTTATTCTATTCTATTTTATTTATTTATTTTATATTTTATTTAAAATCCAATAGTGTCTATCTATCTATCTATCTATCTATTCATATGTCTTTCTGTTTGTATACCTATGATCAATCTATACAACATAATATCTAGATTCTTATTTTTCTGTTATTTTAGTTTTTGTTTTTGTTTTATTTATGTTTTAATTTCTATATATATATTTTTTTCTATATTATTTATTTATTTGTTTATTTTATTTTATTTTAATCTATTTTATTTCTTTATTCATTTCTTAATTTCTTTATTTTTTATTTAAAATCTAATAGTGCCTATCTTTCTATCTATTCATATATTGTTAATTAATGTGTTCATATCTATCTTTATTTATTTATTTTATTTTATTTTATTCTATTAAATTAAATAAAAAATAAATAAATAAAATAGCATAAAATAAAATGATATAAATAAATAAATAAATAAATAATATATATATAAAAAAATATATATATGTATATATATATATATATTTAGAAATTAAAATAAAATTTAAATGAAAATAAAAACAAAAATAATAGAAAAATAAGAATCTAGATATTATGATGTATAGATAGATCATAGGTATACAAACAGACACATAACACATTACACACAAATAGTTATGAATGTTATGAACACATTCAAGATGAATGTTAAGAACACATTTAAGATAGACACATAAACGAGTAGAAAGATAGATAGACAGTTACAGATCTATGATAGACAGATACACAGAAGGGTAGACATATAGTAACAGGGCAAAAATAGATAATCGGATATATAAACAGACTGCCATCAACAGATTTATGGAAAGATAGATATCAACCTATTTAGATAGATATGCAGATAGACAGATACTACCAGATCAAAGATAGATAGATGTACAGATAGACAAATATCATCATATTGAAGATAGTTAGAGGGACCGATAGACGGATAATAACAGTACAAATACGGACAGATGTATAGTCAGACAGACAGAGATTTACAGAATAAAGACAGATAGTTAGACATATAGATAAATAACAACAGACAATAATCTACAAAACTTTTTAAAAAAAGAATAAATAAAAACTAAAATAATAATAAAAATAAAAAATAAATAAAAAATAAAAGAATAATATAAAAATAATATTAAAAAAATTAAATAGAATAAATCAATAAATAAATAGATATTAATAAAAAATAGATATTAAAAAAAATAGATATTAACCGAGTATCGATAACAGACAGACACAGATGATATCAACAGATTTAAGACAACTAGACAATTCAAAATATATAAATATAGGTGTACATTTACAATATATATATATATTAGACAAAAATGGTAAGACTCACAAGATCACCGCTATGAATAATAATAACAATAATAATAGGAATAATAATAATAATAATAATAATAATAATAATAATAATACATAACATTATACACATACTCACAAATGTAAACAAATCTCACCATTCACAAAAATCACACAAACATACCAGCCACATATTCAAATTAAAATATATTAACAGATACACAGAAAGACAGTTAAACTCAATTTAAATATACACACATACAGACAGAAAGATAAATACCACTGTATAAAAACAAATAGATGGACAGAAAGTTTTTTTTTAAATAAAAAATAAAAATTTAAAAAAGTTAAATTCAAATCCAAGTCAAATATATAGACAAACACAGAAAGTATGGATAATACTGTAAAAATAAAAATAGACAAATAGATGGACAGAAAGATTTTTAAAAAGTAAAACTCACACATTCACAACTAATGACAAATCCATCCCCATAAACACACATACACATACTCATCCATTTTGACCCATCCTATCATCCAACATTCTGACCAAACCTGCATCTCCACATAAACATTCCCCATTTAGAGGGAAGAAAATCCACTACCCCCCCAGTCACCCCTGCCCCTACTGACAACCTACTGTTTTTCACCATTCTGAAAATGTACTTCTTTGAAGCAAGAACTGGGCTTTTGTCCTGATGATGGTCAAAATGGCCGAAACGTTGCATCGTCGACAATAAACATCCAGTTTCCATAACATCCCGTGTTTGTCTACTTTTCTCCACACACACACACACACACACACACACACACACACACACACACACATATATATATATATATATATATATATATATATATATATATATAGCATTCCCAGTTGATTGTTATTTAATTATATTAGTTAAATAGAGCTTTGTAAATGGAGTTCAAAACTGTTTGAATTATGCAAATATCCCCAGTGGTTCAAAAGTTATGAGAATCTAAATCCCGAAATTGGGGGTACAAAAGTGGACATGATTTTGTTAAAAAATATGTCAAATCACGGACCAATTCAGAACAAGAAATTCAGTAATTGGGGCAATTATGATAAAACTTGGCATTTTTATATAAAATTCTATGTTCTTTCTGATTCTGCACTCAAATTATATGTATCTCTATTCTGTAACCAATTATTTAGAGAATAAGAGGTACCGATAGCAGGTTTTTTTTTTTTTTTTTTTTTTTTTTTAAGTTTACCACAAGACAACATTTTCATTTTTATACTGCATGTATACACATATATGATATTAATTTAAATATATAAAATCACTTTGAACTTAAAAATGCATTTCTAAATGCTTATGTTGAATTACAAGAAATAGATTACCTATTTATATTTATTTTTACACAAACCCGGACCGCGTGTGATGAGTTTTGTTTACATTTATCGTAATTTTAAGTTGTTTTTGTTTTTTGATTTTTTCCAAAATTGAAACTTTGGCGAAGAAACTCTGACGGTTAAGCAACATATATAAATAACACATGTTTTATATAAAAATAATTCTGAGACAATCTTCTATTAGTGATATAGTGCTTTTTTTTTTCTTTTTCTTTTTGTTTATCTTATACTTTTTGAAGAAATTTCCGTCAACTTTTGTCTATAATATTTTCGCTTCCAAATGTCGGAAAAAAAACAACTTCCTACTTGTATCTTAAGGTGTGTGCTAATTAAATGTAAAATTTCAAGAATATTGATAAATATTAGCCACTTTGATTTTAAGTCACCGTGTGAATTTTAGGCTGGAGAAAAAACTCGTATTACGAATTTCCGGTTGTTCGAAGAAAAATACCATTTTAACCCGCCGTATAAAATAATGCAATGGATAAAAACACATAAAAATTACATATTTAGAAAGATTATTTTCTTTTCTTTCCAGACATATTTTTAAGCTTTGACCTGTAAAACGCGAGAAATTGCGATTTAAACCGATTAAGATCAGAATTTGGCAATGTCCAATACAATCAACGAAACAGCTGGTGTTGCTAATATATATATATATATATATATATATATATATATATATATATATATATATATATATGTTGTTTGTTTGTTGTGTGTGTGTGTGTGTGTGTGTGTGTGTGTGTGGTTAGGAAAAGGCTTAAATATTGAGCATGTTAACGGTTATAAATTTATTTCAATCAAAAAAGATTCTCTTCTTTGAGAATTCTTGGTCTCCTCAGACCGTGTAAAATGTTAATGGTCTTGAGGATGCAAGGATTCTCAAAGAGAATCTTTTCGTTTAAATGAATTTATAACCGTTAGCATGACTAATATGTAAGCCTTTTTCTTTATCAATCCTATAAATATTGCTCTGTACATAATTATCAAATTATTATACAAAGAGCTCTCCTTGCGGACTACCAAATATCTCATCCACAGAGAGCGATGTTAATGCATGCATCGGAAAGGCATAGTCTGCTATAAATAGATAATCAATCATATGGAAATCCGATCTCACTGACAAGTTAAAGCGACAATTCTTCCAAGCAGTAGTTGTATCAGTGCAACTATGTGGCTGCACCACTTGGGCCCTAACGAAACGCATAGAGAATAAGCAAGATGGGAGCTGCACAAGAATGCTGTTTGCGATCTTAAAGAAATCGGGAAAACAACACTCCCTAAGAAAGCGGCTGTACGGCCACTTGCTCTCTGTCACACAAAGCATCCGAGGGAGACTAACAAGACATTCTTAACACTACTGTAGAAGCAAGAACGAACTCATAAGCAACGTTCATGGGCGGATACTGGATGCTGCACAGAGGACCTGCTGAGGGCAATGAATGATAGGAGCAGTTGGCGAAAGGTTGTCATAAATATCTGTGCACTTGATTTATTATGATTTTTATGTCGACGTTTAAACGTTTCAGTTTATGTAAAACCTTCTTCAGGACAATATACTAAAAAGATGGGGAAAAGATATTTTGTTGTCCCGAGGAAGGTTTCACATTCATATATATATATATATATATATATATATATATATATATATTAGAGAGGTCAACGAATCGGACTGATGGAAAGTCAGTCGGGTTTCGCCCCTGGCCGGAGGTAGTTGCTGTGTCTAGCCACACTGATGAGACAGGAAACGTCGAAACACGGTGTCTGTGGATGACACACACACACACGTATATATATATATATATATATATATATATATTTCCCGTCTCATCAGTGTGGCTAGACACAGCAACTACCCCCGGCCAGGGGCGAAACCCGACTGACTTTCCATCAGTTTCGATTCGTTAACCTCTCTAATAAGTCACCCACAGACACCATGTTTTGATGTTTCACGTCTCATCAGTGGGGCTAGACACAGAAACTACCTTGAACACAGAAACCGTGGTAGAGAGAAAACATTTTCTACAACTATTAATGCTCTATATTTTGGATTAACTACTTATGCTTCTGCAATGAAAACGTGGTAGTAACTTTTTTATGAACATATATATATATATATATATATATATATATGTGTGTGTGTGTGTGTGTGTGTGTGTGTGTGTGTGATACCTTCTTCAGGACAACAAAAAATCTTTGTCTCTTTGTTTCTTTTGAAAAGTTATTTTTTTTACGTATAGGGTTATTTATACTGATTTACGTACAATTGTCTATGCTAAAATAATTTTTCATTTTACGCACTGTTATCCACGTTGTGATTAAAAACACAATTATCTATATGAATATAGGTGTTACCAATGAGAAAATAAAAGAAAACAAATAATAAGCTTTTACAATTATTTGCGGACACCTCTCAAAAGGTTTTGCTGTGAGAATAAACAACAAGTTTGACTTTTCACAGGAGAGGATTAAGTACTCTGTCCCTGATATTCAAACATGTGTGTCAAGTTTATCAATTGTCGATTTAATTGATTAAAAATATACCTAAAAGAGAATCAGAGTTTGAGTGTAAATGGTAGGTAGACATTTTGTCGTTGATTATGTCAAACGGCGCCTGACGTAACGGTTATTGTCGAACGAAATGGAATCGGTGATTAGATTTCAAATCATCGACGAAAACTGTTGCGTTTCACTTCACGCTAATGCCCCTGGGAAATGTATGAAACCATCTTTTGTCGCTTCAGCTATAGGCAAATAAGCAAGACGGTCTTGGCTCTTTAACCTTGCTGCAGCAATAGGTCTAGAAGGAATATCATACATTAAAACCAGCTGTACTCCGCTTAAAATTGATCTTGTGTTCCGTCCTGCTCGTAGCAGAGGAGTTTGTTTAAATACGTACAAGTATAAATTTACAGCATCATTATTCAGTCATCAAGAGTTTTTATTTTTTATTTTTTTATTATTTTTTTATTATTTTTTTTTTTTTTTGCTTTCTATCAGAGAGTGGGTGTCCTAGGTATGACTCTAAATTTCATCTGATGGTGAGGCTCCACTTCGTGAGATCTGGCTAGTGTGAAGTACCCCTTCATAGTCATTGCACACAGGTCCATTCTGATTAGGAGCGTTAGTACCCATTATGGTTCCATCTATGTTGTCAAATATATTTGTTTAAAATAATTTGTATTCGATAAGAATACTTGATGCCATATAACTGTAAATCATTTGTATTAAGAATAGTTACTTGAAGCTCTAATTGTTTACTATGGATTATTATTGGTTACTTTAAAGCATATAATTATGTACAAACAAATGACTATTATCAAATAGAAATAATTACTTGAAACCATATAATTATTTGTATTAGATAAGAATACTTGATATCGTATAATTGTAAATTATTTATATTAAAAATACTTGAAGCTATATTCTACTAATTATAATTGTTTATTAATTGTTATTTATTATTATTATTAGTTACTTGGAAATAATTGTAGGCAAACAAATGACTATTATTAAATAGAAATAAATACTTAAAACCAAATAATTAATTGAATTTAACAGGAATACTTGATATAAAGGGAGTAAAAAATATCTTATGAAGCAACTACACACAAAATTTAAATATGAACGAACAATTAACGCAATGAAATGATCCTAAAGGTTTGATATGCCGTAAAAATCAATCAATCAATCGCTCAATTGATCGCAAGTCAACCTAGAGCATCGTTATTTACTAAAATTCGCAACGGATGCGGATGCTTATGATCCGAATAGAACTTACCATGCCAACGAATTGGACTTGGTAACAATCACACTACCATACACGTTTAACTCTAGATACTGTCAGGCCAAAATACTTGGGATTCAAATTTTTTGCTGTATTTCTAGAACGTAAGGCACGATCCGGATGATTTTGCCAGGATCATGAAGATAACGAACCACAATTGACTGTAAAATGTTGAGCTCACCTAATACTCTTCGAGTTTCCTCAACCCTTTTTATAATCCATGTGCAAAAAGGCGATAGCTTAGGGTTTTCATGTCATGGGTATGACGTTAAACTCTATCTGAAGGTGAGGTTTTAGTTCTGGAGGTCTTGTGATTGTGGAGCACGCCTTCATTACCATTGCTTCCAGGTCCATCCTGACCCGGAGTTGTAGTGCCTATTTGGGTCCCATCTATGGATTAAATAGAAAAAATGTGTTTAAAGCAAATTGAGTGCACACCAAAAATGAATAAACAAAAAAAGGCATCGGCATAAAATGGCCCAGAGGGTTGACATGCCGTAAAAGTCAACCAAACAACCAGCAACAAGTTTCACTCTATGGCTTGGAGTACGGCCTTAGAATCGATGGTTACAGGCCTTGCCTGATTGTCGAAATACTTGCAACCGTAGCAAATTTTATTCAACCATCTGGTTACTGCACTGTGATCAACAGCGCATTCATCTTTTGCACAACAAATGTTTTTAGTTGCTTCCGTGATGGTCCAGTTTGAACTCGTTGAGTGTAAGTTCCCGAATTGGACTAAGTTGCACTTCACCTGTGCGGCTTTCAAATCACACATGGCGTGAAGCATTGCACAACGTATGAGCGCACCAATTACCATGATACTGCTAACCAGTGTGGGTAGCTCTCACGACTTGAACAGCTTTGGCCACGTTATATAGGCGCCGCAAAGTAGCACGGTCCAAATATTTCAAAATATTTTGACTCATCCTCGTACGTTAAATTCTTATTAACGCCCTGAACAAAGTTTCAGTTATGCTGCTTTTCCAAAAGGAATAACAATCATCATCAAGTCGCGTTTTCCTCGCCATCCACCCCTATCAGTCATCGCTTCTGGTAAGACCCCGCACACATCCAGTGTCCGTGCAGTGTCCGTGTCGATGTAGGTTTTTGCTGAATAACCCATACTGGTATGTCCATGTACATGTACCCATAGGATAACATCACTTATGAATTTGTCTTTGCTTCTACAGCTTTGCATATCTTCAGTATATCTTATTCGACTAACCCGAATGGTTTGTGTGATAGGAGGCAAGTGGCCTGTACGGCCACTTGCTCTTTTGTGGGGTGTTGCGCCCAGGATTTGTTCAAGACAGCACTTAGCATCTTTTTGCAGTTCCCATCTAGCTTTTTTCTCTAATTATTTCGTTTGAGTCCAAGTGGTGCAGCTGTATAGTAGCACTGACACTACCACAGCCTGCAAGAATTAGCAATTATCGAATATTTATATATTTACCACGAGCAGGATATGACGCAAGGTCAATTTCTTAAGCGGAGTTTAACAGGTTTGAATTCAGAGTTTTCCTTTTCCTAGACTGGTTGCCTAATCAGGATTAAAAAAACCAGTCCACCCTACTATTCATTCGTAGCTGGAGGGAGAATAGTTGGATTCATATCTTTCCCAGTGGTATTAGAGTTATGAGAAATGCAAACAGCTTCGTCCAGGATTTGAACTCGGGTTGACGAGTAGATTTCCTACGATGGTAACCATTACACAACGTGCCTCTACATTCATTATCTAATATCATCATCATCATGTCGCACAATTAGCACGGATATCCATGACAATCTCTCGCCAACCTTCCCTCTCATTCATTGTGCCAGAGAGGTCCTCTGCACAGAATGGCTATGCATATTTCCCCTGAACATTTTTATGAACATTTAGCAACGAAAATTGAAGAGAGTCGTTAAAACGTGCAAGGGATCATTTTAATTCCAATGACATCTGATATACGTGCAGGTGTATTTCTTTAATATTTAGTTTTTTGTTTTGTTATGTTTTTTTGTTGTTTTTTTTCTTTCTTCTTTTTCTTCTAATTATCAGGACTGGGAGCTTTGATGTTACGTTATATAGAGGTAAAAACATGTGTGACCCTAAGCTTGAAATCCCAAGGAGATCTAAAACAAACATAATCTATCAATATGAAAGAAAATCCGAAAGTCAATTTTTTTATTAGAAGACTTCAATTTCATTACGAACAGATGTGATTTAAGTGGAATTGCCATGTAAGTTCAGACTAGCGATGTCAACAATTTTGATTCGAGTTCGGACTTATTATTTCGTTTAGCTTTTCTTTACTCTGACACCAGGCTACTGGTTGCTTGCAGTACGTAATGTTTCTAAAGGTCTATATCTATATATATTTACCCAACCCCTCCAGACAAGCAGGATGTAACACAAGGTCAATTTCTTAAGAGGAGTTTAACAGGTTTGAATTCAGAGTTTTTCTTCTCCTTGACTGGTTGCCTAGCAAAGGTTAAAGTGTCTGTCCTACTAGTTAACCATAACTGGGAGGAGGAATAGTTGGATGCATGCCTTTTATAGCGGGTATTTTTTTAAATTCGCCCGGTCTTCTTGTCTTACACAAGCGTGGTCGGTAAAACCATCACGAAAAACCGATTCCCCCAGCTAATTCGCCCTCGAGAGTAACTGCTTCGACCTTTATGCCTCCTCGCCGGCCGAACCATTCGAACTAACAGGGGTGACAGGGCGCGTACTAGGAATCACCACTCATAACCTGGAGTTGTGAGTTTAATCTGTAGCGGCGTGAGGTAATTCATTTTACCTTCCACTACACCTTTTCCAAGTGTATTAAGACTATCTGAAATGCAAACAACCTCGTCCATGATTTGAACACGGGTAAGCGAGTACATTTCCCACGACGATAACCATTACACATAGCTCCACCCCACGAAATTGGTCCGAAGTTGTTTAATTTGTGTGGTCCGGCAAAGACTGATACGTTAAGTGGAATCTAACTGTATTTCGCCTCTCTCTCCTTTGAAGGTGGTTAAAGTTGATAATTCAGCAGCATATACTTACCCGGCCTTCGGGCCATATGTTTCCAGTCGCTTCGGCTATTGGACTGGTAACATCTATAATACTAGCATGATCCCTAGGGGCTATCCCTCGATTTAAAGGGCAGGGTTGGGTTTATTGCCCAATGACTGAGGTGTCCCAAAAGAGGAATGCCGACGGGATACACGCAATTTGTAATACTGGCCACCTCATGAGCTTCAGTTTGTGCCTGGCCCCCCAGGTAAATCGGTAAAAAAAAAGAAAGAAACACAATAACATAGAAATAATTGTTATTGCATTCTAGCCGAGCTACCCAGATTTAAAAAGTTAAAAATAAATCCCTTATCTATATCTATATAGATTAATAAAAAAAAACATTTTTCTATTTATTTTTATTATCTTTTATTCTTTATATATTCTTGCCTTAAAGTTATTTATCGTTACTGTTCTTCTTGTATTATGGTCAAGTCACGCTGAAAACACCGGTTCTCGCGAGACCACCGAGGTTAAGCAGCAATGAGTTTATTTAATACTTAATTGGTAGACAAAACAGCGGGTACTGTACGCAACCTGAGTTCTTTAGATTATCAAAATAACTTGATTCGGCATTGAATTACCCGAAAAGGGTTGATATGCCATAAAACAAACTATTGTTGTTTGTATTTTATTTTTTATTTGCTTTTTATTATGTTTTATCCTTTATTAATTTGTTTTATTTTTTTATCATTTTTTATTAATCTTTTAATATGTCACTGATTTATACACTCATATTTTCATTTAGTTTTTCTTATGGAAAATGAGAAATAAAAAGGTTTTAGACTCTGGCTGTTCACCTAAGTTTCTCCCGCCCGGCATCTTGTAAAGCACGCCTTTGACTCACTTTATGGTTCATTCACTATGCTCTACATTCACCATGCTGCTTCCCATGGTTTCCGATGCTACAGGCTCGTATGTCATGTATAATACTCTCCTCTCCTGAATCTGATACCCAGTGACTAGCCGGGGCAATGAATATGGAGGCCGAAGGGGTGGGGGGTATATATCAAATGGCTTTTATTTCTATTTGATAAATCAAAATAAATTTTTGGTCAATCAATATATTGATCAATGAAATTAATGTTTAAAATATTGTTAGAATTTAAAAATCATCTTTTATTTCTACTTAATAAACTAAATGACCTTTTTGGCCACTCTTTATATTGATCAATGAAGTTTATGGTAACAACTTGATAATAATAATAATAATAATAATAATAATAATAAATAATAATAATATAATTTTTTCAGAGTAACTCTTCATGAAGAATCTATTGAGTTGCCATAAAGCGCGTTCCTTTTTGTTTTGTTTTATTTTTTTGCTTTTTGTTTTTGTTTCTAAGGTTTTGATTATTTTCTGAATAAAAAATAAAATAATTTCTTCTAAAAATGTTAATATGATCCAGATAAACCAGCAATGGTTCCACTCATATATTTGTTCATAAAAGACATCTATTTCGCCCTGCCATTGCCAGTCTTTCCATTGTTAGCTGAAGTAGCTTTGTATCTTCTCTTATAAGATTAAAAGGGTGTCCATATCACAGTGTTTACCCATTCTCTTGGTAATCATTACAAAAGGCAAATAGCTCTCTTCCTTATATCCACTTAGACCCTCTCTGTTGCGACCAGGTACTGTGATGGACGCTGGTAAACTTTTTGGTTGCATTGGAAGCAGGTAAAATTATAAGGAATAATAACCAAAATTTAAGGTGCTATTGTGTTTTAATCTTATTTTTAATTCTAATATTTCAGGTAGACATCTACATTTTGTTAAAGAGTTTTATAGAATGTCTGTTTTTGTCTTTTATTTTAATTTTAAATGTTCTCTTCTTTGAGCTCACCTGCCAGTTGAATAATCTCTGGTTATCTTTGATGTTGTTTATATGAGAGTCATTTAATAAATAAGGGGATGTGCTTTTAAAAAGCGAAATTTATTTTTCAAAATTTATTTCCATAAAGTCAGCCTTGTTTAAAACTGGTTTATAACAAAAACAATTATTCTAAACTCGCAGAAGCTATTCAGAATGGCGGTAAATCAAACAGTGCTCCAGGCTTTAACAGAGGTCTGTCATCAATCTTTTGGTGGCTAAGTACTACAAATAATGTGAAATCTACAAAAGAATGTGAGATTTGTACGGATAAGCATGTTTTAGTAAAAACATTTTTACAATGGACTAATGAGTTTGCTTCTATAAGTCTGAGTCAAAAGTTCATGGAGTGGAAACATACTGACTTTCCGGTTGAAATAAATTAATCTATAATTGCCGAATGACTAGTTGTTAAGTTTTTTTTCTTCCTTTATATGAAATTGTAAATATTGCTCTATATGAAATGATATAATTGTCATGTATTGAGCGCTCCCGAGTACTTGAAAGAATCTTCATATATGTCAATGTGTGTGCACATATATATATATAGTCATCCACAGACACCGTGTGTGGCTAGACATTCGTAAATTACCTACAGCCGGGATAGAAACCCGATCGATTCATCATCAGTCGAGCTTCTTAACCGCTCGGCCATCGTCACCTACAGAATGGAAAGGAGATGTTGAAAAAGGAAAGAAAGTATAGAATGGATAAAATAGGATATTTTAATCAATTTTACTTACACGTGTTTCGGTCAGGAGTTTATCCATGTGTACATTATTCAAACTATTATTATATTTAAATAACCAAATGAAATGAAATAATAATAATAGAAAAAATGTAGAAATGTTCCGCGCACAAAGAAAATTCGACCTTCATCAGAGTAAATCATTATTTGAAATGAAATTCGTTGAAAAAAGCGGAGAATTTTTGAAATGTTCGAAAAAGAACTTTTTTAAAAAATT
>CM042140.1:51520567-51563067 GCA_023376005.1 Doryteuthis pealeii
AAATATAGAGCATTTATAGCTATAGTAAAAAATGTTTTTCTCTCTAGCACGGTTTCGGTGCATAAGATGCACCTTCTTCATGGGATGTTCTGAGGGTTTGAATTCCGACTGGTCGACTAACCAAGGCTAAAGAGTCCACTGTCGAACTTTTATTATCACTGGTCCCGTATCCTGGTTTGGTCGCTGGATGCTATTCGTGTCGCGTATCTTAAGCCCGAATAGCCTAGCGGAGATTTTCTCTATCCAAGCCTATATCTGGGTT
Source organism: Doryteuthis pealeii (assembly GCA_023376005.1). Taxonomy (NCBI): domain Eukaryota; kingdom Metazoa; phylum Mollusca; class Cephalopoda; order Myopsida; family Loliginidae; genus Doryteuthis; species Doryteuthis pealeii. The sequence continues at coordinate 51,520,830 of CM042140.1, forward strand.
GAATTCAGAATTTTCATTCTCCTAGACTGGTTGCCATACCCAGTGTACCTCGCTATTTTACCCAGAGCTGAAGGGTAAATAATTGGATTCTTTCCCAAAGGTATCAGCGGTATGTGAAATAGCAAATAGTGTCGTTCTGGATTTGATATCAAGTAACTGAGTCCATTTCCACAACTATAACCGTCACACTACAAGCATCTCCACTATCTGTCCTACTATTTACCCATAGCCGAAGGGAGTACAGATGGATTAATGCCTTTCCTAAGGGCAAAGTAAAATACTAACAGCTTCGTCCAGGATTTGAACTCAGGTCACCGATTCAATTTTCTACGACAATAACCGTTACACAAGGCGCCTCGTAATTATATATAATGTAAGTGAGGGGATGTAAAAGAAATAAACAGAGACAGCGACAAACAACAGAATTTGTAAAAAGGAAACAGGGACAGATATTTAGATATCTATCTATATAGATAGATCTTCTCACTCATGTCGGCTCTTCCTTTGGATTTCGTACGTCTGTACTTCAAAGCTGTTTGGAATTCCTGACAAATGCACAATGCAGCGTTTTTGCTATAAGTGGGCCTGGCTATCCACATTCTACGAGTTTTAAAGACGGTTAAAAAACAACAACATGCCTCGGGTGCCGAGACGATGAGAAGACTGTAGGCAAAGAATGCGCATGTGCGAAAAATAATTGTTGAATGGAGGGAAATATTACTCTCTCTCTCTCTCTCTCTCTCTCTCTCTCTCTCTCTCTCTCTCTCTCTCTCTCTCTCTCTCTCTCTCTCTGATAACTTAACAGCTTAAAACATAATTAATGTTAACATGTTGTTTTTAATATTCCTTTTAATTAATGAAGACCGCCTAATGGATACTAATTTCTATTCATGTATTAAAAAAAATTGGCCGAACCCGCTGAAGATATATATATATATATATATATATATATATATATATATATATATATATAATATATATATAGTAAAGATAAAGACTTAAAAATCGGGTATTGTGAAATTATGGTACCATTTCCACCCATAGGTATCTGAATATACTCATGAGCTTCATCGGACGGCATTCTTTATTGAAAATGTAATATATATATATATATATATATATATATATATATATATATATATGTATATATCGGCTTCATCAGACCACGAATCTTAAGGAAGTCTTAATGTTTCCTTAATTTATGTCGACTTCATCACACTGCAAATCTTAAAGAAACATTAAGATTTCCTTAAGATTCATGTGTGTGTGTGTGTGTGTCTCTCTCTCTCTCTCTCTCTCTCTCTCTCTCTCTCTCTCTCTCTCTCTCTCTCTCTCTCTCTCTCTCTCTCTCTCTCTCTCTCTCTCTCTCTCTCTGTGTGTGTGTGTGTGTGTGTGTGTGTGTGTGTTATGTAATGGTTGTCTGACGAAACTGGGTTCAATTACTTTAGTTACTGGTCGAAATAAATTTATAATAGTCAAATGACGCTTTGTTAAGTTTTTCTTTCTCATTGAAAGTGTAAATATTCCTCTATATATAATCAATTTATTAATTATTTTAAGGTTTTCTTGGGGATTTGAAATAATCCTTGTTTAAATCTATAGGTGTGCACCAGCATCAGCATGCATTGTGAATATACAGAGGATATAGATGATCCCAAATAGAATCATCCCCAACTTGCCAACCAATTGGATACTTTTCATTCTTTCTTAGTATACTACATACCGTCGGATTCACTTCCTTTTCTTCTCATATATATATATATATATATATATATATATATATATATATATATATATATATATAGTATAACAGTTAGAGCGTGAAACACGTGCTTACCAAAAAGGATACCAAAAGACAAAAGGAAAGGTTGGAATGGCTATCCTAGGGGGAAGTGGGTGAGTAGTGATTAGGTTGAACAAGAATACGACACTTATTTTACTTTCAGAGAAAAATAAAAAGAAAGAAATACAGTTCAAAATTTTAACTGAACATATATATATATATATATATATATATATATATATATATATATATATATATATATATATATATATATCCAAAAGTCCAGAGAAGAAATCTTCCTTACGACACAAGAGTTTTAATTAAAAAACCCTGTCGCAGTTTGAGAGCTCAATGTGAGCTCTAAATGTAAGAGTCACAGAGCAAATATATAAGTAAAGAAATAACAAAAGACTTAGATATTTAGCATTATAGTCTATTTCAGGGAGCTTAGACAAAGTGTGTAACTCTCCCGACTCATCAGATGCGAATGATGAATTCTTTATTACTTTAAAGGCATTTGAAAACAGATTTTTATTTTTTTATTTTTTAAATTTTATAGTCCTGTGATATGAATTCCAAACGAAATCCTTGATGTTGCAAAAAAATAAAAATTATTTTGTAGTTTCAAATATGAGCACTTCCGCCACAAAAATATCGGTCAACAATAAATGTATCTCTTAATGTATCTCTTAATGTATCTATTATTGTGACAGATTCAGAAAAAGAATGACATATTCCAAATTCGTCACCAGACGAATTCACCTATTCAAACAATAAGAAAATTAACCGTTGACGGCAAGCCAGCAACGGAAGTTAGGAAGGATTTTTTAATTTTGTAATAAAATTTTTTAATATCTTTATATTTTTTTATTATATATAAAGTAAGAGAGTTAAGAAAGAATGTAAGGTTTATAATTTTTAGCATAAAGTGAAATTAAATTTAAAGTGAAATATAAATTAATCTATTTTATTTAATTATATTTTTCTTTCTAAGTGACATATACATATATATATATACATACACTCATATACACACACAAACGTACATAAACATATACAAATACATACATATACACACATACACATACATACAAACATATATGAAGATCCAAGAAAAACAATTGTATCTACTTATATATATATATAATATATATATATATATATATATATATATATATATATATCCATACACACACATGTCCATACACATGCATGTATCCACACACACACACACACACACACGTACACACACCAGTACTAATACATCAATATATCAACAACTACATATCCAAATAGACATACGTGAGATGTAATAGATTTATATTATTTCAATTATAATGGCCAGGGTTAATATAAAAGATATTCTCAATATTCAGACACAAATACATACATCAACATAACTATCCTGCTCAGTAAGATTACATATTATATAAATACACAAAAGCGTATAAAGTATATATATATATATATATATATAATATATATATATATAATATATATATATATATAATAACACAAATATATATCTACACCTACACACACATACACACATACATACAAACACACATACATACATACAATACATATATAAAATAACATATACAAATATAAAGAGTAGTAAGCATTATATTAATCAAAGTTGGGGCTACTACACCTGAGCCAACACATACATATAATCATGTATATACATAAACACATATACAAATACATACATATAAATACATTCACCCAACCTATATCCATATCACATATATAAACATATACACACAAATACACCCATTCACATAAACCTATACATACACCTATAAATACACTTAACAACATACCCCTAAACACATACATATACAAACACATAAACATACAACCAACATACATACTAAAATATATACATAAATACACAATATACATCTAAATCCATCTATCCATCCAAGCACACGCATACATATATAAACACATACATACATACAAACATATATATACATATTATTCAAAGACAAAAAGATAAGGACAATAAAGGAAAATATAAATACATAAAAACATACACACGCATACACACACACACACACACACACATATATATATATATATATATATATATATATATATATATATGTATGTATACGTATAAATATATTTTCTAATATAAACAATAGCAAAAACAACAATAAGAGTAAAAGATAAAGGATGAAGATACAAGCTAGGGGTTACTCGAGGCTATTGGGCAATAAATAACATTATATCTGGAATTTTCTTTTGTGCCTGCATTTGGCTATCAGTTCATTACGTTTGTTCAACAATTTTCTAGAATCCTTAAATAGTATTATCTCTATTTTTTCTGATATACAGAGTGGGCATTTACCTTTGAAATTAGTGGCTGAGTTTGAGGTTCGGACTATTTTCCATTTAACCACAGGGTCGTTGTTTGAGTTCTTGATTGACCAGTAATACTTGGATAATTCCGTTTGGTTAGATAGTGCGGGATTGTTAGAAGAATGTCTGTGGGTATAGTACCTTTGTTTGAATGGTCCTGCAGTAATTCCGAGGTAGTGTTTGGTGTTTCCCGGGTCGTTTCTAGCTGACACCTGGGCTTCATATATCATGTTGCTGGCTAGAAAGTTTCAAAAAATCAATAACCAAATTTGGCGTGTTTCTTAGTTAGAAGGATATTAACATGTATGCAAGATTTTGAATCAGAGTGACGTCCCGTTTTGAACTTATACGTCGACACGTACATACTAAAAACTTACTTTTATGTATATATATATATATATATATATATATATATATATATATGTTAAATGTAAGTTAAAACTGGTAGTAAGGGATGATTCTACTTGAGAAGCAGTGGTATACAACAACTGAATACAATATATATATATACATATATATACTTAATATGCAAGTGCATGATACGTCATAAAGTCAATTTTGACACGGACTTTAACAGGTTTGAATACAGAGTTTTCCTTCTCGGTTGCCATGAAAGATCACAGTCTGCCAACTATTTAATCACAGATGATGGGGAGGGAGAATAATTGGGTGCATACCATTCCCAAGAGTATTAGCGCAATGTGTAATGTAAACAGGCTCTTTCAGGATTTGAATTCGGGTCGCCGTGTTCATTTCCTACGACGATAACCGTTACACAACAAGAGAAACAAAAAGTGATAAGACATACAGGAATATTTCTTTTAAATATTTTTTTTATTGTTCTCAACTAGTTTCGACCTTGGGTCATCGTTAGGAGAGAAGTTCTTGTGAAAGACATTGTTTTAGAAAGTTTTAAAAGAGTTTCTAAGTTTTTGACAAGCCACTATAATCCGGGTTGAGAAATGTATTAGAAGTGGTGAATCCATCTGTTCAGTGAAGAAAAACACACACACACACACACACATATATATATATATATATATGTGTGTGTGTGTGTGTGTGTGTGTGTGTGTGTGTGTGCGTGTGTGTAGTACGCCTTTATGTGTTCATTTACAAATGCCTACAGCATTTCTGTAATTCCTTCACACAATACAAGGATCCCACTCATGAATGTAGAGACGTCGCTTCTTTTGCGCAACTTTTCTGATATTTGATAAAATGTTGATTCTGTTGGAATGAATGATGAAAAGGAAGATGGCCGACTATTTCTTGGTTATTTTGTGCTTGACTCGATAAGCGAAATTCCTTTTTGGTCAATGCCAAATCTACACGTGAACATTCCACTCAGTGAGTTATGCAGCGGATACTTAGCATAATCAAGGAAGAAAATACAACAAGATTCCATGCGATATCTTGATGTAAATTATTCTTTTGATGCATCTACACTAGCAAACCAGTTATATGCATCTAAGCTAGTAATAGTGCTATTGTCATGGTATATGTGCGTGCGCATTATATATATATATATATATATATATATATATATATATATATAGAGAGAGAGAGAGAGAGAGAGAGAGAGAGAGAGAGAGAGAGAGAGAGAAAGAAGCGCGTGGTATAATGGTTAAAGTCGTGGGAGATGGACTCGTCGCCCCGAGTTCAAATCCTGGATGTGGTAATTGCATTTCACTTAGCGGTAATACCCTTGGGAAAGTTATGAATCCTACTCTCCCTCCAGCTATGAATAAATAGTGGGGCAGACTGGGCTCTTTAACCTTGGTTAGGCAAGCGGTCTAGGAGAAGGAAAACTCTGAATTCAAACCTGTTGAACTCCGCTTAAGAAATTGACCTTGTGTCACATCCTGCTCGTGCAGAGGGGTTGGAATATATATATATATATATATATATATATATATATATATATAGAGAGAGAGAGAGAGAGAGAGAGAGAGAGAGAGATTACTCTAGGTCCCACGAAACAGTCTATGAAGCTAAAAATCTAAATCTTCTGTTATTTTATTTCCTGATATAATTTTGCTCTGTGACTCTGACAATAAGAGAACACATTTAAAAAACTACTACGTCGCAAGGAAGATTTCTTTATCTGATCTTTGGATTATCATCATCATCATCATCATGTCGCGCCGGCAGCACGGATATCCAGGACAATCTCTCGCCAAACTTTCCTGTCATTCATTGCTCCTGGGAGGTCCTCTGTGCCGCATCCAGTATCCGCACAGACCTGGTCAATGAGTTCGTCCTTGCTTCTCTAGCAGTGTTCGGTGTATCTTGTTCACTGTACACGGATGGTTTGTGTGGTATTGTTTCCACGTCTTGTTTAAGACTGCACGCAGCATTCTTGTGCAGCTACCGTCTAGTTTATTCTCCAGTCGCTTTGTTGGGCCGTAGTTGTGTCAGTGCTACTGTACGGCTGCACCACCTTGGATTATATATATATATATATATAATATATATATATAAATAAAATTGCAAAACCTGCAGTATAATATAGTACAACATTTGTAATCTTAAAGTTAAAATTATTCACCCCCACCTCAATTGAATTGCCCCGACAGTATCCATTCCCTTCACCACCACCCCACCAAAAACCCAATACACGTCGCTTTCTGACATCTGGCCATGCCAAAAAATACACACGCCCGCACGCACACGCAAATACAAACGCTCACACGTCCGCATTGATCAAACATTACACATTCATAGAACAATGTATTATGTGTGTGACCAGTTACCCCGCATACATAACCTTTATGTTGCCCATAAACACTCACATGCATTCAAAATACCGCCACATACATACGCACATCACTTTATCCAACCATACACATCCTATGTCTATTGAATTTTCTGAAATTTTTTGCAATTTTTTCGATTTTCCTTGCATTTGTAACATCTTCACCTGACGATTGCCTCGCATGAAACCAATATGGTCATGAATGTTCCTTTGTCACCAAATAAATAGATATATAGAACATTTATATATTTATTTTATTATATTATATAACAGTTCTATTTTATATTGAGCACTCTACCAATAATACTGCCTTTGGTACGCCGTGCCAGCAAAAGCTGAAACAGTGACCATCCCACACACTATATATATATATATATATATATATATATATATATATATATATATATATATATATATACTTGGTCTCAAACCTAATGGAGCTGCGTGCATAATTTGAAAACTGGAAGGAAATGAAACTGGTGTATGTTTTAAAACTGGGAACTTGAACCTGGAAATAAAGCCCAGAGGTGGACGCCCATCGGTTGTCAATCATGATGATTTAGAATTAGACATAGTTGGGAAGATAAACATTCGCTCTCGAAAATTTCAGAAGATTTAGGATCATCGAAAAATAGTGTAAGTTTCAAATACTTTTGAAACAACTTGATAGATAGATAGATAAATAGATATGAACTCCGAAGGGGGGAGATAGCTAGTGAACAGGGTGATATATATATATATATATATATATATATATATATATAGTATGAACAAAAAGTAATAAGACAAACAGGAATATTTCTTATATGTTATTTATTCTCAACTAGTTTCGACCTTAGGTCATCGTCAGGAGAAAATATCTTATTTGAAGAAATTGTTTTTAGATTTTTTGAAGCATTATAGAAGAACTATAAAAATTGAAGTATTTTTGAGGGTTTGACATGCTATTAAAATCCGGGTAGAAGAGTGTGTTAGTAATAGCAAGTCCATTTGTTCCGTGAAAAAACCTCTTTGAGGTAGGTTATTTTTTGAATGCTCTTATATATGTGAGGGAGGGTTCTTGGGAGTTGTGTATATGACCATATACGTATACATATAAATGTATGTGTGTGCATACATATATGTGTGTGAATGTGAGTGTGTGTGTGTATCTCGGTACTGTGCGCGTGACTTTTAGATTGTTAAATGGGTCAAAAGTGGCTTGTTTGATGTGTGGCGGTCGGTGTTTGTTTATTAAGGCACCTATGCCATCGGCCCCCTTCATAGTTGTTGATTCGACTTTTATTGCCATTACTAAAATGATGAGTCTATTTTCTGATTAAAACCAAACGAATGAAAACTTTTTATCTTTTTTATCCATCTGTACTCGTGGTTTTCGATGACAGATTTAGTGTCAGTATCTCTTTGGATTCTTTCAATAAGGGTAAATTTGGCGTCTCAATCAAAGTCATGGTCATCTAGTCGGGAGTGTTGCTCGACTGGTATGAGCTTGATGCAATCGAGTTGGTAAATTACGTTTTTGCTTTTGCAGTTTGATTCGTGGTAGATTTTGAAAGGTTTTTTTTTTTTTTTTTTTTTTTTTTTTTTTTGGTTGAGCTTGTAAATGTGTCTGTTGTTTTTATCTGTTTGCAGCATAGGTTGTTTTTTGTACTACAGGGTCGGCAGAATTTTGTGGAATTAGTTGTGGGTCTCATGTTGACTACTCTGTTGTTTAATATGTTGTTACTTCCTATCATTTCTCTGGGGTTATGAGGTCGGCGATAGGTAACTATACCGGGTTCTTGGAAAATATCTCTTAGTTCAGGGTTTATTTTCAGGATGTTCCAGTGTTTTTTGATTATTTGATTTAGTGGTGGGAGGGTGTTATTAAATATCATTATTAGGGGGATGCGATGTGTCTTCTTTTTGTGTTTTGATTTTAGGGTTTCTTGCCTAGGGATGGAGATAGCTTTAGCTACCTGGCTATCTATTAGTGTGTGGGAGTATCCACGTGCTAAGAACTGGTGTCTTAGTTTATTTATTTGTTGCCTTAGCTCATTGTCACCAGTGCAGATTCTTCTCAGTCTAATTGCTAGTGAGTAGGAGAGGCTGTCTTTGAGATGTTTGGGGTCAGATGATTTATAGTGAAGGTAGTTGTGTGTATGGGGGGGGGTTAGTGTGTAGCGTGGTTTGAAGTTGTCTATTTTCGTCTATATATATTAGAATATATAGAAATGCAATTGCTTGTTTTGATTTTTCATGGTCAAATTTAATGGAGTCGTGTGTCATGTTTAGGTCGTTTAGAAAGTTATTGAATTTAGCCTCTCCGCCTGTGTATATCATGAATATATCGTCAATATATCTTGCGTAAAAGAGGCAGTCATTTTTAATTTTCGGGTAGATGTGTGTGTTTTCAAATTTGTCCATGTAGATGGTTGCGTATGAGGGAGCTACAATCGTCCCCTTTTGTTTGTAAGTAGTGTTGACCGTTGAAGTTGAAGTTGTTTAGTGTTAGTATGTGATGCATCAGTGTTAAAATTACTTCCGTGGGTGTTTTTTTGTTGTTGTTGTTCTCTTATTTAGGTGTTCATCTAAAGCTGAGAGTCCCTCGTCGTGTTTAATGTTAGAGTACAGGGATCTAACATTCATTGTAACTAAGATCGCTTCCCGTGGTATTGTTGTGATGTTGTTGATTTTATTTAGGAAGTCCGTTGTGTCTCGTATGTAGGATTTTATTTCTTTTGTAAGTGGTTGTATCTAGTGGTCTACATATTTGGATATCTTTGTTGTGTGGCAGTTGATCGAGGAGATCACTGGTCATCCAGGGTTGTTTGTCTTATGAATTTTCGGAAGAAACAGAAGCGGACAGGTTTTGTGTTGCTGGGTTTTAGTCTATCTGCTGTTTCTTTGTCGATTAGATTTTTTTCGACCATATCTTTTATAGAATTTTTGATGATGTTCTATCAGAAATTCGACACAGAATTATCTTCCCCTGCCGCTAGGGGACGAATCGCCAACAGAAGGTGGCGCGAGAATCAAACCAAACCACGACTTATCAGGGAGCAGTCAACGAGGGAAGTCGCAAAAATAAGCGATCCCTAGACTTTACTTATCACAGAACAGTTACCAGGGAAGGACGTGAAAATAAGCGCCTCCAGCCACCTCGCCCATAACCAGCAAACTTTCTAAAGCATTGTATCAGCATACTTTCTAAAGCTGATACAATAGCATACTAACAGAAAGCTGAAGAACAAGAAACGACCTGACGAAGCGTCTTAACAACATTCCAACCAGCGACCAGAATATCCCTGTTATCACCACTTCTACAACGAACAGTATTTAACCTCACATATAAGTCTTGTAGCAAACGCCAATAAAATTTGCAACAAGTTCTTGTATTATTTGTCAGTACATGTATTACATTTCCATTGTGTTTGTCTTCTTTGTCCGAACAATTTGCTTACAACTGGGAGATTTAAGAGGCCCCTCCCTTTAAACCCGCAATTCCTCTTAGTTCTGGTGGTTTTCAAAGGGCTGGAAGTGCAAGGTAGAATTCCTCGTTATTTAGCTGGTTTTCGGCTTCTCTGAGATATTCCTCGATGCCCCAAATGACCGTTGCACCGCCTTTGCCTGCTTGTGTAATAACCAGGTCCTCTCTGGTGGAAAGTTCTATAAGAGTTTCGCGTTGTTTTTTTTTTTTTTTTTTTGTTAGGTTGTCGTGTGGTAGGTGTTGTTTTCCTGCTTTTTTTATATTTTCTTTTACTGCCATTTCGAATGTTTGAATGGTTGTATCTATGTTGTTAGGGTTGAATGAGGTATTTTTTTCTTTCAGTGGGTCTAGAATGCTTGGTTCATAGTCTGATAGTCCAAAATGGGCTCTTAGTCGAATTCTTCTAAAGAAAGAGATTTACCGTCATTTAAAAAAATGTGTGTGGTTGTTGTAATGTAGTGGACGGGGGCAAAAATTAAGGCCTTTGTTTAGTAGTTCAAATGTATGGATATTGAATTTGTATCTACTTAGATTTATTACTCGTTTGTGTGGATCATTTCTAAACTGACAAGTTTTTCGAAGCTGCTTCGCAAAATTTCGAAAGCTTCTGTTATTTTGTTTAGTGTGTTTTGTGTCCGCCCTTCCAAGGGGCGGCTTCTTGGTTTTTTTGGTGTCTCTCTATGTTTCTTGGGGTTTGTGTGTGTCTAGTTAGGTTAGGCGTCTGCAGAAGTGTCTTTCTTGTTTTATTTTTAGTCGGTTCTGAGTTTGTTTTTCTATCAGAGTTAGTCGGTGTTGTGGGTATCGTTTCGTTGTTTCTCGTTCGTTGGTGGATATACGCGTATGTATGTGGTTTGATATGGAATAATTTCTCTTTTGGTGTTTTCGTTTCTTTTGTTGAATTTCTGAAGTGTGATATTTTGTGTTCATTGGACGTTTTTGTTGTTTCATATTTTCTTGTGTTTCGTTGATTTGTTTTGATGTTCGGTTTCCAGTGTAGTTTTCTCTGTTTTGCAGATTTGATGCGTTGGAGTTCTTTGTTTTTGTCCGCTTGATGATTGCTTATTGTAGTGGTGATTTTATTGTATTCATCCGTGTTTGTTTTTTTATTTTGTCTTTCAGGACTTCGGCTTCCGAATTTATTTCGGAGAGGCTTTTTTCGCAAAACTTTGCAGTGTCTTTCATGAGGTCTAAAGAGAACTGTTCAATTTTTTCGTACCAGTTCGTTAAAAAATCCTCATCGTGGTTGCCGATTGAAGGGTCCAGTTCTATTCTAAAGTTGGTTGGGATCAGTTTATCCGTTATACAAGTTTGTAAGAACTGTAGGTACGACTCGTATCTTGCAATTTTATCAGTTTTTCGGTGGAGTCTCACTGCTAATAGTTCTGTTTCTTCGTGTTGTGGGTTTGTAGTGGTTTGGTTGTTTGGGGTGGTAGCGTCAGGAGTTGTCACCTGTGTGTTTTTTTTCCTTGTCTTGTTTCCATGATTAATAGTATGAACAAAAAGTAATAAGACAAACAGGAATATTTCTCATGTGTTATTTATTCTCAACTAGTTTCGACCTTAGGTCATCGTCAGGAGAAAATATCTTATTTGAAGAAATTGTTTTTAGATTTTTTGAAGCATTATAGAAGAACTATAAAAATTGAAGTATTTTTGAGGGTTTGACATGCTATTAAAATCCGGGTAGAAGAGTGTGTTAGTAGTAGCAAGTCCATCTGTTCAGTGAAAAAACCTCTTTGAGGTGGGTTATTTTTTTAATGCTATGTGAGGGAGGGTTCTTGGGAGTTGTGTATATGACCATATATGTATACATATAAATGTATGTGTGTGCATACATATATGTGTGTGAGTGTGTGTGCATATCTCGGTACTGTACTATATATATATATATATATATATATATATATATATATATATCGCCTCGGGTTCTATACCGGCCGTCACCAGTACATGAGTAGCACATACGGAAAATTGGTGGGTTAATGGTAGGTGTGGCACTCCACTTCAGACGCAAAATAATTAAATAGTTCACTCTGCCTACTTATCTATCTATCTATATATAGAGAGAGAGTGAGAGACAGACAGGCAGACAGACAGACAGACCGAGACACAGAGAGAGAGAGAGGGGGGTGGAGGAGAACTATAAGTGAAACATAGATAGATAGATAGATAGATAGATAGATAGATCTGATTTCCTGGACACAAACTGGATTTTATTACATATATAAACTTGAAATCAGCCAACGCCCAACTCTCACTAATGCCGTTCAACAAAAACCTGATCGCTCCTTGCGTGACCCAAGAGCAGGTCAGCCGTCTCATTCCAGGGTTCCTGCGTCTCATAGTCACGAAACTCGATGCCCGGCCCACATCATCTCTTCTACAATTCCCATGGGGTCGTCCTATAGACATTGTCACCTGAATTTAAGGACTTGTGATGGCTTCACTAGTTCTCACAAAGATTTGATGGTTTAGCCTGTCTGCCGGTCTTTACTTTAACTCACTCGGTGAGGATCGAACTCGTTGACTAAAAATCGCTTACGGTTTCTGTGATTATTTGACAGTTTGTATTTAATAGGAGGGACATTCCTCACATTTATGATTAGACTAGAAAAAACGTAACCCGTTGCGTCACCTATAGAGCTCTGGCTAGATAATTGTGGTCAGGAAGAAAGTTAGTTTGTAAAACGAATTAAAGGGGGAAAAAATACAACTGGAGAAGCAAAAAACATTAAAATCATTTTGCTAAAATTTGCAATCAAGTCAAAAAGTTACCGTCTTTTAGCCAACCGTTAGCTGATGAAAATTAACATACGAATAAGTTCATACACTCCTCTCCAATCTCTCTCTTTACGCTCACAGAGAAAACTAACATATATAAAGAGTAGTTAATCAAGATATATATAGAGAGAGTGACAGACAGAATGTGAAGTAAGATACGGGTGACTTTTTTTTTACTTAATTGCAAATTACGACTGATTAGAACCAAATAAAATGGAATATTTTAAAAACATAACTTAATCCCAAAACTGTGTCAAAAACTAAATAGGAAAAAAAGCCTTTAGTAAACAATCATTGGTTTATTCAGCTTTAGTATAATAATAGATGCCTGTCACAAAGTGTTTGAGCTTCAATTTTTGTCCTAAATCAAATATCTCCCTAGTGCAGTCGCCGTAGCAGTAAGAGGTAAATAAATAAATGCAATAAAACCTATCGTTTTTTGAAAACAAGAATATCCAGGAAACATCTATATATTGATACTCTTGTTCCTTAATCCTCCGACTGTTATCATCAACACCTTCTGGTTAAAAATTAAACCTTCCAAATTGTCCAAGATGAAACGCAAACATGTAAATCCTGATTACCTGGTGTTGCTTATCCACCGAATTCTTATTATGAGTGTCGTCATCTCAGCGAAATGATGAACCATTCCATTTTTATTATAAAGAAATAAAGGGAACAATAAGGACATGCTACACAAAAAAATATAAAAAGAAAGAAAGAAAGAAAGAGAGTTGGGGAAAGATAGAGAGAGTGTGAGCACGGAAGCGATAACGCTAATCTGCTTCAATCGAAAAGAAGAAAAGAAGGAAGGAAAGAAAGAGTAAGAGGGGTTAAATCAAGATTATCATACTTTTTACATATCGAACTATTTTCAATAGCTCTTAAGTAAACATACCAAACGTTGGCCCTGTGGAGCAACGACATAAACGCAGATGACAACAAACTTCGTTTGAAGTGGTTAGATAATTGTATAAGCCATATCTTCACCCTTTCATTCCGTCTCCAGCAAATTGGGGGCACGTAATAGTGACCGTCATAGGAAATGAACACGGTGAGACCAGTTCAAATCCTGAACGCGGCTGTTTGCATTTTACATAGCACTAATATCCTCCCTAGGGAACGGTGCTAATCCAGCTATTTTTCCTCCTGCAATGGGTAAATAGTGGAGCAGGCTGGACCTTGGTATGAAAACCGGTCTAGGAGAAGGAAAACTCTGAATTCAAACTAAAGGAGCTCTCTTCTCGTCAGTAAAAAAAAAACTAAGAGAGCTCCCCTCCTCTTCCTTCTCCTCCTCTTCCTTCTCCTCCTCTTCCTATAATTTAAATAAAGCGAAACCTCAACAACAACTAAAAACATTTGTGTATTTTGAAGGTCCTGCCACAAAAACAACCATTACCAACCTGTGTAAAAAGAATAAAACATCTTAACAATCAATTAGTGTATTGTGTTGTATGCTGGATTATCAGATGGTTGTTAGTGAGTTCAGTTCTCACTGAGCGTCCTATACTTCCTGCCTTGTGCCGCACAACAATCTAAGCTTAGTAAATAACTGTATACTCTATGTTTCATATATATATACTCTCTCACTCTCTTACTTTTTTTTTCTTTTCCAGGCTATAGAACCTACTGTTCTTCCACAAGGATGACTTCAGCATTAAATAACGCACGAAGATTTATATGTCATTAAACAAAGAAACCGAAACGGAACCCTCTATTCCTTTCACTCACTCATTTGACTATTCACTCATACATACAACTAAATATTATGTATTTTTTATTCATCTCTTTTTTTCTCTTTCTATCTCTGTTATTTCTACCACTTTGTCTATATATATATATATATATATATATATATATATATATATATATATGGGAGAATATGTGCTTTTTAATTTTAGTCAGACCTAATTTTTGAAAGTTAATTCATTTATGTTTAATTAGGCGGGATTTAAACATAAATGAATTAACTTTCAAAAATTAGGTCTGACTAAAATTAAAAAGCACATATTCTCCCAAATATACTGTCGGCTGAAAATAGCTAAAAGTTGTTTACATATATATATATATATATATATATATATATATATATATATATATATATATAATCAAATATTATATATTATGGATTTAATATCCCGTTACTAAAGATTTTAAAAAACGGTGGCTTGTTTAGCGTTTATATACAAGCCACCGTTTTTTTTAAATCTTAACATTCTGATGATTGCAGTAAGCATGAAACTAATAGTAACGACATATCAAATCCATAATATTTAATATTTGATTAAAACCTGCTCTGCTATTTTAGCATTGAGTACCTTCATATGCCAATACTTTTCTCATTCATTCTCTATTCATTCTATATTATATATATATATATATATATGTGTGTGTGTGTGTGTGTGTGTGTGTGCGCGCGCGCGCGCTCGCACGCGCGCTTTCAAACTCGTTCATGAACGTTTATATCATCTCCCCTTTCTTTCTCTCTCTTATTAGACAGTCGTAAAATACAAGCTCTTAATAACTTTCCTTAAAATATACGCAAACTGTTTGCCATGTCCAGAATCAATAAACATCAGATATGTTATGTGTTTGTTTTCTCACAGTTTCAAAGAATTTCCATTTGGAATCGCAATTATATGTACTTTGCACACTCAATTTGCTAATCACAGCGAGACTGTCTTAGACCCACGCCATAACCGTTTATCTTGAACAAACAAAAACCCATTACCCACTCCCACCAGTGTAATGTCAGATATGGATGAATAGATCCCTACAGGAAAATGTTAACACAAATCATACAATGAAGATACACACATACATAATTACCAATGCATATGTGTTGTAAGGGAAGATGTTTCCCCTACAAGAAGTTGAATTCGACCAACGAAACACATAAATGATACGGAGTACACGTGGGTATTAGTCGAGTAGTAGCTCGTCTAGCTACAGAGATTTTAATTACTGTTGTTGAAGAGCTGCACGTTGTACTCTATCTTATTTATATATCTTGTGCAAAAGGGTAATAAACCTATGTTAACCTTTCTTCCGGATCTCAATGTTCTTATATGATAAATCACAACAGTATACTTACTGTAGGGCTGCGCCACTTGAACTCAAATTGCTTGGAGAAAAGGCTAAATAGGAACAACACGAGTATGTTGCGGGCTGTGCTTAACAAATCCTGGAAGCAATAATCTACAAAACTGCAGCTATACAGCCACTTACCTCTCATCTCACAAACCAAGACGAGCGAAGACATTCTGGGCACTGTTGTAAGAACGGACTCATAAGCGACATTCTTTCATGGACTCTGACACATGGACACACCACTGTTGGCCAGCCAGCAAAAACTTACATTGATCACCTCTGTACGGAAATCGGGTGCCATCTACAGGACTTACCAAGAGCGATCATCGATAGAGACGGATAGTAAGAGAAGGAGAGTAAAATGAATACCTGGTGTCGGCACGCTTTGTTGATATATATATATATATCCCTTTCTGATTCCTGTGACTAAAAGTTGCATGCCTTGAGGTTGCACAATCAATCGTAAGACAGAAAAAGAATCATGCTCTGCTTACCAGCATCTGGGCACTTCAATTTTATTGCTAACGCTTGTTTTTCTTATTACTTCTTCTTATCATCACATATATATATATATGTGTGTGTGTGGTGTGTGTGTGTGTGTGTGTGTGTGTGTGTGTCTGTGTGTCTGTGTGTGTCTGTGTCTGTGTCCGTATCTGTGTGTCTGTATGTGTGCGTGTGTGAATTACTCTCTTTCTGTCTCTATTCATCATCAGGTCGCACTGACAACACGGATTCTTTTGATTCTCTCAAAATAGCACGCAGCATCCATGTGTAGTTTCCAACAAGCTTTTTCTAAAAGCGTTTCGTTAAAGCCCAAATAGTGTAACCATACAATGGTACTAATACGGCTACTGCTTGTAAGTGTGTGTTAGGAAGAAATGGAAATAAATCCGACAGTATGTGGGAAAATGATAGATAAATGAGAAAAATGAGAGTTATGAAGATGATTTATTGATATTTGAAAATGTAGTCAAAATTTAAAAGGTTTCGATTATTAAATATATATAAGATATATATCTATAATCTTCATCAAGGCATTCCTCGTGATGTGCGTATATATATAAATGAACTCTCTCGTCGATTTTCGACGTATGAGGGTTCATACACACAATGCACATCCACACAGGGATTTGTTTATAGTGGTAAAGGCTTGTGTTGGATCATCCACACTTTTTGGCACAGTCGATAGGAAAGAATTGGTGCATCAAGGGTTACCACAAATTCAATCAACGACCGACCTCAGGAATTTTGAATTCAGATTTATCCCTCTCCTAGACTGGTTACCTACCCAAGGCTAAAGAGCCCAGTCTGCCCTACTATTTAACCCATAGCTGGAGGGAGAATGTATGGATTCATACCTTTCTCAATGGTATTAGCGCTATGTGAAATGCCAACAGCTTCATCTAGGAATTGAACTCCAACCGACGAGTCCATTTTCCACGACTCTAACCCACGCGCTTCCATATATATATATATATATATATATATATATATATATATTATATATATAGTTTTTCCTTCTCCTAGACTGGTTACCTAGTCAAGGTTAAAGAGCCCAGTCTGCACTACTATTTACCAATACCTGAAGGGAAAGTAGTTGGATACCAAAGGGTATTAGCGCTATGTGAAAATCCAAACTGCCTCATCCAGGATTTGAAATCGGGTCGACGAGTCCATTTTTTAACACTCTAACCATTACACCATGCACCTCTAATATATATATATATATATATATATATATATATATATATATAATATATGTGTGTGTGTGTGTGTGTGTGTGTGTGTGTGTGTGTGTGTAACTATAACAAAGCAAAATTGGTACACCATAGCGCATATCAATATAACGGATGTAACTATGAAATACTGATGAAAATCACTCATTCCTAAAGAGAAACAACAGTATCATCAAAGACCGCTATTACAATGGGAACCCAAGGGGTTCACAGATCATCTAGTAAAATATATCTTTGTATACATCAAAAACTGAGAATTATCTGTCAAACACCTAAAGATGAACCTTTGACTTTCTGATTCAATCCAATGAACCGAAAACATCTGGCTGAAATTTGGTTTTATTTGATTTTAAAATCACCGAATTTGTCTGAACAGCACTTCAGATCAATTAATTCATTTGTTCACATTTCTGTTTACGGTGTTAAATCAACAAGAGCTCATTCTATTTATTTATCTCTCTCTCTCTCTCTCTCTCTCTATATATATATATATATATATATATATATATATATATATATATTATTATTATTATTATTTATATTTCTGCTTGAAGGCAATTATAAATGCATGTATCGAATAAGATTCGATAATTATAGAAAATAATCTTAACAAGTAAATCCCGCAAAGGATGGCTCGCTATGTAGAACACCGTACAGACTGTTTCGACTTTATTAAGTCTCTTCAGCGATGTATACTAACGACTCCCCTCCGACAGGAATCGAAACCGGGACTTCACAGGCATAGTCAGAGACCATATCCGTTCGGCCGCCGGTACATAGCGAACAATCCCTGCGAAATTAACCTTGTCAATGATGATACTACTATTACACGCCCCTGCCATAGCAGGCAAGTAGACGTTTTTTATTTAGTAAACAAACCCGGCCGTTAGCTCTTCGGCGAAGTGAATAAGATTTTTGGGTGTTTTTTTTTTATAGAAGCAAGTTGAATAAATTATTATTTATATTTCTGCTTGAAGGCAATTATAAATGCATGTATCGAATAAGATTCGATAATTATAGAAAATAATCTTGACAAGTAAATCCCGCAAAGGATGGCTCGCTATGTAGAACACCGTACAGACTGTTTCGACTTTATTAAGTCTCTTCAGCAATGTATACTAACGACTCCCCTCCGACAGGAATCGAAACCGGGACTTCACAGGCATAGTCAGAGACCATATCCGTTCGGCCGCCGGTACATAGCGAACAATATATATATATATATATATATATATATATATATATATATATATATATATATATGATGATTTGAAGGCAATTACAATGCATATAAAAAATAAAAACAAAAAGATGTTATTTTTGTCTTATCGATTTCAAAGTAGAAAGTTTATCTTCAGTGATGAACATCAGAAATGTACGTGCTTAAGTTTTTTTCTGTGTGGTTATATTTTTTTCTTCTTTTTTTTTTTTTTTCTTTCTCCTCCTTTCTTTTTTCTTTATGTTATGAATGAAATGGGCGAATAACTGTAATTTCTTTTTTTTTTAATACCTGTTGAGAACGAATGTTTGAACCCCTACTCTTGTATATGTATCCAATATTGTCTGTTTATCTTCCGGTGAAACATTGCAACAAAGTAGCCATGTTGAATTCAAAATAATTCATATACTTAGCTATTTCTTTTCTTTTCTTTTTTTGAATTTTTTTCTTTTTTCTCTAATTTTTTCTTTTTTCTTTTTTTTTTCAGTTGTAAAAATTAAAATGTATTAATTTAATTAGATAGGCCAGTAAATAATTAAATAAAAGATTATCTTTAATTATATATTAGGAGGATTGAAGGAAAATTTAAGAAATATATGTTTTATGAGTATTTTTTTATTTTAAATAGATTAAATATTATATATTAATTATATATTAAAATATTATATAATAATTATATATTAGGATTGATGTAAAATTTAAGAAAACTATGTTTTATGAGTATTTTCTTTTTAAATTTCAAATAGATTAAATATTATAAATTAAATATTTAAATTACAAAAGGCATAGTGGTTTTTTGGGCTTTTTTTTTTGTTTTGTTCTTTTTATATTAATAGTTCTATGTTTAATGAGTATATTCTTTAAAATATTTTTTTATTAATAGTTCTGTTTTGCAAGTATTTATTTATTTATTCTTTTTAAATTTCAAATAGATTAAATGTTATAAATCAAATATTTAAATTTCAAAAGGCATAGTGTTTATTTATTTATTTATTTATTTATTTATTTATTATTATTATTATTATTATTACATACATATATATATATATATATATATATATATATATATTAATAGTTCTAGACTGACCGTAATCTTAAGAGGGTATTATGGTTTAAAGGAATGACGTCATGGTTTAAAGAAATAATGTCATGTAAAGAAGTTAATAAGTATGTTAATAGTGTTAAATTAACCGTAATTTTATTTTTTATTTTATTTTATTTTGAGTGCATGAAATGTTAAGAATCAATTGTATGTGCAAATAGATATCTATTATAGATGTATTACATAATTCAAATCCGTTATCTCAAGTGTCCACCTTGGACTTATTTCTTGAGGAATATCTACTCTNTTTAGAAACGTTCATATGTGTCCGATACTGGATCGCTTAGATTGGCAACGTTAAAACTCAATTCGTTTGTTTGATCCGTGTTATTCTATTTTACAGTTGAAACACACACACACACACACACACAACACACACACACAAAGCACCACACCAACACACAGTCCTTGCTTTCTCCAGCAAGTGTCCCCCGTGTCTTGTTCCGTCTTACTCGATGGTATCGGTGAATGTTGGCCGGTGCCCGTACAGCTGCTTTCTCAGTGGGGTGCTGTTTTCACGTCAGTTTCAGGCATCACCCGCAGTACTTTTTGTGCAGCTCCCATTAGTTTATTGCTTCTAGTTGCTCGTTAGGCCAGTAGTGCAGCCATTAAGCAGCACTGATTACGGATAACGGCCTGGAAGAAACTGTCCTCTTTAACTTGTCTGTGGATTGGATTTACATATAATCGATAATTTATGTTATAGCGCCATGCCTTTCCTATACGTGCTTAACGTCTTTTCTACTGGAGGAGATGTACTGCTAAGTATCTAAATTGTTCTACCGTTTAGGTGCGAACTGTATTATAATATAATATATATATATATATATATATATATATTATAGATCGGTTTTAATCGATTACATTATATGGGGCGCTTTCAATGTATCACCTTTGTAAATACTTAGTAATTCTTCAGAATAGCTATTACTAATGATACGAAAGCATGAAAACTATATATACTATTATATAATATATATATATATTATATATATATATATATATATTATATGATTGTTCTAGTCCAACGGGAGAAAATTCAATAATTTTATAAAAAAAGAAAGGTCCGCAAATATGTATTTGTTCTCAGAAAATTTTTAAAAATTCTTTTTGTTTTACCATGATGCAACACGTGTTTCAGATCTTTGTTATCTTTAGGGCTTTTGATTGATAGATATGAACATAGATTCTTACACTGAATGTGTATATATTATAATACATGAAGTATTCACTCCTCTTCACTGGTTTTGTGGGAGTTGAAAAGGAATTTCATTTTTAACATAGTTTTTAACAGGTGTTTTTGTTTTTTGGGTGGTTTGCTATAAAATCATTAGCTGAGTTTTTTTAACTTTTTTTATCTACTTTTTTATTTGGGTTTGTCTGATAAAGTCATGAGATGTTCATTTGATATATCAGGTGTGTGTGTTTTGAATTTGCTTTTGTTCTGGGAGAAATTCTATGTTTTCTACTTAATTTTACTTTTGTTGGATGTGTGTATGGTGTGTGGCCTACGTATATGTGCCTATGTTTTACTTTGTGTGTGTGTGTGTGTGCGTAGGTGTTCATGTATATGGTTGTATTCGGTGTGCATATGTGCTGTATATATAATATACATACTGTAAGAGTTGAATTTTTGAATTAAGAATTAAATTTAGTCTATTCATAAACTATCCTTCTATCTATTCATCTATCTATTTACTGTTATCAACTATCTTGCATCTCTATATCTCATCTAGTCATATCTATCTATATCTTTAATTAGTAAAACTAAAAAAGTAAAATACATATAAATTATATCTATAAAAATAAAACAAAAAATCCTCAAAGATACATAAAAACTAAAGATAAAGATACTATCTATTCATCTACTATCTATCTCTTCTCAGTTCTTTATACTATCTATTCTTATTCAATTATCTATCTATTCTATCTTCATTATCTATACTATCGTATCTTCATTCATCAATGAATCATCCTATCTATCTATCCGTTTCAGTCAGTTGATATCTATCTATCTATCTATTCTTTTCAGTCAGTTGATATCTATCTATCTGTGTCTATCTGTTTCAGTCAGTTGATATTATTCTCTCCTCTCTCTCATCTCTCTCTCTCTCGATCTCTCCTCATATTATATATATATATATATATATATATATATATATATATATAGTCAGGATCTGAGAGGTTGTGAACGGTTTCTACGGATCCGTTTTTGGTTTTCCTAGAATTTTCTCTATTTCGGGTCGGATGCGATAAGAAGAAGGGCAATTATAGATTTGGCTGCGATAGCCGTAAGAGTTATGCCTCTGTAGTTTTTAGTATTCCTAGGTCTCTTTTTTGGGACGGAAGAGCATCCTTTGTCCATTTATCTATTCTATTTTGTCTATATACTGCATTGCATAGCCTAAGCGTATGTCGCTGAACTTGCCCGTTTTCCATACTCCGGGGGTATTTCGTCAAGACCCGCCGCCCTTCTACCTTTAGTTCCTGACTTATACGACGAATCATAAGAAGGATTGCGAGCAAAGGAATCTAGAGGCACGCTACCATTCGTAGATTTTTCCAAGGCATTTTGAGTTCCATACACAGAGGAAAATGGACAAATACTACTAGATACGGCTTACCAGAAGAAACTGTTGCTGCTATATGATGGCTATAACAAAGACACACAAGCAATGGTACGCTTCATCCGATGGCGACACAGATTTCTTCGACATCGAACTGAGTCTACAAGGAGATCACTAGCACCATATATATTATTCATATGCTTAGACTATGTACTCGAACATCTTAGATACCATAAAAGAAGAAGGCTTCATCACTAAAAAAGCAAGAAGCAGTGCATATCCGCACAAGAAAGTCCAGATTGCAGACTACGCTGCCTGACCTTGCACTCCTTGCAGATACACCACCACAGGCGATTCACTACTGCATAGCTAGAGAAGGCAGCAAATATATTGGCCTTCATGTAAACTCCGCGATAAAACAGAGTAATATTTCAAAGGAAGGAGACTAACCACACTCAACGGTAAGCCCCTTAAGGCCAGTAGAAATCACGATAACCAAGGTGGTAATATCTTATCACAAAAGCGGATGTAAATACACGAATAGGAAAAGCGTGGTCGGCCACAAACAAATTATCAGCTAAATATGGAATCGATCTCGCTGACAAGCTATAAGCGACATTTCTCCCAGGCGGTGGTGTATCATGTTGCTGTATCGGATGCACCACTTGAACGCCTAACAGTGGCCTTGAAGATAGCTGGACGGGAGCTGCCAAAGAATGCTGCGTGCAGTCTGAATCAAGATCGTGAGAGCAGCACCCACGAGAAAAACTATACTGGCCACCTGCCCCCCCCATCTCACAAACCATTCGAGTGAGACGCTAAACATGCCGGACACTGCGGCAGAGAAGCAAGGATGAGCTCATAAGTTGGAACGTTCTCCTTGTGGAAGCCAACACACGTACAGCTAGTGAGGGCGCCCAGCACGGACTACATTGACCAACTAAGCAAAGATGCAGGTTGCTGCGCAAGAGGGACCTCCCTGGGAAAATGAATGATAGAGAGGTTTTGCGAGAGATGTCATGGATTCGTGCTAATATAGCGCGCATGATGAGATGAATATATATATATATATATATTATATATATATATGATAATATTATATTCCTAGTATGTTTGTGAGCATCTATCTATCTATCTATCCCAATATTTTAAAAGATGATATATCAAATCTATCTATCTGTCTGATCTATTTCATGTGTTTATATCTATCTTTAATTCTATCTATCTGTTCTCATATTATCTCAGTCTGTTCATATTTTCATACTTATTTTTCGTATATATCCTCTGTGTTTGTTCATTATCTATCTATATATGGATCTATGAAATCTATTTATCTATTTTAAATTGTGTTTATCCTATCTATCTATCTCTGTTTTTTCATAATTCTATCTTATCTATCTATCTATCTATCTATCTAGTACAACATCATCTATCTATTCTTATTTCTGTTCATATCTATCTTCCTTATCTTTTCATTTCTATTATCTATCTACCGCCAGTCGTTCCTATGTATTAATATATGTATGTATGTTCTGTATGTATGTATGTATGTATGTATCTTGGACTGTTCCACTATCTACCTATCAATCTATCTCATTGTGGGTGCTTTTTTTGTGGTGGCGCCTTTCTTGTATTATATGTATACGTACCCCATACATACATATTTCATATTATATAATTGATATTTTTGTTTTGTGTTTACTGTTTGTGTAAAATTTGTTTTTTATTGTTGGTGCATTGTATCGTTGCTTGTGTAGGTTTCAGTTGTTGTGTGTTGGGTGCTTATTTGTGTTCCTAATATTGTGTTTTACCACACACACATAACACATAGGTTGTGATTCTTTTAGTAGATCATATTTGGCTTATGGAGTAGTTGTTTTGGCTGTGTTGTGTGTGGTGTAATACTCGATTTAAATTCGGGTTTGTATCTTTATCTATGAAATGTTTCTTTATATTAGGTAGAGTATATGTCATCAGTTTGATATATCGGCATCACTTTAATTTTCCTTTGATTATTCGTGGATATGTGTTTCGATAGTATAGGTTTCTATTGTTAGCTAATTATGGTTGCTTTTGTGTAGTGAGATTTTTTGTTCAGTGATGATGTGCATCCCATGTATATTTTCTTGCAGTTAGTGCATTCTATTATGTAAACTACATTTTTGAGGTACAGTCAGGTTTCTATTTATTTTGAAAGTTGTGTGTTTTGTTTTGAATGTATAGGGTTGGTCCCTATCTATCTATGTTGCATACCCCACACTTCTGTTTCCGTATTTGAGAACCTGTGTAGTTTGTGTCCCAAATTTGTGAGGAAGTTAGTATTTGTTTTTTAGATTTTTTGATATCTTCTTTGCTTTTACTTATGTTGTTGTGTCTAATATAATTTTAAATTTTTTCATTGTTTTCGAGTTGGTGTTAATTGTTTGTGAATAATTTCAGGTTGTTCTTGTTAATGTTGAGGACATATGCTAGTTGTTGTTCGTTTGTTATGTTTTTTATGTGGGTTCTTTAATTGTTCTAATGGTATCTCCTCCGCTAATTCAAGCCTTTGTTAACTTGTATTGTGGGTAGCCTCTCTGAGGCTACCCGCAACAATTCTTTTAGCGGATTTGTTGGAGGTTTTTTATCTGCTGGACTAGTGGTGTATAATCCTACGCTGCAAGTGCATAAGGGATGGATTTTATCAGTTTTCTTAGGGTGGTGCTTTGAAGTGTAGTAGTATTCGTTGTGTGTCTGTGGGTTGTGTGTAAATGTTGTGTAATTGAACCATTATGTTTTTTTAATGATGATATCTAGGAATGGTAGGTTCTTTAGTTGTTATTCTATAGTGATTTTTATTTTTGGGTGTAGGTTTGTAATAGCTCGTGTATTTTGTGATTCACCATGAGTATTTCAGAATATAAAGCAGTCAATCTAAATCCTTTTCCTGATTTATAACGTTCTATTTGATATTGTCATTCATATTCTTGTTCTATTTTAATCATATAGTGTTCTCTGAATATTGCTAAGGTTAAGGGTTTTGCATATTTGCGCCATCTTGCCCCATAGCCAGTTCCTAGTGTTTGTATGTAGTTTTTTGTTGTTGAATTGAAAGGAGTTATTGTTTAGGATGAGTTCTATACGTCGTCAATGTAAATTCCTTTTGATCTAAGAGTGTAACATTCTGGGTATTTCTCATTTAAAATGCAGATGGCTGCTTGTTCCTAATTCAATAGGGGACATTGCTATAAAACTTGGTAACGTCGAATGTTACATGAGTGTGTCAGGGTTACTCTTGTGGTATGTAGTTTAGGATTGAATGTAAATCTCTAACGAACTTTTTAATGTTTTTAGGAATGGCTGTAGTAGGATGTCTTAGTTTGCTATATTCTGTTGGTGGGACATGCTGGTCCTGCTACTATAGGTCTAAAATTTATAGGTCATTAGGTCTTGTTTTCTATATATTTCTGATTTTTGTGTCATGTATTGCTGCTTCGTTTCTTTGATTGTTGGATGTTTGTGTAATCGTAGAAGTTGCTTGTTTTGTGGGGAATCGGTTAGAAAGGCTTTTCTTTTTGGTTAGTATTGTCTGTGTGTTTGTGCAGAATGTTTGTAATTTTTATATTAGTTTTTAATCTATGTTTGTGTTCTTATGGTTGAGGTAAGTATTGTCACTAATGTATCTCGTGGAGTTTTGTATTATGTATGTTTTGTTTTAGATGAATATTATCACTCCTTTCCAGCTCTTTTATGACTATTGTCATTGTTTTCACTGTAGGTTTTTTAGCTTGTTTTGTGTTATGTGATAGGTTGTTGTGTGTGTTTTTTCTTCTCTGTAAATTGATGCTCCAAGTTTTTCCACAAAATGTATTTGTTCACTATTTTTGTTTTTTCTGGGAAGAATTTGGATTTGTTTTTTTACTAGAGAATCATCTGATATATATATATAGATATATATATATATATAATATATATATATTATATATATATATAATAATGAAATTGTAATTTGCTTGAAGCATTGTTAAGTATTTATATATATCAACTGACTGTAATATGCGTATTAAAACTAAAACAAAAAGATGTTATTTTTGTCTTATCGATTATCAAAGTAGTACCTTTTATTTCAGAGATGAAATATCAGAATGTACGTGCTTAAGTTTTTTTTCTGTGTGGTTATATTTTTAAGATTTTTTTTCCTTCTTTTTCTTTCTTTCTCCTCTTTCTTTTTTTCTTATGATATGAATGAAAGGGCGAATAACTGTAATTTCTTTTTAAAAAAATATCTGTTGAGAACGAATGTTTGAACCCCTACTTCTTGTATATGTATCCAATATTGTCTGTTTATCTTCCGTGAAACATTGCAACAAAGTAGCCCATGTTGAATTCAAGATAAAACGGGTCACATAGAAAAATTCATATAACTTAGCTATTTCTTTCTTTTCTTTTTTAAATTTTTTTTTTTTTCCCTAATTTTTATTTCTTTATTTTATAATTTTTTTCAGTTGTAAAAAATGAATGTATTGATTTAATTAAGGCCAGTTAATAAGTAAATTAAAAGATTATCTTTAATTATGTATTAGAGAGATTGAAGGAAAATTAAGAAATATGTTTTATGAGTATTTTTACATTTAAATTTTTTTTAAATAGATTAATATTATATATAATTGATTCTAATACACTTGAATTAAGAGAACACATACAACACGTGCATCATAAACATTTAATCAAATGCAAAAAATAAGGACAACATTTTTCCGTTAAGATAAAGACAATAAATACGCAATATTGGTTAATCTCAGATTAGAGAAAGTTTATTAATTGCTAAATTAAGTCCTAATATAAACAATAGTTTGAATTAACACGGAATACATATTTAACTAAATTACACGTTCCATACATAGCTTATAGTTTATTTAGTATACATATTTACACATATATATGTAATTTCCCTATCACAAATTTGAACCTATTAACAATCAACTATTTGCATATTTTACTTTTTTCCCTCAAGAAATAAGTCCAAGGTGGACACTTGAGATAACGGATTTGAATTATGTAATATCTCATCTTAATAGATATCTATTTGCACATACAATTGATTCTTAACATTTCATGCACTCAAAATAAAATAAAATAAAAAATAAAATTACGGTTAATTTAACACTATTAACATACTTATTAACTTCTTTACATGACATTATTTCTTTAAACCATGACGTCATTCCTTAAACCATAATACCCCTTAAGATTACGGTCAGTCTAGAACTATATATATATATATATATATATATATATATATATATATATGTATGTAATAATAATAATAATAATATAAATAAATAAATAATAAATAAATAAATAAACACTATGCCTTTTGAAATTTAAATAATTTGATTTATAACATTTAATCATTTGAAATTTAAAAAGAATAAATAAATAAATACTGCAAAACAGAACTATTTAATAAAAAAATATTTTAAAGAATATTACTCATTAAACATAGAACTATTAATATAAAAAACAAAACAAAAAAAAAAAAGCCAAAAACCACTATGCCTTTTGTAATTTAAATATTTAATTATAATATTTAATCTATTTGAAATTTAAAAAGAAAATACTCATAAAACATAGTTTTCTTAATTTTACATCAATCCTAATATTATTATTATATAATATTTAATATATAATTAATATATAATATTTAATCTATTTAAAATAAAAAAATACTCATAAAACATATATTTCTTAAATTTTCCTTCAATCCTTCTAATATATAATTAAAAATCTTTTATTTAATTATTTACTGGCCTATCTAATTAAATTAATACATTTAATTTTACAACTGAAAAAAAAAAAGAAAAAAGAAAAAAATTAGAGAAAAAAGAAAAAATTCAAAAAAAAAAGAAAAGAAATAGCTAAGTATATAATTATTTGAATTCAATGGCTACTTTGTTGCAATGTTTCACCGGAAGATAAACAGACAATATTGGATACATATACAAGAGTAGGGTTCAAACATTCGTTCTCAACAGGTATAAAAAAAAAGAGAATTACAGTTATTCGCCCATTTCATTCATAACATAAAGAAAAGAAAGGAGGAGAAAGAAAAAAAAAAAAAAAAGAAAAAAAATATAACCACACAGAAAAAAACTTAAGCACGTACATTTCTGATGTTCATCACTGAAGTATAACTTTCTACTTTGAAATCGATAAGACAAAAATAACATCTTTTTTGTTTTTATTTTTATATGCATTGTAATTGCCTTCAAATCAATTTATATATATATATATATATATATAATATATATATATAATATATATATATATTATATATTGTTCGCTATGTACCGGCGGCCGACGGATTATGGTCTCTGACTATGCCTGTGAAGTCCGGTTTCGATTCCTGTCGGAGGGGAAGTCGTTAGTATACATGCTGAAGAGGACTTAATAAAGTCGAAACAGTCTGTACGGTGTTCTACATAGCGAGCCATCCTTTGCGGATTTACTTGTCAAGATTATTTCTATAATTATCGAATCTTATTCGATACATGCATTTATAATTGCCTTCAAGCAGAAATATAAATAATAATTTATTCAACTTGCTTCTATAAAAAAAAAACACCCCAAAATCTATTCACTTCGCCGAAGAGCTAACGGCCGGGTTGTTTATAAATAAAAAAACGTCTACTTGCCTGCTATGCAGGGGCGTGTAATAGTAGTATCATCATTGACAAGGTTAATTTCGCAGGGATTGTTCGCTATGTACCGGCGGCCGAACGCGATATGGTCTCTGACTATGCCTTGAAGTCCCGGTTTCGATTCCTGTCGGAGGGGAGTCGTTAGTATACATCGTGAAGAGACTTAATAAAGTCGAAACAGTCTGTACGGTGTTCTACATAGCGAGCCATCCTTTGCGGGATTTACTTGTTAAGATTATTTTCTATAATTATCGAATCTTATTCGATACATGCATTTATAATGCCTTCAAGCAGAAATATAAATAATAATTAATAATAATATATATATAATATAATATATATATACTATATATATATATATATATAGAGAAGAGATGGAAGAGAGAGAGAGAGAGAGAAGAAATAAATAGATGAGCTCCTTGTTGATTTAACACCGTAAACAGAAATTGTAACAAATGAATTAATTGATCTGAAGTGCTGTTCAGACAAATTCGGGTGATTTTTAAATCAATAAAAACAATTTCAGCCAGATGTTTTCGGTTCATTGATTGAATCAGAAAGTCAAAGGTTCATCTTTAGGGTTTGGACAGATAATTCTCAGTTTTTGATGTATACAAAGATATATTTTACTAGATGATCTGTGAACCCTTGGGTTCCCATTGTAATAGCGGTCTTTGATGATACTGTTGTTTCTCTTTAGGAATGAGTGATTCATCAGTATTTCATAGTTACATCCGTTATTAACAAGGGAACCCAAGGGGGTTCACAGATCTTCTTAGTAAAATATATTTCTTTGTTATACATCAAAAAATGAGAATTATCTGTTCCAAACCTAAAGATGAACCTTTTGACTTTGATTCAATCCAATTGGGAAAAACCGGAGGGGAGGGGAAAAAAACATCTGGCTGAAATTTGGTTATTATTTGATTTTAAAATCACGAATTTGTCTGAACAGCACTTCAGATCAATATAATTCATTTGTTCACATTTTCTTCTTACGGTGGTGGTTAAATCAACAAGAGCCTCATTCTATTTATTTATCTCTCTCTCTCTCTCTCTCTCTCTTAGATATATATATAAAGATATATATATATATATATATATTATTATTATTATTATTATTTATATTTCTGCTTGAAGGCAATTATAAATGCCATGTATCGAATAAGATTCGATAATTATAGAAAATAATCTTAACAAGTAGTAAATCCGCAAAGATGGCTCGCTATGTAGAACACCGTACAGACTGTTTCGACTTTATTTAAGTCTCTTCAGCGATGTATACTAACGACTCCCCTCCGACAGGAATCGAAACCGGGACTTCACAGGCATAGTCAGAGACCATATCCGTTCGGCCGCCGGACATAGCGAACAATCCCTGCGAAATTAACCTTGTCAAAGATGATACTACTATTACACGCCCCTGCCATAGCAGGCAAGTAGACGTTTTTTATAGTAAAACAAACCCCCGGCGTTAGCTCTTCGGCGAAGTGAATAAGATTTTTGGGTGTTTTTTTATAGAAGCAAGTTGAATAAATTATTATTTATATTTCTGCTTGAAGGCAATTATAAATGCATGTTATCGATATAAGATTCGATAATTATAGAAAATATTCTGACAAGTAAAATCCGCAAAGGGATGGCTCGCTATGTAGAACACCGTACAGACTGTTTCACTTTATTAGTCTCTTCAGCAATGTATACTAACGACTCCCCTCCGACAGGAATCGAAACCGGGACTCACAGGCATAGTCAGAGACCATATCCGTTCGGCCGCCGGTACATAGCGAACAATATATATATAATATATATATATATATATATATATATATATATATATATATATATGATGATTTGAAGGCAATTACAATGCATATAAAAAATAAAAAACAAAAAGATGTTATTTTTGTCTTATCGATTTCAAAGTAGAAAGTTTATCTTCAGTGATGAACATCAGAATGTACGTGCTTAAGTTTTTTTCTGTGTGGTTATATTTTTTTTCTTCTTTTTTTTTTTTTTTCTTTCTCCTCCTTTCTTTTTTCTTTATGTATATGAATGAAATGGGCGAATAACTGTAATTTCTTTTTTTTGTATACCTGTTGAGAACGAATGTTTGAACCCCTACTCTTGTATATGTATCCAATATTGTCTGTTTATCTTCCGGTGAAACATTGCAACAAAGTAGCCATGTTGAATTCAAATAATTCATATACTTAGCTATTTCTTTCTTTTCTTTTTTTGAATTTTTTTCTTTTTCTCAATTTTTTCTTTTTTTTTCAGTTGTAAAAATTAAAAAGTATTAATTTAATTAGATAGGCCAGTAAATAATTAAATAAAAGATTATCTTTAATTATATATTAGGAGGATTGAAGGAAAATTTAAGAAATATATGTTTTATGAGTATTTTTTTATTTTAAATAGATTAAATATTATATATTAATTATATATTAAAATATTATATAATAATTATATATTAGGATTGATGTAAAATTTAAGAAAACTATTTTATGAGTATTTTCTTTTTTAAATTTCAAATAGATTAATATATATAAATTAAATATTTAAATTTACAAAAGGCATAGGGTTTTTGGGCTTTTTTTTTGTTTTGTTTTTATATTAATAGTTCTATGTTTAATGAGTATATTCTTTAAAATATTTTTTATTAATAGTTCTGTTTTGCAAGTATTTATTTATTTATTCTTTTTAAATTTCAAATAGATTAAATGTTATAAATCAAATATTAAATTTCAAAAGGCATAGTGTTTATTTATTTATTTATTTATTTATTTTATTATTATTATTATTACATACATATATAGTATATATATATATATATATATATATATTAATAGTTCTAGACTGACCGTAATCTTAAGAGGGTATTATGGTTTAAAGGAATGACGTCATGGTTTAAAGAAATAATGTCATGTAAAGAAGTTAATAAGTATGTTAATAGTGTTAAATTAACCGTAATTTTATTTTTTATTTTATTTTATTTTGAGTGCATGAAATGTTAAGAATCAATTGTATGTGCAAATAGATATCTATTATAGATGTATTACATAATTCAAATCCGTTATCTCAAGTGTCCACCTTGGACTTATTTCTTGAGGGAATAAAGTAAAAATATGCAAATAGTTGATTGTTAATAGGTTCAAATTTGTGATAGGGAAAATTACATATATATGTGTAAAATATGTATACTAAATAAACTATAAGCTATGTATGGAACGTGTAATTTAGTTAAATATGTATTCCGTGTTTAATTCTAATCTATTGTTTATATTAGGACTTAATTTAGCAATTAATAAACTTTCTCTAATTCTGAGATTACCAATATTGCGTATTATTGTCTTTATCTTAACGGAAAAACTGTTGTCCTTATTTTTGCATTTGATTAAATGTTTATGATGCACGTGTTTGTATGTGTTCTTAATTCAAGTGTATTAGAATCAATTAATATATAATATTTAATCTATTTAAAAAAAATTTTAAATGTTAAAAATACTCATAAAACATATTTTTCTTAAATTTTCCTTCAATCCTCCTAATACATAATTAAAGATAATCTTTTATTTACTTATTAACTGGCCCATCTAATTAAATCAATACATTTCATTTTTTACAACTGAAAAAAAAATTAATAAAAATAAAGAAATAAAAAATTAGGGAAAAAAGAAAAAAAATTTAAAAAAGAAAAGAAAGAAATAGCTAAGTATATGAATTTTTCTATGTGACCGTTTTTATCTTGAATTCAACAT
This sequence comes from Doryteuthis pealeii, assembly GCA_023376005.1. NCBI lineage: Eukaryota > Metazoa > Mollusca > Cephalopoda > Myopsida > Loliginidae > Doryteuthis > Doryteuthis pealeii. The sequence continues at coordinate 51,554,143 of CM042140.1, forward strand.
GGCTACTTTGTTGCAATGTTTCACCGGAAGATAAACAGACAATATTGGATACATATACAAGAGTAGGGGTTCAAACATTCGTTCTCAACAGATATTTTTTTTTAAATAAGAAATTACAGTTATTCGCCCATTTCATTCATATCATAAAGAAAAAAAGAAAGGAGGAGAAAGAAAGAAAAAGAAGAGAAAAAAAATCTTAAAAATATAACCACACAGAAAAAAAAACTTAAGCACGTACATTTCTGATATTCATCTCTGAAGATAAAGTTACTACTTTGAAATCGATAAGACAAAAATAACATCTTTTTGTTTTTAGTTTTTATACGCATTATTACAGTCATTGATATATTATAACATACTTAACAATGCTTCAAGCAAATTACCAATTACTTATATATATATATATATATATATATATATATATATATATATATATATATATATATCAGATGATTCTCTAGTAAAAAAACAAATCCAAATTCTTCCCAGAAAAAAACAAAAATAGTGAACTAAATACATTTTTGGAAAAACTCTGGAGCATCAATTTACAGGAAAGAAAAAACACACACAACAACCTATCACATAAACAAAAACAAGCCTTAAAAAACCTACAGGAAAACAATGACATAGTCATAAAAGAAGCTGACAAGGGAAGTGAAATATTCATCCTAAACAAAACATACTATAAATCAAAACTCCACGAGATACTTAGTGACAATACTACCTACAAACCAATAGACACAAACATAGATAAAAATATAATATCAAAAATTACAAAATTCTGCACAACACACAGACAAATACTAACCAAAAAAGAAAAGGCCTTTCTAACCGATTTCCCCCACAAAACAAGCAACTTCTACGGATTACCAAACATCCACAAATCAAAAGAAATCAAAGCAGCAATCATGACACAAAAATCAGAATATATAGAAATACAAGACCCTAATGACCTTAAATTTAGACCTATAGTAGCAGGACCAGCATGTCCCACCAACAGAATTAGCAAACTAATAGACATCCTACTACAGCCATTCCTAAAAAAGATAAAAAGTTACGTTAGAGATTACATTCAATTCCTAAACTACATACCACAAAGAGTAGACCCTGACACACTCATGGTAACATTCGACGTTACCAGTTTATATAGCAATGTCCCCTATGAATTAGGAAAAACAGCCATCTCATTTTAAATTGAGAAATACCCAGAAATGTTACACTCTAGATTCAATAAGGAATTTATCATTGACGGTATAGAACTCATCCTAAACAATAACTCCTTTCAATTCAACAACAAAAACTACATACAAACACTAGGAACTGCTATGGGGACAAAGATGGCGCCAAACTATGCCACCCTAACCTTAGCATATTTAGAAGAACACCTATATGATAAAATAGAACAAGAATATGATGACAATATCAAAATGAACTTTATAAAATCATGGAAAAGGTATTTAGATGACTGCTTTATATTCTGGAAATACTCATGGGGTGACATCAACAAAATACACGAGCTATTACAAAACCTACACCCAAAAATAAAATTCACTATAGAATACAACTTAAAGGAACTACCATTCCTAGATATCATCATTAAAAACATAAATGGTCAAATTATCACAGACATTTACCACAAACCCACAGACACACAACAATACTTACACTTCAAAAGCCACCACCCTAAAAACTGCATAAAATCCATCCCTTATGCACTTGCACGTAGGATATACACCATAGTCACAGATAAAAACCTCCAACAAATCCGTCTAAAAGAATTGTTGCTGGGTAGCCTCCAGAGAGGCTACCCCGCAATACTAATTAACAAAGGATTTGAATTAGCGGAGAGAATACCATTAGAACAATTAAGAACCCCTAAAAAACATAACAACGAACAACAACTAGCATATGTCTCAACATATAACAAGAACAACCCTGAAATATTCACAAACATATTACACCAACTCGAAAACAATGAAAAAATTTAAAATATATTAGACACAACAAAATAATTAAAAGCAAGAGATAGTCAAAAAATCTAAAACAAATACTAACTTCCTCCAAATTTGGGACACAAACTACACAGGGTGTCTCAAAATGCGGAAACAGAAGATGTGGGGTATGCCACATAATCATAGAAGGAACAACCTATACATTCAAAAAAAAACACACAACTTTCAAAATAAATAGAAATCTTGACTGTACCTCAAAAAATGTAGTTTACATAATAGAATGCACTAACTGCAAGAAAATATACATTGGATGCACATCATCACTGAACAAAAGAATCTCACTACACAAAAGCAACATTAGATTAGCTAACAATAGAAACCTATACGTATCGAAACATATCCACGAATGTAATCAAGGAAAATTTAAAGTGATGCCGATATATCAAACTGATGACTATACTCTACTCCTAATTAAAGAAAAACATTTCATAGATAAATACAAACCCGAATTAAATCGGATTTAACCACACACACACACAATAACACTACTCCATAAGCAAATATGATCTACTAAATAGAATCCACAACCTATGTGTATGTGTGTGTGTAAAACACATATGTAGGAACACAAATAAGCACCCAAAACACACAAACTGAACCTAACCAAGCAAATACATATGCACAACAATAAAAAACAACTTTACTACACAAACATGTAAACCACAAAACAAAATATACAAATTATATAATATGAAATATATGTATGTGGGTACGTATACATATATATACAAGAAAGGCGCACACACAAAAAAAAGCACCCCACAATGAGATAGATTGATAGGTAGATATGAACAGTCCAAGATACATACATACATACATACATACATACATATATTATATACATAGGAACAGACTGGGGTAGATAGATAGATAGAAATGAAAAGAATAAGATAGATAGATATGAACAGAATAAGATAGATAGATGGATAGATAGATAGATAGATAGATAGATAGATAGATAGATATGAAAAAAGCAGAGATAGATAGATAGATATAAACACATTAAAATAGATAAATAGATTCATAGATCCATATATAGATAGATATGAACAAACACAGAGGGATATATAGATAAATAGATTGATAAATATGAACAGACTGAGATAGATAGATAGATAGATAGATAGATATAAACACACTGAAATAGATAGACAGATAGATAGATTGATATATCATCTTTTTAAATATTGGGATAGATAGATAGATAGATGCTCACAAACATACTAGGATATATACATATATATATATATATATATATATATATATATATAATATATATATCATCATCATCATGTCGCGCTATTAGCACGGATATCCATGACAATCTCTCGCCAACCTCTCCTATCATTCATTTTCCCAGGGAGGTCCTCTGCGCAGCAACCTGCATCTTTGCTTAGTTGGTCAATGTAGGTCCTTGCTGGGCGGCCCTCACTAGCATGTCCGTGTGTTGGCTTCCACAGGAGAACGTCACTTATGAGCTCATCCTTGCTTCTCCAGCAGTGTCCGGCATGTCTTGTCCGTCTCACTCGAATGGTTTGTGAGATGGGGGGCAGGTGGCTGTTTCCTCGTGGGGTGCTGCTTCCACGATTTATTCAGGACTGCACGCAGCATTCTTGTGCAGCTCCCGTCCAGCTTATTCTCAAGGCACCTCGTTAGGGTTCAAGTGGTGCATCCGTACAGCAACACTGATACAACCACCGCCTGGGAGAAATGTCGCTTTAGCTTGTCAGCGAGATCGGATTTCCATATTACTGATAATTTGTTTGTGGCCGACCACGCTTTTCCTATTCGTGTATTTACATCGCTTTCTGTGGATAAGATATTACCACCTAGGTATGTGAATTGTTCTACTGGCTTAAGGGGCTTACCGTTGAGTGTGGTTATGTCTCCTTTCCTTTTGAAACATATGTACTCTGTTTTATCGGAGTTTACATGAAGGCCAATATTATTTGCTGCCTTCTCTAGGCTATGCAGTAGTGACTCGGCCTGTGGTGGTGTATCTGCAAGGAGTGCAAGGTCATCAGCGTAGTCTGCATCTGTGACTTTTCTGTGCGGGATATCGCCTGCTTCTTGCTTTTTTTAGTGTGAAGCCTTCTTCTTTTATGGTATCTAATGATGTTCGGAGTACATAGTCTAAGCATATGATAAATATATATGGTGCTAGTGTATCTCCTTGTAGGACTCCAGTTCCGATGTCGAAGAAATCTGTGTCGCCATCGGATGAGCGTACCATTGCTTGTGTGTCTTTGTAGAGCATCATTATAGCAGCAACAGTTTCTTCTGGTAGCCCGTATGCTAGTAGTATTTGTTCCATTTTTCCTCTGTGTATGGAATCAAATGCCTTGGAAAAATCTACGAATGGTAGCGTTGCCTCTAGATTCTTTGCTCGAATCCCTTCTATGATTCGTCGTATAGTCAGGAAACTAAAAGGTAGAAGGGCGGCGGGTCTTGACGAAATACCCCCGGAGGTATGGAAAACGGGCAAGTTCAGCGACATACTGCTTAGGCTATGCAATGCAGTATATAGACAAAATAGAATAGATAAATGGACAAAAGGATGCATCCTCCCGTTCCCCAAAAAGGGAGACCTAGGAATAGCTAAAAACTACAGAGGCATAACTCTTACGGCTATCGCAGCCAAGATCTATAATGCCCTTCTTCTTAATCGCATCCGACCCGAAATAGAGAAAATTCTTAGGAAAAACCAAAACGGATTCCGTAGAAACCGTTCCACAACCTCTCAGATCCTGACTATATATAATATATATATATATATATATATATATATATATATATATAGAGAGAGAGAGAGAGAGAGAGAGAGAGAGAGAGAGAGAGAAATATCAACTGACTGAAACAGATAGACAGATAGATAGATATCAACTGACTGAAACGAATAGATAGATAGATAGATATCAACTGACTGAAACGGATAGATAGATAGATAGATAGATAGATATCAATTGAATGAAATAGATAGATAGATAGATAGATAGATAGATAGATAGATAGATAGATAGAGATATCAATTGAATGAAAGAGATAGATAAATATGAACAGACTGAAATAGATAGAAAGATAGATAGATAGATATGAACAGACTGAGATAGATGGATAGATAGATAGTTATAAACAAAGTAAGATAGATAGATAGATGAATAGATAGAAGGATAGTTATGAATAGACTTAAATTTAATTCTTAATTCAAAATTCAACTCTTAAGTATGTATATATATATATACACACATATGCACACCGAATACAACCATATACATGAACACCCACGCACACACACACACACACAAAGTAAACATAGGCACATATACGTAGGCACACACATACACACATCCAAAAAGTATAAATTTAAGTAGAAAAACATAGAATTTCTCCAGAACAAAAAGCAAATTACAAACACACACACCTGATATATCAAATGAACATCTGATGAACTTTATCAAGACAACCCAAATAAAAAAGTAATAAAAAAGTTATAAAACTCAGCTAATGATTTTACTAGCAAACCACCCAAAAAACAAAAACACCTGTTTAAAAGACTAATGTTAAAAATGAAATTCCTTTCCACTCCCACAAAAACAGGAAGAGGGAGTGAAATACTCATGTGTATATATATATATATACACATGCATGTAAGAATTCATGTTCATATTATCAATCAAAGCCTAAAGATACAAGAAGATCTGAAACACGTGTTGCATATGTAAAACAAAAAGAATTTTTTAAAATTTTCTGAGAACAAAATACATTTTGCGGACCTTCTTTTTTTATAAAATATTGAATTTTCTCCCGTTGGAACTAGAACAACATTATATATATATATATATATATATATATATATATATATATATTATATATATATATATATATTAGTTTCATGCTTTCGTATTCATTAGGTAATGTCATATTCTGAAGAATTACTAGTATTACACAAGGTGATACATTGAAAGCGTCCCATATAAAATGTAATCGAATAAAAACCGATATATATATATATATATATATATATATATATATATATATATATATATATATAGTTCGCACCTAAACTCGGTAGAACAATTTAGATACTTAGGCAGTAACATCTCCTCCATAGAAAAAGACGTTAATGCACGTATAGGAAAGGCATGGGCCGCTATAAATAAATTATCGGTCATATGGAAATCCAATCTCACAGACAAGTTAAAGAGACAGTTCTTCCAGGCCGTTATCGTATCAGTGCTGCTGTATGGCTGCACTACCTGGACCCTAACGAAGCAACTAGAGAATAAACTAGATGGGAGCTGCACAAAAATACTGCGGGTGATCCTGAACTAGACGTGAAAACAGCACCCCACGAGAAAGCAGCTGTACGGCCACCTGCCACATATCACCGAAACCATCCGAGTAAGACGGACAAGACACGGGGGACACTGCTGGAGAAGCAAGGACTGTGTGTGTGTGTGTGTGTGTGTGTGTGTGGTGTGTGTGTGTGTGTGTGTGTGTGTTCAACTGTAAAATAGAATAACAACGGGATCAAAACAAACGAATCTGAGTTTAACGTTGCCAATTCTAAGCCGATCCAGTATCGACACATATGAACTTTTCTACATTTTTGTGCATAGAGCGCTGTATTTTACTGATTAAAGTCCCTTTGTGTTGTTGTGTTTCTATGTATGAGCCAGTCATTGAAAAAAGGAATCAGGTAGAGACTTTTTTTAATTTAAATCTTTAGAACGAATAATGGAGTGACGTGTAAGAAGCCCAGTGACTCGATACCGACGACTGTGTTAATAACAAGAATTTAGAATGCTAATTTTCGCTGCTTACTCTTTCCACACTTTTCCTACTTTATGTGACTCCATGAGAGACAATGTTATTTTTAGGATACATAGATAGATAGAAACAGTTTAACATACAAACTGATTTAGATGAATAGATAGATGGATAGATAAGAATATACCGAGATAGATACAAATAGATCTAGATGGATAGATAGATAGATAGATAGATACGAATAGACTGTGATATATATATATATATATATATATATATATATATATATATATATATATATAGGAGTGTGTGTGTGTGTGTGTGTGTAGTAAAGAATAGAGGGAAAGATGTGGACAAAGAACAACTGAAACAAACAGATGTAGGAGATATATTTCGTTGCCCACTGCGTGCGACTTCTTCAGTCTTTTATTTGAAACATTTGTGTGTGTGTGAGAGAGAGAGGGGGGTGAGAGACAGGGAGAGAGAGAGAGAGAGAGAGATCTAAATATCTTGTGATATATAAATAGATACGAATAGATCGAGATAGATATGGATAGACTGGCATATACAGATAGATAAAGAGACAGAGGAGGGGAGAGAGAGAGAGAGAAAGAAGGGGGAGATACGAACAGGTACCTGTGATACAGGAGAGGAATAGAGTAAATTATGTTGATTTAGTGGAAAATACATCTCGGCGGGAAGTAGATTCATTGTCAACATCCTGTTGTGCTTAGCCAAGAATTTTGACCCCAACATTGTAAAACCTTGAATTGTTTTGGTAACGCCTCTTATAGCCAAAACTAATTGTATTATTTTCTTTTTAGCTACACATGAGTAAAATTGAGTATTTCATATCATTCATATGGGGGATTGGCTTTGTTTGGTTATATAAGTAAAAAGTAAAGTCGTTGAGGTGGCCGAAAGTCGGTATCAGCCAATCAGCGAGGGAGTCTATCCCCTTTTCACTAGCGCCAGACCAAGGAGATTGTTTTTGCATCAGAGGTGGAGCGCCACACCTATCATCAGCTCTTTACTTTGCCGCACAGATCCCTATGTTACTCATAAGCTGAGTTGGCGAGGGCCAGTATCGAACTAAGAACCTTGTGGTTTCTAATATATATATAACGTATGGGCTCGTGTGAGTGTGCGTGTGTGTGTAAGTGATTACCAAATTTAGCTGGGTTCCGGCTCGAGGCCATTGATGGCAATACCGATGTGAGATGCGAAATCACTAGATAAAAAAAACTAGCTGCTTTATAATATATATATATATATATATATGTGTGTGTGTGTGTGTGTGTGTGTGTGTGCGCGCGCGCGCATTTATATCTATATCTATATATACTAATAATTACTGCTAATATGTTTCTTGAAGCTATAGTGCAAATGGTTGGCTTTTTTACTAAAATGTTATGAAATTGATGCTTTTTAAAATATTTAGATATGTTAATTTTCTCCTTACAATTTTGAAAATCGGTCTGTTTTCTTTGGGTCAAACTCCTCACTTTACCGCACAGATCCCTGTACTACTCATATGCTGAGTTGTCGAGGGCCGTTTTCGAACCCAGAATCTTGTGTTTCCTAGTCCGACGCTCTACCGACTGAGCTCTACCGACTGAGCTAAACCGGCCCTTAGTTTACTATAAGTAATTATTAATATTCCAACCAATGACTTCTAAATTTTTAGTTCAGTAATGAAACGGTTTTTTCTTTCATGTTATTATGGCGTTTCCCAGAGGCTTAGTTTTAATCACTTTTTCCGGCATTGAAAATATTGTAAAGTATTATTACTTTTTAGTATAAAGATAGATAGATAGATAGATAGATAGATCTGTTCAGCAAGAGGATTTTTGCTAAAATCTATCTCTGTGACCGACAGGTGCAAACATATTTATAAAGCCTACTTTAGCCTGGCACAAGGCCAAAAACAGGAGGGCGTTCCCTGACAATGGATAACAAGCCAGTGTCTGTGTTTGTCTATTACATCAAACATGTCCTCGAAATTAAGTTAATGTCGTAGTTTTTGGATACAGTCGTAGTATAAATATTGCAGAACCTACTTAGAACGACGGAGTCGTGGGTTCAAATTCCACTGCTGGTAAAACCATTTGCGACCAGTTTCTCTGTTAGTTCAGCTGCACAA
>CM042140.1:51565567-51608067 GCA_023376005.1 Doryteuthis pealeii
CAAAGTGGACAGTACCCCCCACCCCCGGGAAAGAATTAAAATAATCGACCTTGTACCGCATGCTGATAGTTGAGTAAATATATACTTGGATGGTTTCTGAGATAGGTGGTAAGTGTCCGTACAGCTGCTGTTTTGTAGGGTGCTGCTTCCAGGATTTGTTCAAAACACCACCCAGTAACCTTTTGTAGTTGGCATCAAGCTTTCTATCCAGGCGTTTCGTTTAAGTCCAAGCGTTGCAACCGTACAGTAGTACTTACACGGCTACAACTTTGAAGATTCCCCATTTTATTCTATCAGAGAGATCTGATTTCCATATCGTTGTTAACCTGTCAATAGCAGTACATGCCTTACCTATGCACATGTTGACATCGCTTTCAGTAGATGAGATATTGCTGCCGCGGTATATGAACTAGCCTACTAATTTCAGAGGCACTGCATTGAATGAGGATATAAGTCGGTATCAGCCAGACAGCGAGGGAGTCTATCCCCTTTTCACTAGCGCTAGACTGTTTTTGCGTTTGAGATGGAGTGCCACACCTACCATCAGCTCTTCGTTTTACCACACAGATACCTGTGCTACTCATACGCTGAGCTGGCGTGAGCCGGTATTGAACCCGGAACCTTGTGGTCCCTAGGCAGACACTCTACTGATAGAGCTAAACCGGATAGCACTATCTATATATCAATACTCTTGTTCCTTAATTTTGCGACCGTTATCATCTTGCAACACCCTCTGGTTAAAAGTGAGACCATCCAAATTGTCCAAGATGAAATTCAAAAATGTAAATCCTGATTATCTTGTGTTGCTTATCCGCCGAATTTGTATTTCTAATGAATGTCGCCAGTTAAATAATGAACCATTTCGTTTTTATTATAAAGAAAGAAAGGCAAGAAAAGGACATGCTACACAGAAAAAATATTAGAAAAAAGAGAAAGAGAGTAGGGGAAAGATATAGAGAGAGGGTGAGCGTACGGAAGCGATAACACTAGTCTGTTTCAATCGAACATAGTGATAAGATGAAAAGAACGAAAGAAAGAAAAAACAAGAATGATAGAGTTAAATCATGATTATCATACTTTTTACATATTGAACTATTTGGCAATAGCCCTTAAGTAAACATATCAAACGTTGTAATAATTAAATTGTTATACTGTGGTATATCTACAGGCCCCACTAGTCTATATATTAATACGCTTGTTCCTAAATCTTCTGTCCGTTATCATCCTGCAACACCCACTGGTTAAAAATGAGACCGTTCAAATTGTTCAAGATGCGATGCAAAAATATAAATCCAGATCATCTGGTCGCTTAATCGCAGATTTCTTATCTGTCCCATTTTATTTCACCCAATTTTAAAAATGAAACAATCCATGTGGTCTTGCATCGCTTAAATGTCCAACTTAAAATTAAAATGAATTGAAAAAAAAAAAGAAATTACATGTTTGTTTTATTTGTAATATTAAAATTGTGAATTACGGAATACATTTTTGTAATTTTGATTTTATGTCGTCCCGGCCTCCTGCCTTAATTTACGCTATTTTGGCGAGCCAGCATTAGACGAATTTCCGACCCAACTTAGTTATTTTTCGAGTCGTATTTTTGTCACTTTTTGTTGGAAAATCATTGTAAATATTTTACAAACCCCTTTTAAGAAAGAGTGAGAGAGGGTTAAATCGAGATTATTATACTTTCTACATATTGAACTATTTCGCAATAGCTCTTAAGTAAACATATCAATCGTTGTAATAATTAAATTATCATACTGTGATATATCCACAGGTCCTGCTAGTCTTGTTTAATACACATGAACTAATTTACATTTTGGTGTGAGTATGTGTGCCCATGTGCATCTACATTATCTATAGTTAAATGATCTAATGTTTGCATCTAAGTGACCGTAACAATCGTGCCGAGGAGTTGGTAAATACATATGTGACCGTAACACACAGCCCAAATAAACGAAACATAGCGAGATATTTCTTAGTGCAATAGCGTGAAAATTCTCTCAGTGGTTCCTAACCTTTTTAGTCCCTATCCCAACCCTTACCCCTAACAGCTAAAATGATTTAATGGTTGCCCCTTAGAATACATCCTTTAGCCCTACCTCCGCTGTAGAAGTGGTAGTGGACACCCATTGTTACCAACCTTTTCCACAAGTAGTTCTCGGTTGAAGATCAAAAGGAAAGGCAAGGAAGGCTGTTAGTTTCATAACGCAAATCATAATAGACTGGAGAAGACACATGCTGTGAAAACAGCAATATATACATTTTATATACATCTAACAAGAATACTAAGACAATATTTATGATTAGTACATAGAGTTTGTAGAAGAGGGAATGTTGTGAATTAAAGCAAACGATATCCGGATGCATAAGTTTTTTTGAATGAATCAGACAAGCCTCCATTAAAACTCTAAAGTACGGAATGCTTTTTGTTCTTGCTACATCCTGTCCGTTAATTGTGTTTTAACAACACAAACTATTTGTCACAGAAAACAAAAGGGCACACACACACACACACACATACACACACACTATATATATATATATATATATATATATATATATATAAATGGAAATTGACTCTCTCGTCGATTTCGACGCATGAGGGTTCATCCAATGAACAACCCACACAACGTTTTGTTTATAGTGGTGAAGGCTTGTGTTGGACCATCAGCACTTTTTGGCACAGTCGATAGGAAAGAATTGGTGCACACTGAATGCCACAAACCCAATCAACGACTGACCTCGAGTTTTTCAAATTCAGAGTTTTCCTTCTCCGAGACTGGTTACCTAACCAAGGTTAGAGATCCCAGTTTGTCCTACTATCTAGCTGGAGGGAGAATAATATGGATTCATTTCTTTCTCAAGAGTATTAGCGTTATGTGAAATGCAAACAGCCTTGTCTAGGATTTGATTTCGGGTCGACGAGTCCATTTCCTATGACTCTGACAATTATGCCACGTATATATATATATATATATATATATATATATATATGGGGTGGTGAAAAGCATATTTCCGTGATAGGATTCAATCAAAATAGAGAACTCAAACGTAAATATAGATAAAGTATAGAGGCTGAAATAAATTTATATCTAAAAAATCTAAGGTTTTCATTTATTTATTCATATTCTACAATGTTGTTCTTTATTCTATGTATTGACGATTTTGGGTAATGTGGCGTAGGCAGTGACGTAGTTCCGGTTACAGATGCATATATACATATGAATATATACATATGCGTATATATTCACATATAAGAGATAGAATATGTTTAGATAAATGAAAAGCTTAAATTTTTGAGATATGAATTTATTTCAGCCTCTTGGCTTTTTCCAAATCTGATTTCAAAATGGACAAAGATTACATATCGGGTGGGGTATTAATTGATCGGGTTGGGAGGCGGGAGAGATGAGTTAGATATACGGTTTTTTTTTGGTTTTTTTCTTTGTAACGATAGCTTTTTTTTAATTACCTTCAGCGTTATTTGTTTTTTGTTGTTGTTTTTTTTTTTGGGGGGGGCGGTTTTTTAATTCGGTCTGTACTCGTATATACAGTTTGTATATGTTTGTATGTACTCATATAAACAATATTGTCTGTAAATAAGTACTCTCCTGTCAAACATTTATAAAAGTTTACTTTATCAACCAAATATTTTACAATTTTGTCGTCTAGTTCAACAATATACAATCAAAATTAATATAATTACGTATTACTTATAACCAAATTCTACAAATATGAAAGCACTTCAAAAATAAGTACATAGTTTATATATATATGTGTGTGTGTGTGTGTGCGTGCGCGCGCGCGTGTGTGCGTGTGCATGTGTGTGTGTGAGAGAGAGAGAGGGGGAGAGAGAGTGAGCAATTTTTAGCTCAGTCGATATGTGCGGTAAAAGACAATCTCCTTGGTCTAGCACAAGTTAAAAGGGGATAGACTACCTCGCTGTCTTGCTGATACCGACTTTAGGCCACCCCGAGGACAACATGACACATATAAATAAAAGATTGTATGAAAAATTAATTTGCTTCAAAATCAAAGATACCAGAATTTTACTATTCATCTAGAACAAAAACAGATATTATTAGTTGTTATTATTTTTACCAAACTTGCACGAATATACATAAGCAGTGTACGTATTTTTGGAGTGATGTATTTTCATATCTTTGGTTAAAGAGTTTCGGTGCAGTAGAATTTGGTAATAAATAATACCTAATAATAACAGTTTTAAATAATTATCCACTGGAAATAATACTATCCTGGTATCATTGGTTTCGAAGAAAATTAACTTTCAATAAAAAGAAGTTTTCAGGAGCAATACTGTATATGCTTTTTTGCTAATCGATGGTGTTTAGATTACGCTGACTTTTAGCTCGGGAATCGCAAGGTGAAGCGCCAGACCTATCGTCAGCTCCCCATTTTACCGCACATATCAGATTAACTCATGCGCTGAGTTGGTGGCGACAGGCATGGAACCAGGAACCTTGCGATTCCTAGGCGTGTGCACTACCGACTAAGAAATATGTACATGTGCGTGTGCGTGTGCGTGAGTGCGTATATATATATATATATATATATAGTAATTCTCTATTTATTTATTTGTAGTCTTTAAGTGTGTTGAAAGAAACCAGTTCCCACCGACAAATTACTAACATTCACTGCGAAATTTCCTAGTAAAATATTATGGAAATAAGATCTTTTTTTTTTTTTTTTTTTTTTTCATATTTTTCGCATTGAATAGTCTTCATATTTCTCTGATATACCAAACATTAAAAGGGATCAACTCTGAAAGCACAAATAAATTCCAGTCTCAGGTCTAAGCTTAAAAAGCAAAATCTTTTGGACGTGTGTCGATTACTTTAATAGAGAGGGCAACACGCTTCGCTGCCCCCGGGCCATTAAATACACATACAATTTATTTGTCTTTGATTCCAATACTATACGGCATCTGCCACACCTTAAGTTTTATTTTCGTGACGCTTGGTCCCCAGAATTTACGAAATCTATCTTAATTTTGTGTAAATTTCTTAATTTCTTGTTTACTTAGATGTTGAAAGGGAAAAAATGTGCTCTGGTTTTTATTGCTGCTTCGTCTGTCGAGTTCTCTGTTACTAAACAGTTATTTATATGAACTAGCATATCAGCGCCCCTGGGTGCAAGTAGTTAAGTTTTAATGTAATAAAATATTATATTAAATTAGAAAGACTAACGAAATTAAATAAGAACGAATATAAAAATCTTACTTATTTTAATATTATCTTAATTGATTTCCATATAAAATTATATATAGCTTAGCTTATAATACGTTTGAGAATAACATGATGGTATTAGAAATCAGTAACAGTAAATAATTATTTATTAAACCCAGTTTTGTTAAAATCATTATGCAAATTATTCCCACCAAATATTATGAAAATCTTTATTTCTTAGAGATACATAGCACATATTTCAGGATTTTAAATGCATTAATGATATGGGCAGTTTTGCGGCAAATCTAACTCGGCTAGATTTTAATAGAGATATCGTTTTAATAAATAAAATGCTAATTAAGATTAAATAATGACTATTTTATAATCATTGAGAATATAACTTGAATAACTAAGGAAATCGCGACGTCAGTGGTGACGTAGTTTTGGTTACAGATACAGTTACATAATCTCCATTATGATAAGATATGGTAGTCATACTCTATGGGACGTCGGACTCAGCTTGCAGATCTATGACTTTCATTTTAGGATATCTATTGACTTTTGCCTTGTGTGGCGTTGTGGGTGTCTCGCATGGTTGACAAAAGTGTAGAAGAGCCGAAGAGGCTTAGGGATTGATTTTAACGGCATGTCAAACCGTCTAGGGTTATTTTATGTCAAGAGATTAAAGAACTGCATTCGTTCGTTATACATTCATATTTACATTTTTGTATTGTTTCTTTTTCTTTTTTCTTTTTTTTTTTTTTGTCCTGTTCCATCGAGTATGAATAAGTTTTAAACAGATTTATTTTACACATAAATGTGATCCTCACAGGTACAACCATTCTGGGTCAAAGAGGACCTGGGATAATAGTAATGAAGGGGTACTCCACACTCCCCAGATATCAAGAACTGGTGCTTCATCAGCAGATGCAGTTTATGGCATACCTAGGACACCCCTTTTTTTGAGGGGTCTCCGTGGCGTAGTGGCTAACGATCTGTACTGCGATATCGTAGTAAGCGAGTTCGAACTCCAGTCGCGCTATTACGTTCATTTTCAGACTAATACCATTGAGAAAGGCATGAACTCCCTTATCCTTAAATAGTACAACTATTCTTCTGGGAGGATGATATACCATTAAAAAAAAGAAACTAAATATTGGCGGGGGGATATAGTCTGCGTATTTAAGCCCTGACGATAGGGCGTCAACCACTTGGGTAAATTAAGTCGTCGGGCTGGCCTAAAGTCGGTATCAGTCAATCAACGAGGGAGTCTATCCCCTTTTTCACTAGCACTAGACCAAGGAGATTGTTTTTACGTCTGAGGTGGAGCGCCACAGCTACCATCAGCTCCTTACTGTACCGCACAGATCCCTGTGCTACTCATACGCTAAGTTGGCTAGGGCCGGTATTGAACTAGGAACCTTGTGGTTTCTAGCCGAACGCTCTACCGACTGAGCTAACCCGGCCCTTGGGTAAACTACTGAAATCAATCGAATCGGGGTATAAGAAGGGAGTATGAGTAAATGACCATGAAATAGACATTTTATTTAAGTGTGAAAGAAACTAAAAAATATTAGTTTTTAAACAATGTCCTTCTAAATCTGTTTTTGACAGTTTACCAGTGCTTACACCGAAGTTAAGTAGCGATGAGCCAGTTCAATATTTAGATTGGTGACCATTTAAGCAACAACAGGTACTGTAAGCAACCTGATATCAAAATGACTGGATTCGACATTAAATTATCCGAAAGGGTTCGTATGCCGTAAAAATAAAAACAACCAACCAATAACCAGTGCTTATCTGAACTCAACGCATTACAAGCGAGTAAATATTCTAAGCCCCGTCGACAAGGCAGTTCATTGCCGAATTTTAAATAATTTTACTAACATTATAGATGTTGGGACTTACTGCCTAAGAACCACAAGTTTCCGGGTTCGGTACGGGCCCTCACCAACTCAGAGTATGTTTGGATCTGTGCAGTAAAGTGGGAAGCAGACTGCAGGTGTGTCGCTCCATCTCAGACACAAAAACTATCTCCATGGTCTAGCGCTAGTGAAAAGGGTATAGACTCCCTCGCTTTCAGGCTGATCTGCCGACTTTTCATTACTTTTCTTTTACTTTGAGCAAATTGAATTAGTGAAATCACTTTAAAATTTAATTGAATATAAAATGAATAGTAAAAAAATAATAATCTAACTCAAAATAAACAAAAAATAAGAATAGGATGTCAACTTCTCTAAAATGTTTTTTCACTAAATGTTTTGACAAGTCCTGTAGACGGCACTCTGTGTCTGCACAGAGTTGACGAATGTAAGATGGTCGACACATACTGGTGTGCCCATGTGTAGGAGTCTACCGTCGCTTATAAGTTTGTTTTTACTTATCCAACAGTTCTCAGAATGTCCTACTTTGATGGTTTGTCAGATAGGATGTAAGTGGTCGTACAGCTGCTGTTTTGTAGGATGCTGTGTGGGTAGGTTAAAGTGACCTCCCTTGATTAAAAGTAGCTTTGAGTGATCGTTCTTAGTATTATGCAGATTTTTATGGCAGGCCGTCAATAGGGAATGGAGGCCGCCATTTGCATTCTAGACCAGGCACGTCGCATATTACACCTCTTATAGATGCTACTTCCAGGATATGTTCAAAATAGCAGGCAGCATTCTTGTATTGTGCCTCTCTAGCTTTTTCTTCATATGTTTCGTTAAATTCCATGGGTGCAACCATACAATAGTACAGACACAGCTACAGCTTGAAAGAATTCCGGTTTTATTTTATCAGAAAAATCAGATTTCTTCATGGATAACCATTACTTCAATTCAAACTTTTACGGTCAAGTCACGCTGAAATCACCGATTCCCGCTCAATCACTGAAGTTAAGCAGCAATGAGCGTGTTCAATACTTAATTGGATGACCACTTAAGCAACAGCAGGTACTCTAAGAAACCTAAATCTTTTATTTATCAAAATGACTTGATTCAGCATTAAGTAACCCGAACAAACAAAACAACCAATAACAAAACCAATCCAAACTAGTAGAGTTTATTAAATCATAATTGGTTAGCAGAGAATAGGTTAGCAAAAAGCACTTTAACTTGGAGAAATGGCTAAATAGTGCAATTTTTAATGACATATAAGACACGCCCTCGTTTCATCAAGGAATATTCTAATACAATGACAGTTTACAGTAGTCAAGGCCTTAAAGGGCCTCAACTAGAACATTTAGGAAGCAGAGTTGTGGTTTTACCTATTCATATAGACAAAAAAAAGGCGGGTGCATCCTAGATGTCAGAAAATGTAATTTAAACGGTGGAAATGGAATTAATCCTCTAGTGACAGAATAGATAAATATTTCTGGTTGTACTGAAGTGCTGTAAAAGTAGAGACATGGTTGGTTTAAGTTCAACCTTAAAGGGCCCTGAGTAAGTATTTTTTTATATACGCTGTGTGCTACAAGTCGTATATTTGATTTGACTTATAAGGACAGATGAGAATATTATACGAATACTGTGTTGCGCCAATCTTTTAAGAAGATTGTTTAATCAGATTCTTTTTTATCATAAATTTTTTAACGGTAAGTTATTTTAACCAAATTTTTTATTCAACTATTTTTTTTTTATTTTTAACCAAATTCTGTTTTGAAAAAGAAAGGATTATGTTAAAAAATAACTATTCATCGTGTAAAATAAATGTTTTTCTTGATTGAACTCACTAGTAACGGTCTGCTACCAAATCCTGAAAACCATTCGAAGCGCCCCAATGTGCCTGTCTATAACTTCTTTGTTAAACACGTTAGTTAGTTTAGTTTAGTTAGTTAACCAATACATTCTTGCAAACACCTGGAATTAGACACTCACATATTGGGAAAAGGTAACACGCTCTGTGCCCATTGCGGTCAGTCTTTTAAGCCTAAGCATCGATACAGATAAGTATTATGGGTAGTGAATTTCGTAGATTTGTTTTGGCTCATCTGCCATAGAGATTTCTAACAGCACTTCCCTTGCTCCTAATCAGTTGGCATTTGGACAAACACTATAAATAACAGGAGATGTGAATATTTAACACCATTTCCTCTTATTTTACAAGTTATATATATATATATATAATATATATATATATATATGTATGTATATATATATATACAAACGCACTCATACACACACATATATATAAGATAGAGTCGTATATATATGATATACTCATACATATATATATATATGTATATATATACATATATACATATATATATACATATATACACACACACACACACATATATATATATATATATATATATATATATATATATATATACGCATATATTGCTATAAGATATACAGTCATATATATGAATATATATATATGACTATTTAACACCATTTCCTCTTAATTAACAAGTCTTAAATAAACGCATATATATATATATATATATATATATATATATATATACTACACAAACATGTAAACCACAAAATAAAATATGCAAATTATGTAATATAAAACATATGTGTGTGTGTGTGAATGTTCATATGTATACATATATGTATATATATGTATATATATGTATATATATATGTGTGTGTGTGTATGCAAACTGTGTAATGTAAATGATACACACCAATTTTATTTTAAATTTTATTTTTTATGTTATATATACACATACACACCCGATACAACCATAAACATAGACACATGTACATAGACACTAACACACGAACACACACACACAAGCACAAACACACACAAAAAGTAAACATAGACACATATACATAAACGCACACATACGAACACACACGTACACACATACATATGCACACACATACACACACACACACACAAGCACAAAACATACTCAAAAAGTAAACGCACAAAATTTCTTTAGAACAAAATTACAAACACACACACACACATGACATATCAAATGAACACCTGATAAACTACATCAGAAGAAAACTAATATAAACAAACAACCATAAGAAATTTCGAAGACCCTAAATCTATAAGTTTATTATCCAGCCACGGTGAGAAATGGCTTACTAGTGGACAGACGACCATTGCGTCTGTTCCTATCGGCGACCCGCCAAAACCTGCCTAACTATAAATTCCCTTCACACGTTTAGCTAATGAGAAACCACCGACTAGGTCAGTGAAAGGTGAACTGCTATCAATCACTTCTATAATGGTCATTCTATGATTCAAATGGTAACTTTCCATTTACGAATCCCGTTATTTAAATTTAAGTACTCTACTCTACATAATTCATAGACTACCCACGAATTATGTAACAACGAGCTGGTTTAATTCTGAGATGAGTGGCTACATAGGAACTTGACCGTAATTCGGTCTCTTACAGTAGGTGCTAGATAGATAGATAGATAGATAGATAGATAGATAGATACTAATGAGTGTGCCTGTGACGCACTGAAAGACGAAATAGCGTGCTAAAACCTGCATACCCTAAGTTGACAATTTCACTGCTGGATATCGGAATAGTGTCATTAGGCTCAAGTTAATTGATTTTACTATTTTCGGCTTTGTATGTAATTTTTCCGTAGCAGTTACGTGCAAGATGCCATTATAGTTGAGTGATTAGTGATCCACTTCAATGAGACTTACCTTGGTCACGAAAGCTTTCTTTTTTTTTAAATCATCAAACGATGGATCGGTTCCCATTACGACTCCCATTGTACCCGATCTGTTCATTAAACAAGAAAACAGTAAGAATTAACTTTTCAATTTTAATCTGTTTTTATCTAAGGTTTGATTTTTGTTATCTTTTTTCTTTAAACTTCTTTTAATTCGATGTCCATGTACATTACAATGTTTCTTTTTAAACTTTCACGAAACTCTTTGAAGACAAAAACGGATAGAAATAAATCACCTAGTATACATTTAGAATTAGTTTAATTTAGTATTCAGTGCATTTATTCATATATCATGTATATATGAATATCCAGAGACAGAGAGAGAGAGACACACACACACACACACACATATATATATATATATATATATATATATATATATATATATAATATATATATATAAAAGTAAAAGTAAAGTCAACGGGACGGCCTAAAGTCGGTATCAGCCAGTCAGCGAGGGAGTCTATCCCCTTTTCAATAGCGCTAGACCAAGGAGTGTTTTTAGCATCTGAGGTGGAGAGCCGAACGCTCTACCGAGCTAACCCGGTCCCCTAATATATATATATATATATATATATATATATATATATATATATATATATGGTTGTCACTAATTCACTTGGTGAATATCAGTGATAGAGATGTTATATATATATATATATATATATATATATATATATATATATATATATTGTAATCAAATATGCAAATAGATCCGACAATATGTAGAATATAGAAAAATACAAAGTATTCCAAAAAGATGAATTTATTCTTGATGGTTTACCATTATAAGGTTTTGGTTTTTAATAAACTTTCATCGGGACTTTTAGATGGAAAGAATATTGTCTAAGCAAGGATGAATGTTTTGTCTTAATTTTTTTTTTTTTTTTTTTTGTGATGCTAGTTAGTTGTGTAAAAAGACCTCTAACCGAATTCTGGTGGTTTCTAGCATTTCAACAATAGACACATCTGTCCGGGGATGCAATTCAATAATTCAAAGCTCTGTAACAAAATCAAACAAAACTGGTGATGGTATCTATTTTTTTCCCTTGGATTCATTTGGGGTCACTAGGGACCAAATTACGGGCTGTGGCATGAGAAATAGAAAACAAATAAATTCATTGGTTAGTAATATAAGATTTTTAAAAGTGTTTACTTAATTTGAGTATTATTTGGATTATTCGGACAATTGTCCTCATCTTCATTGTTATCTGTACAACGTTTCGTCCGATGTGCCCTCCGGCCTTCTTCAGGTATTTCTTGTCGGACTTGGGAACCTTCTTTTCGAACTCGGGAACCTTCTTGTCGTAATCGGGAGTCATCACGGAACTTTGAACCTAACCCTTTATTCAGTCCATGGGGGTATCCTGTTCTCGTTCCGCTAACCATAGCTGGGGTACAGGTGTTAAGCTGTGGATAACAATGAAGATGAGGACAATAATTCGAATAATCCAAATAATATTAATTATCAAGCTTCATCTCAAAAATTCAGAGAAATAGTACTTTATTTTAGTTGGATACTATAAAAATCGGTCAATGCTGCGTATATACAACTAGAATGCTTGTTGGTGTCTTTTGTTTTCGAATATTGTTAAAAATTCTTTGAAATGTGCACCTTTTAGGCAATCAAGTACAATGGGTTATAAAACTATCTCTAAAACCTCGTTTCCGTGCCAGAAAGGACCTGCGGATAATGATAGCGAAGGGATAAATCCACACCATACACCCCAGTGCTACAGAGCCTCACTGGCGAGCGAATAAGATGAAAAGAAATCGTGTGGTACAAGGGGGTGTGGGGCTCGCCCCGGACTGCATCTACCCCTCGCCTAAAAAGGATCAGAGCCGGGTTTATTGCCCGGTGCCTGAGGCATCCTTAAAGAGAAATGCTAATAGGTCCCGCATTTTTATCACTGGTCATCGCATGAGCTTCGGTTTGAGTGTGGTTACCTACGTTAAAAAGATCTTGTGTTAATCCAGCCTGGGGGGAAGTCAGCAAAATAACTACCTAGATTTTCCATGATGAAAAATTGATGTTCAGTGCAAATCTGCATCTTATCTCCTCATGGTAGTGCCATGCTTAACCTACTGTTGCATATTTGATGGGCGTACTATCAATTATGCACAATTAGTGTAGAGAACATTATTTAAATTCAAACCTAACCATTAGCGACGGCTAGGGATTTTGATTGGCTTTAGTTTTGACCCCTCTCTTCCTGTTGTGGTCAACCATGGGAATGAAATAGTTAATTTCTAGTTGACGAACGATGAAGAGCTGTTAGCTAGGCTCTCGCCGGGTGCGTTTGTGATCCGGAACTAAGAAAAATAAACAAGTATGTGAATTCACTGAAGAAATGTTTTGAGTTATTAACTAAGAACAAACTAACAACCAAGGCATCTCAATCAACATCTTAAGAAGAAGGCAAACTAGCAGATAGCAAAAGATCGACTGTAAGACAGATAGATACGAGACCAAATAAGAAAACCTGCTACTCAGAATCGTAAGAAGAAGTACCAGCCCAATCTACGAGACGAAATAAAATAAGATAAGTATAAACATAAGATTAAGTATAAGAAATACAACCACGGGTATAAGCTCATACGATAGATACCGTCTATGTCCATATCCAGAAGTATACGTTGTATGTCTATGTAAAGAGAAGACTATATAAAACTCAGCTCTGTCGGCTAGGGCTTTAAAATACACTGACTGCACCTCTGCAGAGGGGTAAGACCCCCCCTCAATGATACCACCTGTTGGTCGTGTGTGGCGACCCGTGATGCTAAGGACGGAATCCTGGTGAATGAGCAGTTCATGACATGCAACTCTCTACTTAGACCTTTACTTAGGCTAGATGGGCGGATCAATCGGCTGGTCACGTCAAGCCCTATCACCACAACTCTATTACCCTTATGACAAACCCCATATCATATGTGCTAGAGGGCTGTGGCTGAGGGTCTTCATGCCCTGAATATGACGTTAAACTCTATCTGATGGTGAGGTTCCAATTCTGGAAGTGTATGGAATGTGGTCCACCCCTTCATCACCATCGCTCCCTCGTCAACTCTGACCCTGAGTGGTAGTCCCATCTATGGGTTAAATGGTAAAATGTGTTGTTTGTTTTTTAAATTGAGTATCCATTAAGAATGAATCTATTTCAAAACTTTGTCGGCATTAAATGACCCATCGAGGTTGATATACCGTAAAACAAACCAAAACAAAACAAACTATATAACACTACTAACAATCGATTGAAAGTTAGTTCCATCCCCGGCTGTTGATTTAGAATTAGACTTTGTAGCAGATTTGATATACAGATTGCCTAATTAGTCCCCAAATGCAGTGAAGCAAATCGGTCCGATCAATTGTCAATAATGATCCGGAAGATGCTGATGTTATTCACAAGGGCTAGGGTGACAAACGTTATTGTTAGGATAATATTGGGGTGGAGGTGGGGTGCAAGTTGGGTTGATTGAGGAAATGTTGATTATAGTAATTGATAGACGAAACGTGTGAACCCGTTGGATTTCCGTTGCAACAGCTGTCCGTGATGATATGGATGCTTCCCACTTGGAAAGGAATGAAGGATACTAATTAGCATTTCATAGTTATCTCCGTTCCATGATGAAAAAAAGATGTTCAGCGCGAGTGCAGACCCCCAAATAATTATCATTTAGATCAAAAGATCGCTTTATTTTCTCATTTAGAAGTGTTTAAAGTTAGTTGCTCTCATAGAATTCTCACTGTCTTGGGGCGTTTTTGTTGGGTTTCACTAACATATACAACATTTTTGGAAAGAACAAAAATCATTAATTCAAGTAATTTAATCTAGTTTGTTTGAGTTATATTTTATGAAGCTAGAATGTTCAGCTTTTAAATAAAACATGTCTTATCTGTTATTAGTTTATTTACTGCTAAAATAACAAGATTTTCTAAGTGTAGTAATTCCATGATTTTTACTCTATATATCTATATATCTCTAATATATATATATATATATATATATATATATATATATATATATACAGTACTACTTCGACATATTACGTCTCTTCAGTGCAGTTAAACTTTTCAGACTGCGTCAAACCGGGATCAAAACTCGACATCAGTCAGAACCTCTAAACCACCGGTCTATCAAGCACGGTCCACAAGCGGAAGGGAATTTTTACTGATAAATACATACATATGTAAATTCTGCCTAAGGGAGCTCTATCCGTTTTAAGGAGAGTCTTGCAATTTCAGCGTAATCAGCAGCCGTTTACAAATTTCCTTTCAAGATTGCTCATGTATATTTATCAACCTTCCCAGAATGCTTTACAAATTACATCACACTTCTAGAAATCTACCACAACACTATATAAAGGGATGCCTATTACGTGGGAACCACGTGGCCTGATGACCACATAAGTGAGAAACTGATAGTCCCTAAGTGCCCTGACTGTGTATACACTAACCTAACTAATATATATATATGTGTGTGTGTGTAACCGTAATCTATAACGCAATATACTTATATATATATATATATATATATATATATATATATATATATATATATATATATATATATATATAAAGTCACTTTACCAGTAGATTTTTCCGCCCTATATTTTGTGGCTTGTCAAATACTTGAAAAAATTTTTTTAACTTTCTAAAAACAATTTCTTTCCCAATAAATTTTCTTCTGGCGATGACCTAAGGTTGAAACTAGTTGAAAACAATTAAAAAATAAATAACATAAAATAAATATTCCTGTTCGTCTTATCACTTTTTGTTCATTTTGTATGTGTATATATATAATGAAGATAGATAGATTGATAATCACCTTTCTCTTGATAAATAAAAAGATATATCTTACCTTTCATGCATTCTTTTTATCATTTGGCTTAATACATGCTTTCATAGATATTTGCTAACAACGCTAGAGAAACACAAAATTATTCACTGGGTGTAGAACTTAGACCTCGACTACTAATTGATTTAATACAAGTCACAAGATGTAATGATTGTAATAATAAAACAATGCGATACAATTTCCTGGTTATTTTATGTAAAGCGTAAATGCACCGCGCCCTTGAGAAGGCCAGGGTGGTAGCCATACCGCATCTTTGATGGTGTTGTGGTTTCGTAGCAAGATGTCATGGGGTTGAGTAGCTAGCCCACGACCCCTGGTATTGAATTCATAGTGTTTCCTTCTCCTAGCCCGGTTGTCTTACCAAAGTTAAAGAGACCGGTATCCTCCACTATTTATCCACAGCTGGAGGAAAAAGAGACCTTTATGCCCTTCCCAAGGGCATTAGCGCAAAAATGAAACGCGAAAAGCCTCGTCCAGGATTTGAACTAGGATTACCGAGTTCATTTCTTAAGACAATAACCGTTACGTCACTCACTCGTAACCTTATAAGCTTTCATAAATATTCATTTATAATTTGTCTGAATATAATTATATATATATATATATATATATATATATATATATATATATATATATATCAGTTTTGTATACGTTAACTCTGACATTATGTTATGGCATATTTGGCATCTTAACAACACCAGTTACCTCTGCTAGACCCTCAGTCTTTTTCGATAAAAATCATCCTTGGGGCACGGGGATTCCTAATTGGTATCAGACCTGGAGTCTGTGGCAGACAGGAAAAGCGTGAAAAAGTACATACATGCACACAGACACACATAGACACACGTAGACACACACACACACACACACACACACATATACATATACACATAAATATACGTACATATTTACCAACACCTCCGCATGAGTAGGATGTGACACAAGTTCGATTTCTGAAGTGGGGTTTAACAGGTTTAAATTCAGAGTTTTCCTTCTCCTAGATTAACTAAGGTTAAAGAGCTCTGTCCCTTCTATTTACTCATAGCTGGAGGGAAAATAGTTCGATGTATAGCTTTCCTAAGGGTATTAGCACAATGTGAAATGCAAAAAGCCTCGTCCAGGATTTGAACTCGTTTCACCGTGTCCATTTCCTACGACAGTAACCATTACACCACTTGCCTACACACATACATATAAGCCAGTAGTTGTCAAGATATGTGTGTGTGTGTGTGTGTGTGTGTTGTATGTGTCATGAGTGCTTTTGGTGGTCAAGGAGGTAGTAGTCCAAAAAAGGTTGGGAACCGCTTATGTATATTATTATGCTGATTTTTTTTGTATTACCAGTTTTGCTTATCTTCTTAGTTCGATCCTCATCAGGCGCCCAACTGTCGTGGCCTTGTGTCACACTGACTGACCTAAGCGTAGTAATTATTATGTTTGTAACAGTTACAAAATCCCTATCAGAGTCAAAAGTCGGTCTCCAAAGGATATTTAAAAAGCCAGAATTGGGAATGCCCTTTTTAATCCGAGAAGACCCTCCCAATTGAAAAAAATGTCGCAGCACGATCTTTCTTGCTAATCAGGACTTATGTCGTAATCGTACAAATAAATAGTCAACATTACAATTACATGTGTTCTCTCTCTCTCTCTCTCTCTCTCTCTCTCTCTCTCTCTCTCTCTCTCTCTCTCTCCCCCCTACGCTCATTCTTTTCTCCTCATGTCATCCCTTTCCCTCCAGTCGTTTCACTTCATTCCCAATATTCTCTTCATTTCCGAGAATTAAAAAAAGATAGCCTATCTTATTAGAAATCCGAACGCCCACACATCTCTCTCTCTCTCTCTCTCTCTCTCTCTCTCTCTCTCTCTCTCTCTCTCTCTCTCTCTCTCTGCCAACCTAGAAACATTTCTCCTCCTTGTGTTTTTGTTTCCCTCCACTGATTACACCTTTTTATCTTTTCATCTCATCCTCGCGGTTTAAAAAATAGCCCATCTTATTGATGTTATGTCAATAAGATGGGCTATTTTTTTGAATCCGGACGCCCACACCTCTCTCTCTCTCTCTCTCTCTTTTCCATGTATGAGTCGGCGGCCGACGGGGCCACTCCCTATGGAGAATGCGTCGACCGAGATCGTTCAGGTCTGTTTAGCAACAGGTGCGTTTTGTTGAGACCAGCAACGACAATCCATAACAGCTGTCGTTTAACGCGGCCAAACAGCCATTTACAATGAGCGACAAAATTTAAGCCGCTCCCCACCCCAACCCCTGTCCCACCACTTTTTCTTTTAATCATTTTTTCCCCCAACAATTACTTTTCATTCGTTTACCTTTTTATATTTTTCCCCTTTGCCCATTGCGTTCTTTCTCATAATATATATATATATATATATGTTTTTGATTTTGTGTCTCCGTATGCTTCTAGTGAGTATATCTCAAATATATATATATATGTGTGTGCATGTGTACACATATATAAAGATAGCGTGGACATGAAACACTTTGGTTGAGAATCGCATAGGCGAGAAACTGTCATTAACCAAGCGCCCTTGACTTCATGTCCACGCTACCGTAACTTAGATATACATGCTCTATCCACGATACTGAGCACTATTTACTCATAAATGTTGCATACTATATTATAAATTCAATATATATATATATATATATATATATATATATATAAGTAAAGTCGTCGGGATGGCCTAAAGCCGGTATCAGCCAGACAGCGAGGGAGTCTATCCCCTTTTCACTAGCGTTCGACCAAGGAGATTAGTGTCTGAGGCGGTGCGCCACACCCACCATCAACTCCTCGCTTGACTGCACAGATCCCTGTGCTACTCATGCGCTGGGTTGGCGAGGTGAGCTAAACGGAACAGTAACTTTATGAAAACGGCACTACTTAGCCAGATTTATATTAGAGCAATACATCTAAAATATTCTCATTTAGAGAATAAAGCAATTTCCCGTCCAGTTTGCAACTAAATGATGATTTTGAGGGGTCTGCACTGATCGTAATTTTTAATCGCACAAATTTTCAAGATAACGTAGATAACTATGAAATGCTAATTAGAACCCTTCATTCCTTCCTAAATAGAAGGATCAATATCATAATGGACAGCTGATAACTACGAAATATTATATAGAACCTGTGACGAGACTGAAAAGCAGCCCTATGAACAAGCGGATTCCCAGCCCCCACAAACAAAGCGCGTCAGGATATGTTTGGCCTGTGGCGAGCGGCTACGGATACTCGAACTCGCTACCTCCTCGTAGCTGAGGTATTATTAGTAGAGACCCAAATAAAGTATATCCGAATTTGCATAAGCGCATTCGAACGAGCAGAAATAAAGACGGACTGTCGCTGACAGCGGGAGTGAGGAAGAATGCGTTTGGACGTCAATTGAAATCTGACGACTGCTATTTGAAGTGAGAGTGGCGTGTTCGGTTGGGAAAGGAATTGCATTTCGTTTACTGGAGAGACTTTCAAAGGATTGATATTCCCTTGAATTGTTGAACCCTTTCAAAAGAGAACCCTTCAATTCCTAAGTAATCACTCTGTCGGTGAGGCTTTGAATACCCTGCAGAAAAAAAGTGGAGTGCCCTGGATATGACACTATACTGAATTTGATGGTGAGGCTCTAGTTCTGGAGTTCAAATGTCCATTGCTGTAAAGTTTGCTAATAAATAATACCTAATAATATCTGTTTTGGTACAATGTTCTAATAGAAATATTGAAGTCATGTTTTTTTTGTCTAAAAAATAAGCCTTTTATTTAACGGCTACCCAGCATCAACTGGGTAGAGAGGGGGAAAAACCTGGTGTATTCATTTGTTTATTTTTGAGATTTACAAATTCTGGACATTTTTAAGTAGAATTTCAATGCTATTCCTATATATTTTTCAATTTAATATCTAAATATCTTTGGATATAAATCCAATCTTCATAATTTTTGCATAAAAAGCAAGAACTGGTGATATTTAATGTGTATATATATTTACTTATATACGTTAATTGTTTTATTTTCGTAGTTTCATCCGGACATACACACATCTATACACACACACCACTTGCCCTTTATATATGTATAGATGTATGTATTTATTTATGGGCAATACTGTATATCGGTCATCAGGTAGACGCCATTATTCTTATTCGATTTTTCGGACACATTCTTTTAATGGCGTTTAATAGTAAGTTTTCTTCCTATCTTTCTCTTTTTTGTTTTCCTTTATTCCTAAAGTAGAAGTGGCTACCCAGCGTCGCCTAATTAGACGGGGGAGACGAAAAAGTTAGTCTCGCAGATCCACTATTACTTAATTGCAAGTTGGATCCTCGCAGGCTGCCCTATTAAAATCCCTACGTAAAAAGAACTTATGTTGATCCGGACAGAAAAAAAAGTGCATAGACACTCTGAAAAGACAAATTAATGCCTCCTATATTAAAGGCAAAAAAAATGTTAAAGGCAAAAAAAGAAAAAAGAATTTCATGCTGTTACTATCTAAATTTTATTTCTTTAATTATCTTCACGAATTTAAAATCAAGTCTTCATTATTTTTGCACAAAAAGCAAGATCTAGTGATAGTGAATGTGTGTATATATATTTACTTTGTTGTTATTTGTTTTATTTTCATATTTTCATCCGGACGGACATACATAGATACATAGATGCATACACACCAACTGCCCTTTATATATGCATAGATTTTCCCCAGCCTTTTTTTGTCGAAATTTGATTCTTTTTCGCATTCTTGTTTTACTTTTTTTTCCTTTATTTTTTTCTGATTATATTTCTTATTTCAATTCATTTTCCTCTGTTTTTCTTAGCTTTATTTCATCTCTCTCTCTCTCTCTCTCTCTCTCCTCTCTCTCTCTCTCTCTCTCTCTCTCTCTCTCATGAGAGAGAGAGACGGGGAGGGAGAGAGAGTATGTGGGGTAGAGGTGATGGAGAGAGTTAGGGTTAGGGTGAGAAAGAGAGGGGCCGGATGGGGAGATACATTTTCCACAACTTCTTTTTGCTTCTTCTCTTTAATCTTATCCCTCTGTCCATTTTCTCTTCCTCACTACCCCCAACCCTAAGTCTCCCACTTAGTCCTTATTCAAATTTTTATACTTTCATTTTTTTTCTTCTTTCATCATTTCGTCTATTTATGATTCCTTTGTTTATATATACTCTCGCTTTACGATTTCATATATATAATTATACATATAATTATATATATATATATGTGTGTGTGTGTGTGTGTGTGTGTGTGTGTGTGTGTGTGTGTGCCCCCGCACGCACACACTTTTGTTCTTCATTTATTTTTCTCAACGCCACGTTAAGCATTCCAATAGAACAACTCACCCTCCTCCTAGAAGAAAGGGCCAATATACAATGAATGTCATTTATTACTCGATGTTTTTCTTTGCTTGTCCTAACATGAAATTACGCTAACAAAAAAAAATCGAATACTTTTTTCCCCAGCTAAAAAGAAGAAAAGAAAAGAAAAACATGAAATCGAAAAATAAACACACCTTACAACAACAACAAAAAAGGTAAAATACAGAATATAACAAATGATATTAGCTCCTCTAATCCATTGATAACAAAAGTAGGGGGGGGAGAAAGAGGTGGAGGTGGTGGTTTTGTCGGTAAAAATGATTGGAAATAGTTTCGGATACGACTGAAGTTATTATGGCAAAATAGAACCGGCAACGCTTGCATCTAAAGTTTTTTTTATCTTGAAGAAATACACCAAGAACGTATACAAAAATAAATGTCAGAGAACATATCCAGATGAACAAACACTAGTGAACACATTCAAGGCAACAGATGCCAGAGAACATATCCAGATGAACAAACACCAGTGAACACATTCACGGCAACAGATGTCAGAGAACATATCCAGATGAACAAACACCAGTGAACACATTCAAGGCAACAGATGTCAGAAAATATCCAGATGAACAAACACCAGTGAACACAATCAAGGCAACAGATGTCAGAAACATATCCAGATGAACAAACACCAGTGTCAGAGAACATATCCAGATGAACGAACACCAGTGAACACATTCAGGCAACAGATGCCAGAGAACATATCCAGATGAACAAACACCAGTGAACACATTCAAGGCAACAGATGACAGAAAACATATCCAGATGAACAAACACCAGTGAACATATTCAAGGCAACAGATGTCAGAGAAAACATCCAGATGAACAAACACCAGTGAACACAATCAAGGCAACAGATGTCAGAGAACATATCCAGATGAACAAACACCAGTGAACACATTCAAGGCAACAGATGCCAGAGAACATATCCAGATGAACAAACACCAGTGAACACAATCAAGGCAACAGATGTCAGAAAACATATCCAGCTGAACAAACACCAGTGAACACATTCACGGCAACAAGATGCCAGAGAACATATCCAGATGAACAAACACCAGTGAACATATTCAAGGCAACAGATGTCAGAGAAAATATCCAACAAACACCAGTGAACACAATCAAGGCAACAGATGTCAGAGAACATATCCAGATGAACAAACACCAGTGAACACATTCAAGGCAACAGATGTCAGAGAACATATCCAGATGAACGAACACCAGTGAACACATTCAGGGCAACAGATGCCAGAGAACATATCCAGATGAACAAACACCAGTGAACACATTCAAGGCAACAGATGACAGAAAACATATCCAGATGAACAAACACCAGTGAACATATTCAAGGCAACAGATGTCAGAGAAAACATCCAGATGAACAAACACCAGTGAACACAATCAAGGCAACAGATTCCAGAGAACATATCCAGATGAACAAACACCAGTGAACACATTCACGGCAACAAGATGCCAGAGAACATATCCAGATGAACAAACACCAGTGAACACAATCAAGGCAACAGATGTCAGAAAACATATCCAGATGAACAAACACCAGTGAACACATTCAAGGCAACAGATGCCAGAGAACATATCCAGCTGAACAAACACCAGTGAACACAATCAAGACAACAGATGCTAGAGAACATATCCAGATGAACAAACACCAGTGAACACAATCAAGGCAACAGATGTCAGAGAAAATATCCAGATGAACAAACACCAGTGAACACATTCAAGGCAACATATGCCAGAGAACATATCCAGATGAACAACGCCAGTGAACACGTTCAAGCCAACAGATACTAGAGAACATATCCAGATGAACGAACACCAGTGATCACATTCATGGCACCAGATGCCAGAAAACATATCCAGATGAACAAACAACAGTGAACACATTCAAGGCAACATATGCCAAAGAACATATCCAGATGAACAACGCCAGTGAACACGTTCAAGCCAACAGATACTAGAGAACATATCCAGATTAACAAATGTTAGAAAACCTATTTAAGGCAATTGGTACCAAAGAACATATCAAGATGAACTAACGCCACATCACATTTTGAACACATCCCGTATTTTGCAGAAAATTAACGTTTCATTCTTTGTTCCTTTCTGTCTTGGTAAATACAGCTTCAGTCTCGATACCTTTTGAACACATCTCGTATTTTGAAGAAAATTAACATTTCAGTCATTATTCCTTTCTGTCTTGGTAAATACAGCTTCAGTCTCGATACCTTTTGAACAGATCTCGTATTTTGAAGAAAATTAACGTTTCAGTCATTGTTCCTTTCTGTCTTGGTAAATACAGCTTCAGTCTCGATACTTTTTGAACACATCTCGTATTTTGAAGAAAATTAACATTTCAGTCATTATTCCTTTCTGTCTTGGTAAATACAGCTTCAGTTTCGATACCTTTTGAACAGATCTCGTATTTTGAAGAAAATTAACATTTCATTCATTGTTCATTTCTGTATTAATTTAACATAATTTAAAGTTTCATACAGCATGAAAAAAACTTTTATTCATTAAGTTAAAAGCAACAACTTTGTTTGTCCTTTCTTCAACACATCTCTTTTATAAGGCTCAAATTTTAAATAGAGAAAATTATGTTTCTTTTTTCCACTAATCTCTTTTCGTGAGAGCTTGAAATTTCCTTAGCCTATGAATGGTGTCAGAATTATCAATCCCAAATGCATATTATATTCAATGTGAATTCTCCGTTGACGCTACAATAGTGCGTGCCACCAACGGTTGACTAATCTAAGAATTTTTTTTCTTTCCCTTGATAATGTTTTATGCTTTGAGATCAGAAACGAAATCTGAAGACCCTCCTTCATTTTTTGACATTTCGTAAACTCCTTCATTCGTTTCGCCACGGAGGAGTGATTTCAAAATAATCTCGCTTAATTTGAGATCATTTATTTGTTTAGCTGGAACGCATAGATTTTTAATATCATACGCCTTACATACAGTAATAATACGATTAAGGACATTAGCCTTTTCAAATTATTTTGGCTAAAAGTCTACCGTATTTGACATCCCAAACTGAACCAATTTCAAACAGAAAGGGAAATAGCAACAGAAATAATTATTATAATGATAAACCAGAAAAAGAAAGATTGATACCATCCAGAACACTGCACTGCTGCAATCTGCCAGAATACTCAGAAGAGTCCTGGAGACCTGAGGAGACTTGCTGTCACTCAGACTCCAGTGAAAGACCATCAGCTAATGCTAATGTGAAAACTAAAAAGGAGTAAATATTAATAATAATAACCAATGAGTGAAATGAAAGAAAGCGAAAAGAAAGATAAATACTTGGACCTTGCCAGAGAACTGAGAAAATTAGGACATGAAGGTAAAGGTCGTACCAATTGTAATTGGTGTCCTTGGAACGTTCCCTAAAGGTCTGGAAAAGAATTTGGGTGAATAGGAAATCAGAGGAAGAATCGAGACCATCAAAACTACAGCACTATTAAGATCTGCTAGAATACTCAGAAGTGTCCTGGAGACCCGAGGAGACTTGCTGTCACTCAGCCTCCAGTGAACCACCGGCTACGACCGGTGTGAAAAACTATAATGATAATAACTAGCAAGACCTGTAGATATACCACAGTATGATAATTTGATCATTACTAAGTTTGATATGGTTACTTAAGAGCTATGCCACACATGTAAAAAGTATAATAATCTTAATTTAATTCTCTCTCTCTCTCTCTCTCTCTCTCTCTCTCTCTCTCTCTCTCTCTCTCTCTCTCTCTCTCTCTCTCTCTCATTTTTTCTTTCTTTCCTTCTTTTCATCATCGATTGAAACAGATTTGCATTTTCTCCTACTCTCTTTGTTTCTTATCATATTTTTGTGTAGTATGTCCTTTCTTTCTTTATAATAAAAACGGAATGGTCCATTATTTAGCTGGGGTGACGACACTCATAAGAAAAAAGAATTCGGTGGATAAGTGACACCAGATAATCTTGATTTACATTTTTGCATTGCATCTTGGACGGTTTGAACGGTCTTAATGTTTAACCAGAGTGTGTTGCAGAATGGATGGAAGATTTAGGAACACTCGTATCAATATATAATAATAATAATAATAATAATAATAATAATATTTGGGTCTGTGGGACATGATGGGCAGGTGCTCCCTTGATGGCCAACATGGGGGACCGGTCCGTATCCTGCGAATGTTGGCTCAACTTTTCATTTCAGATACTCAACAAAAGATGAATCATCCCCGGAAAGAAGAATAAATAATTAGTACACCCATTGTATCAAACAGGGGGTAGCTGATCAACCTTGTATGCATGTAGGCTGCTGTTGCTCTTCTTGTTCTTTCAGATATACAAGGAAAAATGGTAACTCAGCCGAGAGGCGACCCAGTGACGTGCCAGCAGAAAGACGACCCAGTGACGTGCCAGCCGAGAGACGGACAAAAGTGTGGACCAGAGAAAATAACATACAAGTACTCTATTGTTATTTTAAGAGCAACCCAACACAGAGAGGTTATAGAAAAAGAATGCTTCAGATTTGGAATGACAACAATAATTTCAGCACAACAAGCCAAAGACTGGCAGACTAAGCAAGAATGATCCTGAATAAAAAATTATTCTCTGATCTCGAGATAATAGAGATATGTGAACAGGAAAATCAAGGAATACAAATCCATCAGGAACAAACTAAACAAAGTGAACAACACCCTAGCAACCAAAACCTTGTACAACCTACCTTAACAACACAGAAACTGACACAAGAACAGAGAAAGGATATAGAACTGATATAATAAATCATGACTGATAAGATGAGCACATTACTATCCTTAAGAAACATAGAATGGGAAAAAATCAAGAAAGAAACTGAAAAGATAAACAAAATATTAGTGAAGATCCCAACAAACAATATCAGTGAACTCAACAACCTCATCTATGCAGGAGCAAAACTAGTCTGCGATAGAATTGGTGCACAACCCTTCGAAATACTAACACAAACAGAAACACAAAAGCTGGCTGGGAATTCAGATTGGAAGAACAAATAAAAAAAACTACGACAACAAACAAATACTTTAAACAAAAACACAAATACACACGTAGCTAAAAAGGTCAAAAGACAACAGCAAATTAAGTTGGAAGAAGTAAATCAAAATATATCGGCTATAGAAGAAAGACATCGAGAAAGAACTAAACAGTACAAACAAAATAGGACCTTCCAAAACAACGAAAATAAATTTTATGAACAAATTAATGGATCAAAAACAAACACGGCTGAACACCCAAATGCAACAGAAGCAGAACAGTTTTGGAGTGATATATGGAAGAGGAAAGAACACAATAAGAAATCGAAATGGATTAGTGGTATTAAGAATGAACTGATGGAAATAGGGGAAGGACCTGTAGCAAGTGTTCATATAATTACGCTCAAATCAGTACTCAAGAAAGTAACAAATTGGAAGACACCAGGCCATGACGGCATACATGGATTCTGGTTCAAAAAGTTTACTTCTATCCACAAAAGAATGGCCCAGCAACTGAACAGATGTCTACAAGAAACAGAAGTACCCGAATGGATGACAAAAAGGATAACTACCCTAATCCAGAAAGACCCACAAAAAGGAAACATCCCCAGCAATTATAGACCAATAACTTGTCTACCCATGATGCAGAAAATACTGACTGCTGTTATAAGAGAAGAAATAGACTTTTCACTCAATTGGCGGAAACTTTTCCCAGAAGAACAGAAAGGATGCCGCAATGGAAAAAGAGGTACACACGACTTACTGTATATAGACCAATACATTCTTAAGGTAGCAAAAAATAGACGGAAAAATATTGCAATGGCCTGGATCGATTACAGAAAAGCCTATGACATGGTCCCACATACCTGGATTTTAGAATGTCTAAAAATGTACAAAATTTCCAACAACATCATAAACTTCATTGAAAAAGCTATGGAAAACTGGCGAGTTCAATTAAAAGCCGGGAGACAATCCCTGACAGAAGTAAAAATCCAAAGAGGTATCTTCCAAGGGAACTCGTTGTCACCACTACTGTTTATTATAGCAATGATGCCACTCAATCATATACTTAAAAAATGTACAGGGGATACAAATTCACTAACTCACAAGAAAAGATAAACCACCTTATGTACATGGATGACATAAAAAATTTTGCAAAAGATGAAAAAGAATTAGAAACCCTAGTACAGACTATTAGAATATATAGACAAGATATAGAAATGGAATTTGGAATTGAAAAATCACTTGATGAAAATGAAAGTTACAAATACTTAGGAATTTTAGAAGCAGACAATATCAAGCAAGCAGAAATGAAAGGAAACGTTAAAAAAGAATATCTCAGGAGAACTAGAAAACTTTTAGAAACCAAACTTAACAGCAGAAATCTAATCAAAGGAACCAATACCTGGCTGTCCCCATTATAAGATACTCAGCACCATTCTTAAAATAGACAAAAGAAGAACTCAGACATATTGAGCAAAGGATGAGAAAATTAATGACTATGCACAAGGCTCTCCACCCTAGAGACGATAGAGACAGATTATATGTGTCAAGAAAGGAAGAGGGAAGAGGTCTTACCAACAAAGAGGACTGCGTAGAAACAACAATCCAACAACTCGAAGACTACACAAAAAAGAGCAAAGACAGTTAACTTATGGCGGCCAACAATAGTAGATGTGACATATGGACAAACAGAAAAACAACAAAAACTAGAAAACAAAAATGGGAAGAAAAACAATTATATGGACACTTCAAACGACAGATTGGAGAGGTTGCACATGAAAAAACCTGGACATGGTTAAGAAAAGGAAACCTTAAAAGAGAAACTGAATCACTAATAATTGCTGCACAGAATAATGCCATAAGGACAAACTATATCAAAGCAAATATTGATAACACCCAATAAAATAGTAAATGTAGACTATGCGGTAATGAGACTGTAAACTATGTACTATGCGAATGTAGCAAACTAGCACAACGGGAGTACAAAACTAGACACGACTGGGTTGGGAAGGTGATCCACTGGGAGTTATGCAAAAAATTAAATTTTGACCATACAACAAAATGGTATATGCATAAACCAGAATCTGTTCTTGAGAACGAAACGCATAAAATTCTCTGGGACTTTG
Organism: Doryteuthis pealeii; assembly: GCA_023376005.1. Taxonomy (NCBI): domain Eukaryota; kingdom Metazoa; phylum Mollusca; class Cephalopoda; order Myopsida; family Loliginidae; genus Doryteuthis; species Doryteuthis pealeii. The sequence continues at coordinate 51,593,780 of CM042140.1, forward strand.
AAATAAAAACGGATCACCTTATCCCAGCAAGAAGACCAGACCTAGTGTTGATAAACAATAAAGAAAGAACTTGTCAACTGGTGGATTTTGCAGTGACAGCAGATCACAGGGTGAAGCTAAAGGAAAATGAAAAAATGGACAAATACCTGGACCTTGCCAGAGAACTGAAAAAGTTATGGAATATGAAAGTGAAAGTGATACCAGGTTGGTGCCCTTGGAACGGTCCCAAAAGGATTGGAAATGGGTTTGGAAAATCTGGAAATCAGAGGAAGGATTGATACCATTCATACCTGCTGCAATCTGCCAGAATACTCAGAAGAGTCCTGGAGACCCGAGGAGACTTGCTGTCACTCAGACTCCAAGGAAATACCATCAGCTAATGCTGTGTGTGAAAAACTACGAACTATAATAATAATAATAATAATAATAATAATAATAATAATAATAATTAATAATTATATTATAATAATAATAATAGAATTTGACCACTGGTAGATTTTACAGTTCCAGCAGATCCCAGGGTGAAGATGAAAGAAAATGAAAAAATAGATAAATACCTAGACCTTGCTAGAGAATTGAAAAAGAACTGGAAATGAGGGTGAAAGTGATACCAAGTGTCGTTGGTGCACTTGGAACTGTCTCCAAAGGATTAGAAAAAAGACTAGAGGAACTGTAAATCAGAGGAAGAATTGAGACCATCCAAACAACAGCATTGTTGAAATCGGCTAGAATGCTCAGAAGACCCAAGGAGATTTGTTCTCACTCAATAATAATAATAATAATAATAATAACCTGGATATGGCTAAGAAAGGGAAACCTTAAGAGAGAAACCGAATCTCTAATAATAACAGCTAAATACTAGAATGCCATAAGGACCAATTATATCAAAGTGAAAATAGATAAGATTCAACAGAAAATCAAATGTAGAATTTGTGGAGACAGAGACGAATTGGTTAATCACATGATAAGGGGATGCAACAAACCAGTTCAAAAAGTGAACAAGACTAGGCACGTTTGGGTGGGAAAGTTGATCCACTGGGAATTGTGCAAGAAATTAAACTTTGACCATGTTATCATATGATAATTGATATATGCACAATCCAGAATCCTTCCTAAATATGAAACTCATAGAATCCTCTGGAACTTTGAGATACAGACGAATCACCTAAACCCTCCACACACACCCAGAAGATCAACCCTTGTATTGATTAACAAAAAACGAACTTGTCAAGGAGTTTATGTTGCAGTTCCGGCGAATCACATAGTGAAAATGAAAGAAAGTTAAAAGAATGACACATACTTGGACCTTACTTGAGAACTAAACAAAATTGTGGAACATGAGGGTGACGGTCATACCAATTGTAGTTAGTGTTCTTGAAACGGTCCGCAAGTGTTGAAAAAAGACTGTAGGATTTGGAAATCAGAGGAAGAATCGAGACCATCTAGACAACAGAGTTTTTATGATCGGCTAGAATACTTAGAAGAGTCCTGGATACATGAGGAGACTTGCTGTCACTCAGACACCAGTTAAATACCACCAGCTAATGCTGGCAACGCTGATATAAAAAAAATCGTAAGGAGTGATATAATAACGACACCTCTATATAACAAGAAAAGAATATGATGACTCGTCAGTATTGAGGATAGCGTGGATGGAACAATTCAGGGACTCGTAGAATATTTTTTTTAAAAAGGAGCAAAGACGGATTGATTATACCAGCCAGTAACAGCAATACCAACAAAATAACTTAAGAACAAACAGAAAAGCACAAACAAAAACAAAATAGCTCGTAAACAAAAATAGGAAGATATACAACTGCATTGTTACTTCAAGCGACAACCCAAGGAAATAGCACATGAGATGATCTAGACATGGCAACGAAGGAGAAATCTAAAGAGAGAAACTGAATCACTATTAATAACAGCACAAAATAATGCCATAAGAACTAGTTATGTCAAAGCAAAATAGTTAACACGCAGGTAAATAGCAAGTATAGGTTATGTGGTGATAAAAGAGTTAATCGTGTAATAAGCGAATGTAGCAAACTGGCACAAAATGAATCAAAGTGCAGGTGTGACTGAGTGGGAAAGGTAATCCACAGGGAAATGTGCAAGAGACTGAAGTTTCACTATACTGACAAATGTTATAAGCACAAATCAAAACCTGTCCTAAAATGAGACGCATAAAATTATGCGGGGGTTTGAGATACAAACGGATCACCCAATCCAGGCCAGAAGAATAAACCTATTGTTAGTTAAGAAAAGAACTTGCGAAAATGATACTTGAAAAGAGAAACGAAATCCCTATTGATAGCAGCTCAAATCCGGTGTATCAGATTGGACGATATTCAGGTACTGATAGACAACACACTGCGGGATAATAAACGTTGCTTTTAGCTCAGTTGGAAGAATGTCCGCCTAGGAACCACAAGGTTCCTGGTTCGATGCCGGCCCTCGCCAACCCAGCCTATGAGTAGCACAGAGATATGTGCGGTAAAATGAGGAGGTTATGGTAGGTATGGCACTCCATTTCAGATGCAAAACAATCTCCTTGGTCTAGCGCTAGTGAAAAGGGGATAGACTCCCTCGCTGTCTGGCTGATACCGACATTAGGCCACCACTACGACTTTACTTAATCAAAGAAAGGCGAAAAACTAGACAAATATCTACACCTTGCTAGAAAACTGAAAATATTATGGAACTTGAAGGTGACAGTGATTCCAATCATAGTTTGTGCCCTTCTAAAAAATCCCCAAAACCTGGAAGAGAAACCGGGAGGACCTGGAGATACGAGAAAGAATTGAGACCATCCAGACCACAGCAAACTGGTCCAGAAAGAGTACAAGAGTAGACACGTCAAGTTGGAGAAGGTGGTCCACTGGAAATTATGCAAAAGAAAATTTGAGATCGTCTAGATTACAACACTTATAGAAAAGAGGAATATCGCAAAGACCTGAAAATAAATAACATCCTTAATGCCGCCGTATATCACTTTGATCTTAAAAAATGTTGTTATAATGTGTAAAAAGAATGTAAACTATTAAAACAACGAGGCAAAGAAACTGCTTTAATCCACAACATCTTTGCAGTTAATGAGCGTCTGATTTATTACAGTATATCTACATTCCTTACATAATCAATAATAATAGAACGCGAAAAGATATAATAGACAAACAATGAATTTAATTGGCTGAAATCTATTCCATTGCGATACAGTTCGACTTTTATTATGAACTATTCATATAAATTATATCGGGATAATATTGACAACAAAAATAAATATCATAGAATAAAATGTAAAATAAATCAAGACACGGTTAGCTACCCTTGCCTTTTGTAACTCTCTAGTTTCGTTTCCGTTTTGAAAATACGTGACTAAAAGACACGTAAAGAAATTCCCTCTCTCCTTCTCTATGACCGGCCACAGAATGTAATGGTCGTAAGTTTCGCTTGGTCAAACCCCCAATGGAGGTGAATCGACCATATGGCTAAAAAGATAAAAGATAAAAGATAAAACAGAAATTGACTCAAACTAAATTTTATTTTACGGAAGTCTATTTTCTCTTTCTACTGATATTGACAAAATCACCAACTACAATTTACTTCCCGGATATTCATTCAGAACTAAAACTGATTGATTAAATTTAACGGCATGTCAACCTATCTAGGGTTATTTTATACCCAGAGTTTAGCGAATTACGTATATTCTACATTTATATTTACATTTTTTGTGTAGTTCTTTCTTAAGGGTTTTAACACGCTTCTATCAAATACATATAATTTCCTAACAGATCTATTTGACCCATGGATGTAACCCTAACAGGTACTACCACATCCCATCATGGTGTAATGGTTAGCAAGTTAGTCTTGCAGATCTATTACTACTGAATAACGAGTTCGATTCTCGTTGGATTCCCCATACCTATGACCTTGTGTAACATCTTATTATATGTGGCGAACGAGTTGCTTAAATACCTACGACCTAGGGTCAGAGTCAGCATGGGAGTAATGGCAAGGAAGGGTACTCCTAAGATCTCCAAAACTGGAGCCTCACTATCAGATGTTATTTAGTGCCTAACATCAGAACACACCTTTTGGGGGTAGGGTATCCTCATCGTTCTGCATGGGGGGGGGACCAGTTCAAAATTAGATATTTTTACCTTTTAATCAGTTACCTACCAAAGTCCCAAACTAAAAGTATGAATCATGTACACTAATACGTTTCTCCCCCCCCCCTTACTGTAGATTTGTTTTTGGTAGTTCCTATAAACCAGTGTAGACCGACCAACAAAAACCTGCATCAATCAGCTCAGTGCGGATTCTGAATAGTGTACAGGCGACCTGACAGGAGCGATAACCGTGACGAGAGAATCATGGGAATCCGTGCTGTCAGCACGAGATGACGACGACGACGACGACGATGATGATGATGATGATGATGATAGAATCATTTGCATTCTGATGAAGCCTGGTGGATTTAATTCCGAACTTTACCCAATATCCTATAAATAGAAAATGACCACCTTGAGTTTAATGACCGCCGAAGGAATTTATACTGAGTTGAAACCTAATATTAAAATCGTGTACACTAAGTATGTAATAGACAAACTGTGTACGTAATATACCTAAGTAAAATCATTCATTTTACCGTACTGCAATTTTAACTCTTATGATACGATTTATATGAGCAATAATGTGTCTAACCATGGAAATTGATGTGTAATATTGAGATTGGAAGATATAAAAAGAAGAGTGACAAAACTAATATAAAGAGTAAAAGATTACAGTTACATTGGAGAAATTAGAATTAACTAAAAAGAAAGAAGATGAGAGGTTATCTAATTGAAACTTTTAAAATGATTAATGGAATACCAAAAATTATACAGTTCAATATAAAAAGTAAAGTCAACAGAATGGCCTATTGTCGGTATCAACCGGACAATGAGGGAGTATATCCCCTTTTCACACTTACCATCAGCTTCCCATTTTACCGCACAGACCCAAACTGTGCTACTCATGCGTCGAGTTGATGATGGCCGGTATCGAACCCGGAATCTTGTGGTTCCTGGGCCGATGCTCTACCGACTGTGAAAATGTAAATATAGATTTACAATGAATGCAATTCTCTAAACTATTGGCATAAAATAACTAACATAACATATGTCACAAGAAAATGTCTTCATGTGAGTTTTCATACCAAAAGCTACATCAATTGGCATTTGTTGTTATAGCATGAAATTTTCACGGCCAGACAACTACAGGGTGATTGAAAAGTAACTCCCTATTTTAAACTATTTGTAATTTTTTAATATGCAGTTACTTTTTTCTCAATACTTTAATGTTCCTTAATATACAGAGTCATTGAAAAGTAACTCCTTATTTTAAACTATTTTTTTTATATGCAGTTACTTTTTTCTCAATACTTTAATGTTCCTTAATATACAGAGTCATTGAAAAGTAACTCCTTATTTTAAACTATTTTTTTTATATGCAGTTACTTTTTTCTCAATACTTTAATGTTCCTTAATATACAGAGTCATTGAAAAGTAACTCCTTATTTTAAACTATTTTTTTATATGCAGTTACTTTTTTCTCAATACTTTAATATATGTTCCTTAATATACAGAGTGGTTGAAAAGTAACTCCCTATTTTAAACTATTATATATATTTTGTTATATGCAGTTACTTTTTTCTCAATACTTTAATATATGTTCCTTAATATACAGAGTGGTTGAAAAGTAACTCCTATTTTAAACTATTTATATATTTGTTATATGCAGTTACTTTTTTCTCAATACTTTAATATATGTTCCTTAATATACAGAGTGGTTGAAAAGTAACTCCCTATTTTAAACTATTTATATATATTTTGTTATATGCAGTTACTTTTTTTTTCAATACTTTAATATATGTTCCTTAATATACAGAGTGATTTTAAAAGTAACTCCCTATTTTAAACTATAATTTTTTTAATATGCAGTTACTTTTTTCTCAATACTTTAATATATGTTCCTTAGTATACAGAATGATTGAAAAGTAACTCCCTATTTTAAACTATTGATATATTTTTTTATATCCAGTTACTTTTTTCTCAATACTTTATAATGTATGTTACTTAATGTATGACATTTAAATCTATGTTGTTGATGGTGGTGTTGATCCTCCACATTTTGATATTGTTGTTCGTGAATGGCTAAATCACCATTTTCCTGTAAGATGGGTGGGTAGACGTGGTCCGCATGAGTGGCCAGCCAGAAGCCCTGATTTGACACCCTGTCAATATTTTCTTTGGGGTTGGTGGAAGGATCAAGTCTCCGAAACCAACGACTTCGGAAGAATTTGAAGAACGAATATGAGAATTTATTTTTTCCATTCCACAAGAGTTCCTGGGAAGATCAGTTGATGCGATTCCTTGGCGGATTGTAAAAATTATGATTCAGAAATAAATTATAAGATTTTTAAAATAGGGAAGGGGGCTACTTTACAATCACCCTGTAAAAGGGTAAGTCAGTCAATTTCTTATGAATACTGACATTAAAAAAACGATACACACTCACGATATTTTCAAATTTTTGTTTAAGGAATTCTCCCTTTAAACTAGCAGCAGGAACCAACCTCTTACGCTCTATTGATCTGCTTTGTTCGAGAAAATAAACTTGTTTTTCATCTGAATTCTTAAATAATTTTCTTTCAGAATAAATTATTATTGGTATATTCAAATAAATATGTCTCAATGAACTTTCTAACAATAAATTAACATTTTTAAATATTTTTGAACTTTTTCTTGAATCTCACAAAAAAATAACGAACATAAAGAGTTGTTAAAAAGAAAACCAGTTTATTCAAAGATCAAATTATCCGATTGGGATAAAATTACTCACCGGTATCTTTAAAAACAAGTAAAAGAGTCCATTTTTTTTTTTACAACACGGTCGGTTTCTTTATTGATATTTTTTAGCAGAATTGTATATTCATGGTTCTTTTACTAAAAAAATTCCGTATAGAAACTTATAAAAAATCTTCTGATATAACTATTCAGACTTTACAGAAAAAAATTAAAAATCGTTTTTTATCTGTTCATTTTTTTTTCAGATTTCATAAAATAAAACGGGGGTGTGGGGGAGAGACCTCGTAAAAAAATATTTCTCCTAATATATTTTAGGAAAAATTTATTTTAAACATAATTTCATCAACAGGTAAATAATTACGGAAATTTTCGTAAAAATTTGACTTTTAATTGATTTTTCATATAATTTTTTTTTTAAAAACCTGTATTCATAATTTATTTTTGGCTCCGTTAAATTTCAATTGATTTAACGGTGCAAAAATGTAAACATTGTGTTCGTTCATAATTTCCATTATTTCCGTAAAATCATCAGGGTTTTTTTTAATGTTTCTTCTTTTGAATGGTTTAAACATTTTCAAGATAATATCAACCTTTATGCAAGTTTCTTTGTGTTAAATATACGGGGGTAAATTTAACACGTCAAATTGGAGGTACCTAATGAATTGAAAACAATTCAAAAATTGTGTCAGTATTCATGAGATGAGGCTTGATATGAATATCAAATTCCAAATCAGATGAAAACGTTCTTTAAGATATATTTTGAAATTTCTTTATGACATATTTTGAAATTTCTATTTTAGAATATGTAATTTTCTTCTATTTTATTTAAAAAAATCTAATCACATTTCTGACAATTAGTCTGGTGGTATTTATGCTGCTTGGAGCACCTTGAACTAGTGGTAACGATATTTTTAGCTCCGAAACCACATTTGAATTCAAGATTATCGTCTGATGATGACTTATTTTAAGGTGTTTAGAAAAAAACACCAAAGCAAGACCCAAACATAGTGTTTATAAAAAAAGGCATGAACATTGTCTTTATACATACCACAAAAAAGATGAGAACAACAGTCCGAAATATCAAATTTATTCAATTCAAAGATTATTTAAGAATTCAAATGAAAAACAAGTTTACTTTCCCGAAAAAATGCAGATCAAAAAAGCTTACGATACTGGTTCCTGCTGCTAATTTAAAGGGGGCATTGCTTTTTTTTTATATTCTGAAAAAATTGGGAGTGCGTATCTTGAAGATAATCATAGAAACTAATAAGATGATCATCAAATATCCTCTGGATTAAATAAGATTTTTTTTCGCGAATTCTCTCCAGTTTATTGAACGATATTCTCATGACGAAAGTTAATTTCACCCGAAATATTTTGTTGACAGTATAAAATAAATCCAGATACTATTGCCAATAAATCAGGTCACAAGAGCTCACCTCTTGAGACAATAGACCCCACAAATTCAAAAGGTCACGAGTTATCCATGCGTGTAATGTAAATAATTGATAGGTAAGATTTCCCAGTAAATGCGGAAGACTATAACAGCAATAATATTGAAAACACATCCCAATACAATGACTTAAAAGAGTTCCACTGAATGTAGGTATTTACTTTCTAACAAAACATCATCTCATAGAAATTAAAATATATCCGTGTTTTCCTGAGCTGATCATTAGATAGACAATACTATTTTACACACACACACACACACACACACACACACTCACACACACACACACACACACGCGCGCGCGCGCACACACATACGCACACATATACTCACTCGTACCCATAGAGCTTTGGATAAATAGTAAGGCAGACTGGGTTCTTTAGTCTTGGTAATGCAACCAGTCTAGGAAAAGGAAACCTCAACAAACCAGTTGTACTCCGTGGAAATTAAGATTGATCTTGTGTCACATCCTGTTCGTTGCGGGGGTGTTGAGTAAATACGGGCGCGGGTGCTTAGTGCGGCGCTTATCGTCGTAGGAAATGAAAACGGCGACCCGAGTTCACATCCTGGACGAGGCTGTTTGCGTTTCACCTCGCGCTAATGCCCTTGCGAAAGATATGAATCTATCTCTTCTTCTCAGCTCTTCTTCCCTCAGCTATGGGTAAATAGTAGGACAGGCTGGGTTCTTTAGCCTTGATTAGGCAAATAATCTAGGAATTTAAGTGAGCTATACTCTGCTTAAAAATTGACCGAATGTCGCACCTGCCCATGGTGGCATGGTCGAGTAAACACACACACACACACACACACACACACACACACACATATATATGACCGTCTGTTCACAGACAGGATCTCTCTGATGATCGTAAAATATATAAACAAACGTATGTATGTTTAAACACCACCCCTTTACGGCAGCTGTCAAATGGGCGAGAGGTTAAGAAATCGGGCTGGCGAAAAGTCAGAGGTAGTTGTTGTGTCGAGCCACACTGAAGAGGCGTGAAACGCCGAAACACGTGTCTGTGGATGATATATATATATATATATATATATATATATATATATATATATATATATATAAGTTAGGGTTTGCGTAGACGTAAAGTTAACGGCACTTGGTAACTGTCAGTTTCTCGCCTATACGTTCATCAAACTGGTTCGATATTTTTTCACCTACGAGGCATCAACTCAAAATTGATATATACACCATTCAGTTCGGACTTTAAATGTCTTCTTTAAGATATTCGATCTTTCAAATGATAAAATAAACATATATATATATATATATATATATATATATATATATATATATATATATAACCTACTTCTAAACAAACGTAAAATCTGGGAAAGGCCAGCTGGTGTTAGAGTCCCCGCCTATCAGCCTGATAGTCAGGGTTCGAATCACACACAAAGCGGTCTTCCTGTCTATAGCTCTGCTGATGAGGCCTAATAGGCCGAAATGTACATACAGAGATTGATTTTTCTCGATTTGTTTAGCCTTACATTTGAATAGGTATGCCCGCCTAATTCATTAATTATTAATTAATTAATGTTCAAAATTAGGTATTAAGCACATATTCTCCCAAAAATTGTCGGCTAAAAAAGCCATATCAAAACACATTGTTTGTTTGTTTACTTCTCATATATATATATATATATATATATATATATATATATATATATATATATTATACTAAAGCTGAGATAAACACTTTTTATTTCCTAAAGCCTTTTTTTCCTATTTATGTTAATGAAACAAAATTTATACTAAGATATTCCTTGGTTTTAGGACTACTTAATGTTTGAAAAAAATTAATTCTATCATTCTGCATTACTCTCACCCTCTCTATGTATGAGTAAGAATGAGAGTGAAAACAGAGAATTATTGTGTTAGAGATGTTTAACTATGTTAAGATTAATTAGGGGTGAGCAGGTACTGTCGTAACCACCATGGACAAATACTGAATTCACCCGTCCAAAAACGCCTCCTCTCCAGTAGATATAAAAAAAGGACATTTTTTCTGTGACGTCGAGGAAGGGTGGTGTCGATGGTAACGTGGTGCTTCTGGGTAGAGAAAGCGGTCTTGTTCGGGCTAACTTTTTTTTCTTTTTTTGGTAAAAGTGTTTGTAGCTCGTTATTACTGTGTAGTTTGACTGTGTTGGTCAGGCTAAAATTTATTTTGTTGAAAGAGTTTTTAACTCCTAACTACAATGTAGATAGATTTTGTGTTTAGCTCTGTTGTGCGAGCCAACGTTTTTTTTTCTTTTCCCTATGAAAGCGATACTCCCCCGTCTTTTCTCGACAAGTTAATGTATTTTCTATTTGATTTTGTTTAATATAAAATACATTAAACAATATTTTCGAAACTCGGTCATATTTACTTAGACTTTTTTATTTTTTTTTATTTTTGAATAAAATGGAAAAATATTTGCATTTACTTGTTGAAAAAAATCTGGGGGTGGGTTACTTTTATTACCTTCAAACCACTAAAAATTATTAGTCGATAAAAACGCCTTCAAACAGCTAAGATATTTTTAATTTGGCGGGGGGGGGGGTTAAAATATTTACGTATCGAGAAAACTTTTCTGAAAGCACGGATTAGTGTTTTAGGGCAGGAGGCCAGGGCGTATTTACGCGATATGCACCTTTTTGTCTTTACACATTACACTTGTAATTCATTTTTAATACAATTTATACTAGGCACTGCAAAAATGGCAAATCCCTATTTTACAAAACACATCTACCCAGTGTGGGTCACCTGATTGGAAAAAAAATTACAAAAATCTGGTAATTATCCGATTTTAATGAAATTTTAAATCTTGATTTATCAATGAATTAATTTTTAAATGCATCAGTTATTGTATTTCAAAACTTGCTGATTTTTTTCATGTCATTCAACTTTGCACCCCCTATCCTTTAATTTTTTGAGGGATGTAAAATATTGGGGTTTATATGGTGCTATTCGCAGAAATGCCTCCCGCCTTTAAAAAAAATCTAGGCGGTGATAAAACATTTTACTCACTCCAGTCTTTTTTCGACAAGTAAATGTAAATATTTTAACCCTCCTCCTTCTTTGAAATATTTTAGGGAGCGGGGGCTATTTACAAAAATATTTACATTTACTTGTCGAAAAATCAAAAAAATATTTATGGTACGATTAAAATTTCACGTGATTAGTTTACGCCATATTGAAGTAAGAAATGTAATACACTTTTCATAACTTTTTTTAATTTTTTTTTTTTGTACAGTTTATAATACAAATCAATAAATCCAATTGTATGCTTCCAAATAATTTCATTTACTTATACTTTTAAGAACATTTATAAGTATTGACTTTTTTTATTAAATTAGCTTACCCTCAATCCTACATATTCCTTTTCATTTTGGTGTTTCTGCTGCGACTATTATATCCGTATTAATTCCTAATTTAGGCACTCTGGTGTTTTGGGGGGTGTTTTTTTATCTATTTGTTGTTGTTTTTTTTATAGAAAAATCATAGCTGTGTGAGATATGATTTTTCAATCACCACCCCTAAACTCTTTTTAAAATCGTAGCTTTAAAATTACTGGACAAATAAATAAAAAAGCAACAAAAAAAAACAAATTACTATACATTTAATTGGCCATTGAAATTAATTAATGAATCCAATGGTAGGCAAATTAGTCTCAGTTGTTTGTGTTAGTATTGTAGGTACCACTAATTTTACCCTGTGACATTTATCCCCCCCCCCCACACCTATATTTAACACTATGAAACTTGCAGAAAAATTAATATTTTTTTGAACATTTTTTTTTCATTCGAAAGAAAAAAACATTAAATAAACTCCTGATGATATTTTTTTTTTCAGCTTACAGAAATAATGAAAATTATGATTGAAAAACAATGTTTTCATTTTTGCACTGTTAAATCAACTAAAATTTAACGTAGCTAAAAACAAGTTACGATAAGAGGATTTTTTTAAAATTCTATGAATAATCAATTAATTATCTGATTTTCACGAAAATTTCCATAAATGTTTACATTTGGATGTAAATACATCTGAAATAGTTTTTTTCTAAAATATATTAGGGGAAATATTTTTTACGAGGTCTATCACCCACCCCCTATTTTATTTTATGAGATAAAAAAAATGACGCGTCAGAAAAATTTGGTACTTTTTTTTCTATAAAGATAAGAGTCTGAATAACTATATCAATGAAATTGTATGAATGTACGAGGTGTAATTTTTTTAGGAAAAATAAATGAAATCGGAGATAAAAAGTGCAAAAAAATGTCATAATATTAATATTTGAAAACTTTTTTTAGCTTTTGTGATTGGTATGTACTATATTCTATTAAATTGTCAAAAAAAATTTCTTTTTTTTTTAAGAAATTAATTTTTAAGAGATTTTCAATCTTTTGTGTGCTTAAATATTTTTATTTTCTGCGTGAAATAAATTAAATATTTCTTTTTTTCTGCGTCAAAAAATCGAATTTTTCACGGATATAATTAATTAATTTCGTCCCAAAAGGCGTTCTTGCTGTTTAAGTTAATGACTCAAAAAAACTATAGTACAATCTTTTTTAAGAAAAATCATAGCTGAAGCCGACTTTTTCCCTTTTTTTCTTTTTTTTTTTCCTTCCAGTAATTTTTTATAGTCCGCTGTAAATAAAATGAGAACAATCATTAGTAAAAAAAAAAAAAAAAAAAAAAAAAAAAAAATTGAATACATGAAAATTCGGAATACATGTCTGATTTAACATGATTAACTTTTTTTTATAGTTTGATAAATCTTTAATTTAAAATATTTCATAAAGTGCTAAAAAATGTGCTGATGCTGGACACTGCTGGAGAATCAAGGACAAACTCATGACATTTTTGTATGGAAACCAGCACACAGGCACGCTAGTGTGGACCGTCGAGCAAAGATGTACATTGACCAACTCTGCGCAGATATTGGATGCTGTGCAGAGGACCTCCTGAGAGCAATGATTGATAGGGTAGGGTTGGCTAGGGATTGTCATGGATATCCAAAATTAAAATCCTAATTACCATTAATTACAAATTAACTAACCAAGTGACACTTATCTTCCTTTGGTCAAATGAAAATGTTTACCCCAGTTTAAATAACTTATTTGGACAGTTTGGGAAAACTTTAAATGAGCGAAATAATATTATCATGTGATTTTTCCAACAATCTAACCCGAGCACAATGGGTGACCCAACGGGTCACGTATTTTCTAATATATATATATATATATATATATATATATATATATATATATTGCATATTCCGGCTGGTATGTATTACATCACTTTGCTTTGACCCCCTGGGATATGCATTGAATTTCTGGGAATGAAATGTCATATATTTGCTTCGGTGACCTGTTAGCTTATTTATGCCCATGCGAGTAATAGAGTTGAAGAGAGGCAGTGAAGAGGTCTGAATTTCTAATGAGAAATGCATTTAATATCGTTAGCAACGTCACTACCTAAAAGTCATCTATCTGTGCATACACAAAGGGCAGTTGGTGTGTATGTATGTTTGTCCGGATGAAACTATGAAAATAAATTAATGATAAAATAAATATATATACACATTAAATATCACCAGATCTTGCTTTTTGAGCAAAATTTATGAAGATTTGATTTATGTTCGTGAAAATAAACAAATAAATAAAATTTAAATAGTAACAGCATGTTTTTTTTTGTTTTTTTTGCGGGGGGGGGGTATATTTAATATTTTAAACAGACATTTAATTTTTCTTTTCAAAGAGTGTCTGTGCACCTTTTTTTCTGACATCTCACCAGGCCGGGTCAACGCAAGGTCATTTTTACATAGGGATTTTAATGGAGGCATCCTGTAAGGATCCAACTCGTGATTCAGTAATAATGGATCTGCGAGTAACCTTTTTTGCCTCCCCCTCTACCCAGGCGACGCCGGGTAGCCGCTTCCAGTATATACTTAAAACCGTAGTGTCATGAAGATATGTGTCTGTG
>CM042140.1:51613067-51665809 GCA_023376005.1 Doryteuthis pealeii
CACCCACCCCAAAAAAAGGGGGATTTGGAGAGCTAAAAATCAACATAACTGCCAATTTTTGGAATTGGAAGCTCAAATTTTGGGGATTCTCTAACTTTAACATAATCCACACCTGGTCAAAATTTCAGAAAAATTGAAGTTGGTGGGTGACATGGCCTGGATGATTTGACACGGAATTACCCCATTCCCTTTTATGACAGGCATGTCAAACTAAGTAGCTCCCTAGGGCCACATGGATTACATATATATATCATGAGAGCCGCATGGATCACATATGTCTGTCATGAGGGCTGCACATGATAACTAAGTCTTTAAATCCTTTTTCCACAAAGTGATAATTGCTATCATTAATTTCTTTATTATCAACTAAAAGTCAATAAATATATATCAGGTGAAGGCAAGAGGAAAGACTCACTCCCTTTCATTGACTGAGTTAGATTCCTCCTTTTGTAACTCAAAGAGAGACATTGCTTTGATAACTGTTAAGAAACAGACTGTTTCTTAACAACACATTGCTCTGAAAATAAATTACTGTTTTTACCCAAGAATTTTTGAAAAAATATTTTTAAAACCTGGGGTACTGTAAAAGTGCTGTCTGAGAACACAGTCTGTTTGCTGGACACACCTGTTTGACATGCCTGCTTTATGATACAATAGAAATGGGCGGAGGGGAGGGTAATTTTATTCTATTAAATCAAATTCTTGGTACAAGACAGAACTTACCAAACTAATACAACTCTTTTACAGGTTATTTCCTATAAGTCTAACATAAACAAAGGGGAACCACTCTTGGCTGATAAATTATTTATTTATTGATTGATCTACTAGGAAAAAAGAAGATGGGTTTAGGGTTAGGGTTTAAGGTTAGTGTTTAGGATTAGTTTAATGGAAAAATAAATAAATAATTTATCAGTCAAGAGTGGTTCCCCTTTGTTTGTGTTAGACTTATAGGAAATAATCCTTTTACATGTAACTGATAATCCATTCTTGGTCACTTTGTGTGGTGTAATGGTTAGCAAGCTAGATTAGCAGACCATTGTTTGAGTTTGATTCTCACTGGGTGCCCTATACTGCTAGTCTTGTGCCACAATTAAACTAAGCTTTGTAAATAACTATAAACTGATTTGTCTTTTTTTATTTTTCTATATTTGTTTTTATAGAAATTTCAAATAATATATTTGGCTTCACTAACAAAATTGAAACATGCCACCACCAATGCACAAGTTTGGAAAGCTTTGATATAAGATATCAAAATGTATTTGAAATATTAAATTAATATCTTATTGTAATTAAAACATTATCCTAATTTGAATATCTATTTATTTACCCAACCCCTCCATCATGTGCAGGATGCAATACAAGGTAAATTTTTAACTGGAGTACAGCTAATTTAAATTTAGAGTTTTCCTTCTCCTAAACGCGTTGCCTAACCAAAGCTAAAGAACCCAATGTACCCTACTGTTTACCAATAACTAAAAGGAGAATATATGGATTCTCGCATTTCCCAAGGATATTAGCATGAAGTGAAACAAAAACAGTCTCATCCAGGATTTGAACTTGGAGCCGACAATTCAATTCCCTATGACCATAACCGATGCACTAATTTGAATACAAATTTATTTTGCGCCAAGAACAGTTTTTAAATTATATTTCTTGTGTGTGTGTTTTTTTTTGTTTTTTGTTTTTTTGTTTTTTTTCTCTAAATATAAGCTTCTTGTTTTAACTGAGTGACAGCAAGTTTCGTCAGGTCTCCAGGAGTCTGTAGAATGGATCAGCCGAAAGCTGAAATGTTACAGTAACACCATCTTCTTGTCTTCTATATGTAGGTCCCCCATGACATATAATGGCTACTGTGCTTTTCAAACTCCAGTCGAACAATAAGTGGTTCACTTTCAGACTGATACTCTTGGGTAAATGTATAAACTACCTCATCTCTCCAGCAATAGATTAAATGGTACCTCTATTGTTTTTTTCTACAAGGATGGACTTGGCATAAAATAACCTACAAAGGTCTATTAAAACCAAATCAAACCAACATGAAGAGTTAACTCCCCTGTGAGAATGACACTTTAAATACACCAGAAATATCTGCAAGCAATTTTTTTTTTTTTAATAAGGGACTAGCTTGAAATCAGTAAATGTAAATAAAGATAGAGGAATGTGATGAAATTATAACATTGACTAAAGCATGCATAGTCTAACATTTTAAAACCTCACATTGTAACCCTTTTTTTATGAGGAATTGTATAAGTATAAATGTTTTTAACTCATTGAATTTTTTCTTAACACACTCCAATCAATAGAATTTTTTTCTGCCAATTGTACACCCAGTGTAGCTGAATCTCCGACTATCTCTCCAGATACATCACAACCATTGTGGGAAGTGGGCGCATCCCAACATTTGTGTACATCAATACTTTACTTTTATTTATTGATAAGTGAATTAGTGTGAATTACCTTACAATAATCAAATACAGTGGAGTTTTGATTCCATAAACGAATACGAAAACCTGTGACAAGTTTTGGTAATTAGTAGGTATTTACCCAACCGACGGGTGGGATGTGACACAAGGTCTCAAACTCGCTTTTCAGTCGTAATGGGTCTGTGAGACTATATATATATATATATATTATTATACTAAAGCTGAGTTTATCAACCTTCTCCAGCTAAAGGATTTTTTTCTATTTATGTTATGGACACAATATTTATACTTAGATATTCCTTGGTGTTAGCACTACAAAGTGTTTGAAAAAAAATTCAGTTTAATTGGTTTTAATTAGCAATTAAGTCAACAACCGACCAATCCCTGTCTAAATTAGACCTGGCTCTCTTCCACTCTCCGTCTATATAGAGTTGAGGTGAGTGGCAGAGTTAATATGAGTAGTCCAGTTATACAGAGTGGGAGGTGCCTGCTGATTTTTACAAGCAAACACCCTCCAAGCACCTCCTAACTCTAGGTAGATTCGCCCCTCCCTTTCTCCAGACCAGAGAGAAATTTTGGTTTGTTTTAATAAAACAAAACAAAAGTATCTTTTTACGGCATGATTTCAATTTTAGTTGAGCGTAAATTTTACGAAATTGAAATCATGCTTTAAAATAGATTTTTTTAAATTACTTTAATTATTAATTCATAGAATATTAAACTTACTTTAAAAAATATTTCATGTTGGGTAAAAAAAATAGTTATATATTTAAATATCATGGAATTCAAATGAGCAAACATTGACTGCCCCCACTGTTTAAGTGAAAGTTTTCTTCGGGCTTAAAAGTTTGTTTTAGTTAAAACTAAAACAAACTAGACTGACTTCTGATTTAGGTCGGTAAAATTAAAACGGAAAGTTTTTTGCTGGTACCAAATCACAGTTTAACTGCAATCTATGAATTAACATTTTGCAAATTTGGTTACGGTTTTAGGGGATTAAGGTTGTTTTTAATTACGTATTGCTTAAAAAAATAAACATCAAAAAACACAAATTACTATACATTTAATGTTGAAATATATTTTTTAAACTAAGTTTAATTAAAATTATACATGGCTATATTAACACAAACAACTGTCTCAATAATAGATTCAATAATTAATTTCAATGGTTAATTAAATGTATAGTAATTTTGGTTTTTTGTTGTTTATTTTTTAAAGCAATACGTAATTAAAAACAACCTTAATCCCCTAAAACCGTAACCCAATTCGCAAAATGTTAATTCATAGAATGTAGGACTGACTTCTGACTTAGGTTGGAAAATTAAAACAGAAAATTTTTTGCTGGTACCCAATGACAGTTTAACTACAGTCTATGAATTAACATTTTGCGAATTATGTTACGGTTTTAGGGGATTAAGGTTGTTTTTAATTACGTATGGCTTTAAAAAAATAAACTCTGTCTTTAGTCTTTTTATTTATGCAGAAAATAGTATCAATCTAATATATACCACTCCGATATTACAGTCTGAATAATACAAATAATTGTAATCTTTGTGGAGTTCCATCATGGCCTCTTGCCTCAAAACATGCTTGCCGGTGACTGCTGAAAAAAATTAAAAAGTCCGTAGCAGAAGTGGCGTGAAAAACAAAAACAACTAGGGTTTAGGGTTTAGGATTTGGGGTTGGGGTTTAGGTTTAGTTTAATGGAAAATAAATAAATAATTTGGGCTCTGTTTTTTCTGAGTCACCCTATATACAGGGTGACCCAGAAAAAACAGAACTTTGTAAAAAACAGTTAATTTTAACTAGGGAGTTTAGGGTTAGGGTTGGGTTTTCAGTGGAAAATGCCCTAAGTTGTTTTTTTTTTTTTTTTTTTTTTTTTTTTTTCCAAGTGATACCGCTTCGGATGCAGGAAGCTAGGACGGAACTCTGCAAAGATTACCATTATTTGTATTATTCAGACTATTGTCCTCGTCTTCATTGTTATCTGTACAAAGTTTCGGCTGATGTGCCCTCCAGCCTTCTTCAGGTATTTCTTGTCGGACTCGGGAACATTCTTGTAATTGGGAGCCATCACGGAACTTTGAACCCAACCCTTTATTAGGTCCACGGGGGTATCCTGTTCTCATTCCACTAACCATAGCTGGGGTACAGGTGTTAAGCTGTGTTAATTATTATTCTATGTTACTGCTGTCCTGACCAGGATTGAACCTGCAGTCTAGAGATAACTGGCATTTAGAACTGTCTTAATCTAACCCCTTTATCTACTAGGATATGTGTTCAATTGGACAATCCAGTGTAAATTTTTTCAATTGCAAAAGTTACAATTTATTTTGTAAAAACGGATTTTAAGTAGCCTCTTGGCAGGCATCTTGATCAAAATGGATGAAAAAAACGTTTTAAATATATCAAAAATAAATTATGTGTGTAATATTATTTTGCTTTTTTACTGATGCTCATTATGTTACTACTTTTCGACTTCGACAAAAATTTGACCTTAAATAATCAATTTAATAAATTTTAGTTCGTTTTTAAAAATGAAAAGCAGATGATATTTTGGCAGATCCTATTCTTTTCCCTAATCATCTAGAGAGAGCTTAATGGGTGACCCAACGGGTTACATTTTGTCTAGTATATATATATATATATTATATTTTGTCTAGTATATGTATATATATATTATATGTTTTTTGTAAACAGTCTTTTTAACGGATATCTTTCTTCCCATCTATGTCGCTCTTTGATGAAGACCAACTTATCGATTTGGTCGAAACAGTACTGTCAGCAATCACATAACAAACATCATATGTCTTTTCAAAATGTTAAATTTCATACTGTCGGATTAATTTCCATCTATTTTTTCACATTTGTCAAATGAAAAAACATTATATCTGGAATTTTACACCTTGAAGACTTTCATCTATAACTCTACGGACATTAACACCACAAGTAAATTTTGGAACTCTTAACATCTTTCTTCAAATTACAATGTGGACTTGTATAATTTTAACAGCTGAAATATATACTATACAATTTTGATACCCACTTTACATTTTTTATATATTTTTACAATAAACTCTTTTGAGTTTTATTATAATCTATAATGCTTCTGATTTTTGAAAATTAAAAATAAAATTTATTTTATTTTTAAAACAGAACATGCATTTTTCAAAAAATTTTCAGCGGTTGAATTCAGTGTTCGTTTTTTGTAAACAGTCTTTTTAACGGATATCTTCTCTTCCCATCTATGTCGCTCTTTGATGAAGATCAACTTATCGATTTGGTCGAAACAGTACTGTCAGCAATCACATAACAAACATCATATGTTTTTCAAAATGTTAAATTTCATACTGTCGGATTAATTTCCATCTATTTTTCACATATATATATATTAGTATGAATTTTTTAATCTAACAAGGGAAATAACTTAAAAGGACTACACAATTCTAGTTATCTCCCTTGAATATATTTCGTTTTTGTTTGTTTTTTAAGTTTACATTGCATTAATATTACAACAGCAAGGTTAGTCAACATGAATTTTTTTTTTGCTTTTGAAGAAATTGTAGTAAATAATATTTGGCATATTATTATGAATGAACAAAAAGTGCAAACAACTCGTATTATCAAATGCATGCTCTAAAACTGAAGACATTTTGCTAGTTTTTTTTTTTAAAGTTTTATGTTTAATCAAAATACTTATTGGTTGTATGTATATATGTTACCCAACATAATTTTTTATTAGTGCAAAACACTTCAAATTCCCTTAGAGAATAAAGCAATTTCCACTCCAATTTGCAACTGAATTATCATTTTGTGTGATTTTCTTTTTTGCTGAATATTACTTTTTAATTATCCAAATTCTTGACATAACAGAAATAATTATAGAATATTATTTAGAATCATTTACACCTTCCTATGAAGCATCAATATTATCATGGACTATTGTTAAAATGGGAAATCAACTGGTTCATAGTTTGTCTAGTCAATTAATAATATTTCAAATATCCAGGTGATTACTGAAATTGATATTTGATTTACAATTATGTAGAATTCTACATACAATTTCCAAACTGTGTCAGCCAAATATGAAAATAAAAGATATTTCATGACATTTAATAACTGAATTTTAAAAAACTTGTAAGAGGGGAGTATTCTTAATTATTTTGTTTTTTTTAAATTAGTGAAATTGATCACTAATTAGGATTGAGCCTATTCTAGTAGTGGAGTTTAACAGGTTGGAATTCAGAGTTTTCCTTTTTCTAGTTTACCTATAGCTGGAGGGAGAGTAGTTGGATTCATACCTTTCCCAAGGGTATTAGTACTATGTGAACTGTAGCTTCGTCCAGGATTTGAACTCGGGTTGACAAGTCCATTTCCTATGACTCTAACCATTACACCACACACTTCCAACTCAACTCCTTATCATATATCTAGAATTTCTAAAACAAAATAAAAAGATTTTGCTTTTTAGCTTAATAAGAATTATAGATTATGTATCTATGGCAGCGTTTCTCAACTGAGGTTCCCTGGAACCCTAAGGGTTCCACAAGAACAAATGAGATAAGCTAATGCACTTTTGACATTTTAATTTCATATACGTAATATTACTAAACATGCACAATATATTCTTGGTTATTATAATATTGTAATATATATACATCATCCTATCTAACCTATTATATTAAAAAATATAATAATCATTGGTAATATATTTAGTGATGTCTCTATGGCACCAGTGTGAAAATGCCTTCACTAGTCAGTGCCCACTCAGCACAAGATGCATAGTCTACATCAGTCATTTACATTTATATTACATTTATATTATAATTGGTTACTTATATTTATTTTTTATGTTTGAGTTTAGAATTTTTTTGTGTGAATGAAAACTTCCTGATGAAGTATTTTAAATGAATAATATGAATTTTATTTAGCACTACCGAAAAATTTGACAAAGAAACATTAATTTTCCCTTAAACCAGTTATTCAAAAATATATACTATGATATTTACTATGTACACTACGATGGAAGTAAAATGAGAAAGATATAATCTTGCTTTTGCACTGGGTTTCCTATGAATTTCAATCTAAAATCATCTAAAATCTTAATAATGATACAAAGTGGGAAATAATTTTGAATAATTTGACTGTTGTACAAACAAAGTGTTTAAAAATTTATGATGATCTCATTTAGATAAAGAGTTCAGTTCAAAGTTCCATGAAGGCTCCCAATTCTGAAATGAAAGCTCCAAAGTTCAACAAGAAACACCAAAAAGCCAGAGAGCACATCAGCTGAAACATTGTGTATTTATTATACATGAGCCTTTGATGAGTTGTGTTGCACCTGAGTACTGTACACAATAAATTTCATTATCATAACAATAAAGATGAGGACAACAGTCAAAAAAATCTAAATCATACAAATTATCAAGCCTCATCTAAAAAAATTCCGACAAATACTAACTTTTGTTTTTATTTCTTTCTTCGTTTATTTAACTTAGTAAAACTATTCTTTTTTAAATATTCTCATGCCTCAATATCGATGAAAGTGATATTATTTGGTTGATAACCATTCCCTGGTTGAAAGCATTCAATTTTTGAATTGTGTGATAGATAACTTTAAGTATGCGATGCTGTTGATAGATATTGCATGTAACTTCATATATGTGTGTGTGTGTGATGCTAAGTTAATTTCTAATGATGTAACACATTTCCTAAAGTAATTCAAACTATCTACAAAGTGGTGCAATGAATATGTTCATGTCTCAAAGTGAATTGGTAGCTTTGACCTGATTTTCAAAATAAAGAAAGAAAATGAATAAAGTGGGGATAAAAAAAATCCAGTGAAAAGAGTGAAAGGAAAAGAAAAAAAAAAGATGGAAAAAAGACAATAAGAACATTAATCATTTATATGGAATACATGTTGAGCCTCATCAACCCAGCATCCAATGCCTTTTCTGACCATTTGTCTGCTTATCCTTTCACCTGTATTTCTCCCTCCACTCATTGATCAGTTAAATATTCAATGGAATTAGCAAAAAAGAATTCTATTTTAGATTTCTATGTAGAATTATCAGTAGAAATAATAAAAGGCATTACCAAATCAAATTGGCATAAAGAAACTGTTCTTAAGGAATACAATTCTTTTTCAAACAAAGTACAGGGTGGTCCGAAAGTCTTGTCAACCCTAAGTATTGTTTTAAACTTTTCATCATTCTTTGTTTTAATAATATAATATATAAGTTATGTTTTAGAAATTAGATTATTTTCTAGAATTTTGGTTGTATTATGTAATCATTTTACCTCTAAATAAAAAAAAAGGTATGCAGGGGGTGACAGGAATTTTGCTGCCACCCTGTACATATTTTCCATGATGATTAGATATGTACATTCTACAAATGGATCCTATTTAGATTAGAAGACTGGTAAGGTATACAGCAATACTTCAACAGTTTCAAACTCTTACCAAATTCTATTTTACTTATCGGTTAGCCCAATCAGCCAAACTTATTAAACTAAATCTTATTTTGAAGGGGATATATATTATATATATATATATATATATATATATATATATAGGTAGGTAGTAGTTGATGTTAGGATGATTCTAAGGTGGACCTTTTTTAACAACAGAATGTTAAAATTGGTCTGGTTCAATTTGGGAGCTCAATGTTCAATAATTTTGTAGAAAGCAACATATTTCATAAAGAAAAAGGCTTAAATATTGGTCATATTAGCAGTTATGGATCTACTTCTATTCCTATGTATATACATATGAGTTTCATCAGACTGCCAATTTTATTCTAAAAAAAATTGGCAGTCTGATGAAACTCATATGTATATACATATGAGTAAAAATAGATCCATAACTGCTATTATGACCAATATTTATTTACCATTAACATGTTCTTTTATTCAAAAAACTCATTAACAGTAATTCATTCAATAATAATTATATCAAATTATCCTTTCGGATGATAAATAGCACAAGCAAACACACATCGTTTTGATCATTAACGAAGATGGGTGTTTGCAACCCATGGTGTGATTGTGAAGAATGCTTATTTCTTTCTCTTGTCTGCCACTCTCAACTAGAGCTTATTTTAAGGGGAGGACTTATTAAAATCATCCTGAAAAATCACACTAGGTTTGGTTTGGTTTGTTCTACAGCATATCAACCTCAGTAGGTCATTTAATGCAAATAAAGTTGTGAAATAAATTCATTCTTAATGGATACACAATTTTTTTTTTTTTTTATGAATACATTTTTCTATTTAACACATAGATAGGACCCTAACAGGTACTACCATTCCGGGTCAGATTGGATCAGGTAGCAATGGTGATGAAGGGGTGCTCCACATTCCCAAAACTGGAACCTCACCATCAGATAGAGTTTAACATCATTCCCAGGACATGTAGACCCTCAGTCACCACCTTCTAGCACCCATATGATAAAAAGGGATTGGGAGTTGCCATAAGGGCAATAGGGTTGGGGCAATTCACACTAGGTCTTATTTTCAGGGAAACATGGTAGCAATCAGTCTGAAATATCAATCTAAATGTTAGAGAAAATATTTGCTTTTCTTCTTTTTATTAAAAAGAAAAAGAAAAAGAAGAAACAAAAAAACGTGTTTGTTTTTTTTTTCGATTCTAATTACATTTTTAAACGTCAATTTCTGATGAAAAGTTTTGGATATACCTAGTATATATGGTTTGTTACTGTCCAATATGGTCTATGTCTTGAATTCAATCTACTGAGGATCTGAAAGGGAGGATTTTAGCAGTACCCTGTAGTAGAGTGGGGCCTCATAGCACAGAGTCTTACTATAATCTTTTAACTTCAATCCCCCCTTGTATTTGGCCTTGTACCAAACTAAGCTAAGATCAGTAAATATGTAGGATTATAATTTATATAATAAACAGACTTCAATGTTTTCTTTAGTGTATTTAAAGGATTTTAGAACAAGATATGACCATATATATATATATATATATATATATATATATACACACACCAACCCCTCCGCATGAACAGGATGTGACACAAGGTCAATTTCTTAAGCAGAGTTTAACGGGTTTGAATTATAAGTTTTCCTTCTCCTAGACTGGTTACCTAGCCACGGTTAAACAGTCTGCCCTGCTATTTATCCATAGCTGGAGAGAGAATTGGATTCATACCTTTCCCAAGGGTATTAGCGCCATGTGAAATGCAAATAGCTTTGTCCAGGAATTGAACTTGGGTTGATGAGCCCATTTCCTACGACTCTAACCATTACACCATGTGCCCCCCATAAGATATTACCATATATACTTGCGTATCATGCAACTTTTTGAAACCTAAATTTTAGTCTAATATTAGAGGATTGGATTAAGGTTGGATATTAGGGGCTGATTTAGCTCTGTCGGTGGTGCATCTGCCTAGCAATCACAAGGTTCTGGGTTTGTTGTAACCTAACAAAGGTTACTGAATGAGAAATAACCACATGGAGGTTGGAAATTAAATGGAATCTTTATAACATTAACAAAATACAATACTCGCCAGCAGCATGAAGAAGGTAATCCACTGCTAGTGGTATAAGACTACTCAGCCTAATACTCTTGTATTTATGAGGATTGAGACATACCCATTAATGTTCATATGTAGCATATATAACAGGGTTTGATACCAGTCCCTGCTAACTTAGGGTAATCTGATGTGTGGTAAAGTGGGGAGTTGATGGTAGCAAAACCAATCTCCCTAGTCTAGCACTAGCAAAAAAGGGATAGACTCCTTCGCTGTCTGACTCATACGAACAATAGGCCACTCTGCCAACTTTAATTTACGTTTATTAAGGGGGTTGCAACATATGCGAAATACAAACCTTATTTATGTAAATAGTTGGCCAAAGCTAGGCTTAGATCAACTGATATGCCTACAATTTCCAACTGCAAAAGATTTCAATTTAAAACCCCTCTGCACAAGTAGGATGTGACACAAAGTCATTTTTAAACATAGTTGAACAGGTTTGAATTCACAGTTTTCCTTCTCCTAGACTGGTTGCTATACCAGGGTTAAAGACCCCAATCTGCTCTACTATTTACTCAAAGCTGTAGGAAGAATAGTTGTATTCATACCTTTCCCAATGTAATTAGTGCTATATATGCTACCAGCCTTGGCCAGGGTTTGAACTTGTGTCACCATGTCCATTTCCTATGACGATAACCATTACACCATGGACGCCTCCTAAGAGTCTCAACAATATTTGTATGTTTTGGATATGAAAAAAGAATTTGTATAATGTAAGTAAAAAAAGTTGGTAGGGTGGCCTATTGTCAGCATCAGCTGGACAGTAAGGGAGTCTATCCCCTTTTTGCTAGCACTAGACCAGAGAGATTGTTGTTTTGTTTTTTGCTGAGGTTGAGCACCACACCTACCCTTAGCTCCTAGATGCTTTACCGCACAGATCAGATTACCCAGCTGTATTACTCATGCACTGAGTTGGTGGGAACCAGTATCGAACCCAGAACCTATTAATTCCTAAGTGGATGCTCTATTGACTGAGCTAAATTAACCCCAATAGAGTAAGTATTTTCTGACATCCCACCATGTCAAATGAACATTAAGTCCGATTATTGTGGGGACTCATACACAAGCCAAAGCTCATGCAATGGCCAGTGTACAAATGGAGTATATTCCCCTTTTGAGGTGCCTCAGGTACCCGGCAATAAACCTAGCCTTGCCCCTTTTAGACAAGGGGGCAGGTGTTGCCTGGGGGATGGCCACCCGGGATTCACATTGATATTATATTCTTTACTGATCCAATGGCCAAAGCCATTGGACACAGGTTCTAAAGGTCAGATAAGTATACTGACCCGTATAGAGTAAGTAACAAATTCAAATATATTCTATCTCCCTTCTTTCCCTTTTTATAAAACATTAAGAAGTTTGTTTGTCTTTTTTTGTTTTTTGTTTGTTTGTTGTTTTTTTTTTTTTGGGGGGGGGGTCTTACAGATTTGATAAAACATTTTTGTGTGACATAATGATAATCAGATGAAATCAAGTTAGCCAAAACAGAAACTTCACTCGCATAATCAAATAACATTTTTTAAATTTTTATTTTTTTTATTTTATTTTTTAATCTTTTTTTAGATAATCAAAATGGATGCCAGATTAAGTGAGAAACAACCTGTAACAATAAGAACATTGAACATGAATAATCATATGAAGAAGACAATAATGACAAAGCAACAGTTGTCAAAACTTTATTGAGAGAAAAAAATTAACTGAATAAAAAATAATCTGGGGAGAAAAGAGAAAGACCAAAAAAAAAAAATATATCTTTTTGTCAAAATTAAAAATGAATTTCAAAATCATTTTAAAAAGAAACAGGTAGACACAGGCAAGTAGAGAAATGTCAGATGTGAACAGACTAGAGAGAGAGAGAGAGAGAGAGAGAGAGAGAGAGTAGGGGGTAAGAGATTTATATTTTTGTGGGGGTACTGCAGGTTTTACAAGTATACAAATGGACTACTCACAAAGGGACATAGGATTAAGCAAAGATTTGCCACCAAAAGACAAAGACAACTGCTCAAAACTTCTTATGCCAACAATGTTGCATGGGAAGAACCAATATCTTTACCAAAAAAAAAAAAAAAAAAAAAAGAAAAGGACATACCACCACCACCACCACCACCTGCCTTGGAGACTATCACATTTAAAAGCATATGCAGTAAAACAACTTGTATTTTTTCATTCGGGTTTTTGTTTTTCCAAGATTGAATTGAGAATTTTGGAAGGAGAAAAAAGTTTAAAAATTAATTCCAATTTATTCTTAAATTTATTTATTTATTGTAAAGAAAAAAAATGTGCAAATGAGGATTTTTAAAAATATTGAAAATCATTATTATTATTAATTTTAACTAATATTTACTTTATTTATTATAGTAACGCAAATTGTCCCTCTACAATAGCTGTGAATAACATAGATTGGAAATAATAAAAGAGAAGCTCTCAGTGAGACGAACTCATATCCTCTTTGCCTGAAGGAAGCCTATTTAAATGCATCAGCTGCTCTACCAACTGAGCTACAAAAACCTATTTGTTTATAGAAGTTCAAATCAAACTTATAAACCAATCCCTTATTCGGTTTCTCAATCAGTGCCAAGCTTCCCTAAGGCAAAAAGGATTTCAGTTTGAGTCTCACTAATAACTTATCTTTTAATTCCAATCAGTCATATACTTCAATGTTGTAAAAGGATCACCCAAATGAGTTGGGGAAAAAAACTAAAAAGTTAATAAAGAAAAGTAATAAGAAAACTTATAAAGTAAGACAATCTTTTTTTTTTCTGATTATCTTCATATTATCAAAAATATTCTTATATATTTTTTTTAACTTTATCAATATTTCATTAAATTCTCTATCATTACTCCTAATTTATAACCTGTATTTTTACTGTTAGTTTCATTATTCTATAAATAAAACTTCATTGATTTCACTCATTTCTAATTAACTTCAGTTTATTCAATTGAATTAAAACTTAATCATGTTTTATCTAAAACCTATAAAATATCCAAACCAATTTTTTTATAAAACTGGCCTATTCATAACATTGAAAAAAGAATATTTGCCATTTCCCATTATCTATCAAATTACAAGAAATACTTCCATTTTTTTAAAATTCCCATTAAAATCCATTTAGAAAATAGACATTAAATAATATAATTTTGTGTAAATATTTGCTCAAAGAAAAAAACAACTTTTTATTTAACCATATTCAAAAGAGACTTTTTTTTCATATCTAAATTGTTTCAAATAAGTTACAAAGATCTTATCACAAATTGACAGAAAATAGAACAATAATCAAAAATAGTAATATGATGATTGTTAAAACAATACTGAGCTAGAATCAACCATTTTTTAAAAACACATTTCCATAGATTCTACAATATGTCAAATTATGAATAACACATACTGGGCCGAGGATGAGACATATTGGAGTAGGTATGCATCGGTTGTCTAAAAATAAAAAAAAAGATCAATTTTAAACAGGGGATCAACAAAGAAATAAAGTTGATTTATTATTTTATATATCACTAGTAAAAGAAGCTGAATTAAATAAATGATTGACAATATCTTTTTTTAGATTAAATTTTAGCATAATGTACCTTTTATTTTTATTTATTTTGTAAATATCACCCAAGTAAATTACTCAAAGATGATTGAATTTTTTTTAATTATCATTATTATTAAATTGTAAACGACATATAAGACATCTACCAGAGGTGAACTGACATTGATCTGGGGGTCCCTGGGGAAAAAGAGTTACAGACTCCTTAAATAATCGCACCCTACTATCCATTCCCTACTGATATGTACGATCTTAACCAGACATTTGTTTCTAACACTCCAAGCCTCAAAAAATATAGAAAAATCTATTGGTGTGTTTATTTCCAGTACTGCAGTGTACCTTTATGAAATATCTATCAAAGTATATTAATAGAACAGTAAGGATTTGTTGTGTTTAAACATTTTAACTATAACACCAAAAATAACAACTTTTGCTAGTTTGACCTCTTGTTGCTTTGGACCTTCACGGGTTGGGGGGAGGTGCATTACCCAATTCCATGATCACTCAAGTTCACCCCTGATTTATATATATATATATATATATATATATATATATACATATACATCTAATAGAGAGCAGGTCCCAAAAATTTAAACAAAGGAGAAAAAGACAAGTTAATTGATGAGGGTGGAATTCAGAGAGAAAGGGGTAGAGTTACAGAGAGAGAGAGAGAGAGAGAGTGAAAGAGAACAGTAAGAAGTAAGACTTAAGAACAATGCAATGAATAACTATGTCGTTTTGGTTGTTGTTGTTGTTGTTAGGGTGGTCAGGAACAGAATTCGAATTGAGTGCTGTTCACAAATTTTTCCTTGTATTTACAAATTTTATTTCTATCAAACATACTATTTAGGGAATATAAAGCAATATTTCAAAGATCTATTTTTTCAACTCCCAACTAGAATAGAAATATACATCAAATATAAGAAAATGCATGTGTGTTTATATGGCAAATATATTGGAATTACCTTGAACATATATGAATAGATATCTACAGTTCATGAATATACTAGAATGTGTATACAAATATAAATATTCAAACATATGTATGTGTATATAAAACCATCATGAATCACAAGAAATACAAAGTTAATGTAAATCAAGTAATTATAGATATGTATTTATGTTGTTACAATTCTTTTGATCTATTCTCTTTTTAATGCATCTCAATCATCTGACACTTATTTTAATTTTGCAATTTGTATTATTGGAGGTACAAGTGGCCTAGCAGTTCACAGAAAATGAAATTGGCGAGTAGAGTTCAAATTCTGACAGACTGTGTTCACTTCACATTAATGCCCTTGGGAACGACATGGATCCATCTTCTCCTTCTATCTATTAGTAAAATAGCAGCATAGACTGGGCTCTCTAGCCTTGGATGGCAACCAGTCCAGGAGAAGGACAACTGAATTTAAACCAACTCAGTCAATTTAGATAGAATTAGACTTCCTTCCATGGCTCCAGTTGCCTAGCGGATGACAATATGTATAGGTTTTTACAACATCTGATGAAGTTTTGACAGGCCTTCAGTGAATCAAATAAATTAGCCTAGTAAAAAAACAGTTAAGTAGAAATTCCCCACACACAACACCTAGTAGTGAAAGTGGATAGGAGGGGAGGGGAGGGATTTTCTTAACCTAAAAGAAAAAAAAAGTTTTTACATGTCTACAATCACCATGAATTAAGAAATCAGATTTTACATAATATTATTTCCAAAACTTTTCTTCCCATCTTTGTTCTTTTCTTATCACAACATTTTGTTGAATAATTCTTTAACCAACTTGCCTTTTAAAACTCTTTTTTTTTTCTTTTTATAAAAGAAAAAAAACGGTCTTTTTTTTTTTTAACCAGAATTATATTTTTAACCAAATTTTTTAAAATTCCAAGAACATTAAAAGTCTTATCAGAGAAATATATATATATATATGTGTGTGTGTGGGTGTGGGTGTTTAATTATAAAAGTAAACATATTTCTTATTAGTTAATGAAACAAAAACTCCTAATTCATAATAGAGGATTAGTAGTACCAAATTAATATAAGTTAGAAAAAAAAGTCATGGGTATAAGGCTAATAACCCTGCGAGAAAAGAGGGAAAAAAAGACTTGCTACTGAAACAGCAGCATTTTCACTGATGTTATGAGGCTTCTGTTCTCTGCTTCACAAGGAGTCTACAAGATGTAGGAGTATAAAATAAAGTTCACTAAGAGAAGAGTTAAGAATTTGTTTTCTATGAACACAAGACTATCAATGCAGTTAGAAGTTGTTTTTTTTTTTAAATGGTGTAATTAAAATACAGCATCAGGTTAAAAAAAAAAAAAATAGCGGTTTTCAGGAGGTATATTTTGGTATGATTTTCAAAACCATATAGCTGGGTTTTTTTTCTAATGAATCAAAATGGTCATTTGTTTTATCTAGACATCATGGCATTGGTCACTCTTCCCCTTGCCATGTTGTCTCCTTCTCATTATTTACCACCAACTTAAATTGCAGTAAATAAATCAACCATGACGACCTCCAAAAGTCAAATTTTCTAAAATCCATTTGTAAACAACCATATCAGATTTTGAGTCCACACTTATAGACAGAATCCAATGTTAACTTTTGAGCACTTCTTTCATTTTTGTTTTGGTAACTTCCAATATGGCTTCCTGACAATCTAGGAAACCGCATTCCACAATGGTTAGGTGATTTCCCATTTGTTATTGTGAACAAAAACAACAAAGATTAGTATAATAGTCTGAAGATAACAATATGTAATATCTCAACCCATAAATAACAAAATATTACAACATTGTTTTTATAAAAACTATTGTTTAACATAAGTAACTAAAAACAGTTTTATTATATACAATATATTGGATTAACACAGTATGTAGCAACCCTTATATAAGTTGGAAAACTTAGTAGACAAAAAAATGAAAACAGATTAATGACCCCCTTAGGACTAGAAACTAATAATAATATATAGAAACATCTAAGAGCCTATAATAAGGGGATGGGGGAGAGAGAAGTATATCGATGTAATTTTGATTGCCTAAAGTATTTTGAAATACAACCATTTTATATTATGGTAAAAACAAAAAATGTTTTAAAATCAACTATGTAATCTTACCTATGAGATTCAGGGAGCATGAAAGACTTGCAGAAAATATAGATGTTTAATATTGGGCATAAAAACAAAGTTGGCCATTTTACCAGCCACTGCAGAAGAAATTGCTTTCTTCCATGAAAACCCTAAAATCTCCCAAATTGTATAAAAATATCTATACAAGAATTTTAAAGGGCCTGACTATTTTCTATGAAAAGGAGTCGTCTATTATGGTTCCTAACTGAGTTTGTAGTAATGTATCACTAAACCTAACATTTGAGAGAGAAGCACAACTCCTATATAACCCTTCAATTGTCTTCTCTACCAATGAACTTTAAATCTAAGTACAGTAATGGTGATGTACATGAATGTATATATATATATATATATGAGGAAATTTGCTCTTATTCTAAAAGTAAAAATTACTAATTTCTATTGATATCTCTTACCCAGAAGAGAAAGAAGCAATTTTCATTGATTAAACACACAAACATTTTTATTTTCATACTTTATTAATTCTCTGTTGTTTCTTTTCCGTCTGTCTTGTACGGTTTTTGAAAAGGGAGATGATGAATCCTTAAAGAAGTAATAACAGAGGTATTAGGATTCTTTCTGGTAAAGCTCAAGAAATTCTTTTTTTTTTTTTTCTCTCTCTTCATTTCTTTTTTTTATTTTTTTTTATTAAATGTTTTCTTGTTCTTCAACACCTTAGGGAGAAGCCATCAACAATAACACTGAAACAATAAAAAAAAAATTCTATTGATATTTTTGCACATACATTCAGTGGCATGTCTATGGTATGGCAGGTAGGGAATGTGCCCTGGGTGTCACTCAAAGAGGCACACTACTGAGAGGTACTGGCAACATCTTCCCGAATATTTGCATTGCTATTCAGATAATCCCAGTTTCCACCCCCAGCTGTAAGAGATCATTCAGCAAGTTAAAACAAATACTTTCATATTTGAGAGCCTCCATGTGTTGAGGCAGAGTCTGTGATCTTACTCTGCTGGGTGTAGAAAGAGGAGAAACTGAAGAAAAAAAAAAAAAAAAAAGAAAAGAAAAAACACAACACAACACCCCATCATAGACCAATTTGCATCAGTGAAAGCAAGAAAGGTGCAATTGTAATTTTCAGTAGTGCCATAATTTGTTAATTAAAAGATTAATAAAATTAACTTGTATTTTTGAGCTGATTTTATGATAACATTATCTTTAAAAAAAATGGGTGTCATGTTAGACAGTGCTTGCCATAAGTGCTATTTTTCCATAGATATGCCACTGCATACATTATACTTTTATATAATATATATTTTGTAGGTGCGCATTTGTTCATGTACGAAGTTTTGGGGAGGAGAGTGTTTGAATGAATTACATCTTTTATAAAAAATTTAAACATCAACTTTTTTTTTTTTTTTTCGTTTTTTTAGTAGCATAGTTGTCTTAGGAGACCAACTTTCCACAACATATGGAAAAAAAAGTTTCCGCATTCAAAAAATTGCTAAGAATTTGTCAACATTATCTATAGAATTCCAAGAACTTAACATTTTTATTGTCGCTTTTTAAAAAACCAATATTGTAATGAAAAAACACATGACAATGTATATGTAAGATTTACTAAAAATTGCACAGAAATGGAAAAATAAAATGTTTTTACTATAAGACAGAAAAATAGTTCCAATGGTATTCTGAGCAATGACAATCAATCACCAAACATTTCTAAAATAATAGGGTATGTTGTTATAGGTCACCTGGATGACATATGAGGAATGAACAGTAAGCTGTGCAGAAATGACACCAAGCAACACTATATACAACAGGCCCTTTATAAAATAAGATAGTATTCAGAAAAAATACTTTTAAAAAATGTCTAAAATGTTTTGGCGACCACCATTTCAATTAGAATGAAAGAAAGAAATTACTTATAACGATAAATTTGGGGAAATTTAAATCATATCTAATCCTAATTTTAAATTGAAATAAAAAATAAAAATTTAAAACTATTAATTTTGAAAAATCTCAATTTAAAAAAAAAAAAAGAGAAGAGAGAGGGGAGACTACTTTGTTGGGTTATTCCCCTTAGTTCTTTTTTTAAATATCTATAATGAGGTTTGAAATTTAATTGTTTCATTACTAAAAGATTAGAATTGCCCGCAGTAAAACCAAAACATTCAACAAGCTATTAGTCAAAGCACATTTTTACCACCCACCCACCCACTTAAAATTCATTTACAAAGAATTAAATCTGTCTACAAAATATTGCTATGACATCAAAGAATTGATTGTTTTAAAAACATTTCTAATCATGGTACTATTAGACATTCCACTATTATATATGGGGCCAACAAGTTAGTAAAATTGCATGGGACAGAAAAAAAATCAAAGCTGACGATCAAATTTTCACGCTTAAAGTAAAATATGCAAAAAAATGAAATGAAATAAAAATAATAAAACTTAGAAATATCAAAGAAACCATATATACACGTGTAATTAATTTTGAAAACAAATTCGTTTTAAATTTACATTCGTATATCATATTCATTTATATAAGATACAATAAATACGACAGTACAATAAGATAAAGTAAAAAGTCCGCGAAATAACATTTGCGTTTAACATTAGGTCAAATACTGTCATGTATTTTTTTAGTCAAGGGAGAGAATCAAAAAAGTAAAATCTGAGTTACTTTCCCTTAAATGAATTCCTCGAGAAAGATTTATTTTGGGGTTAACTTCCCTTTCCCCCAAGTGGAACAGAATTGATATCTTTTCTTAAAGTAATTCATAACTTAGCGAAAAGAGATTGAATTTGCAATAATTTTGTAGGGATTTTTTTTCTTTCTTTTTGGTAGTAGCTAAAACCAGAACAATGCCTGCTTCCAGAACGCCATTTTATATTGAATCCAAACCATCCCTACTCATTCAACATATCCAAAGATCACCATATATATAACTTTGGAAAAGTTCCATTCTCTAATCTTTTTTTTTTTCCAGATCACAAATTAAAAACAAAAATAAGGAGAATAAAAAAAAGAAAAAAAATACTGAATGTACATTTTTTTTTTATGGTTTTTAGTCCATTCTGTTCTGACAAAATGTAATAACAAATGCAATTGGGCAAATGTCTTGTACAATAATAATGAAAATCAAATTTGAACAAATAATTAAAAATAATACAATACAAGGATTTCAATTTCCAAGATTATGTCATAATAAATGACAGCTGAAATCAGTTAAAAATACAAGTAAAATATATTGTAAATGATGAAATATAATTTTGATTAAATTTTCAGGAAAAAGAAATAACAAACAAATAAAAAAACAGTCAAAAAAGACAAAAAAATACCAGTATAAGCATGGGAAAAAAAAGGAAAAAAATTTTTTTTAAAACAAAAAAAACATGGGACTTTTTTTTTTTTAAATGTCCATCTCAATAATAATTACACAATGAGCCAATTTTTGAACTCTATGTAAGTCCAAATTACATCATTAAAGTCTGATTAGGATCTTTTAAGAAGGAAAGATGTTTTGTTTTGTTTTCGATCAAAATCCAAATAGACACTAAGAATTTTCTCAAATATTTTTTTAAATGCACTCAAAAATGGTACATTTTCTAGCTTAATAGATATTTTACATTTGTTTAATTGCTAAATGATATAACAAAAAATTTGTTCTATCAACTAAAGTGCCTAATGTGAAATGTACTCAAACATGTTGAACAATTTTTTTTTTTCAAGTGCCAACAAATTTAGTCATGACAACAGAGTATGGTATACATCAGTCCATAAAAATATACTAATTCTTTTTAAAAAAAGAATTTTCAAGTTAAACTCATTTGATGAGGATTTTTGTTTTTTGTTTCTTTTAATGAAGATTTGTCAAATTGTATACCATGTGATTTAAGTAACATTTCACACTGTGCTCTTAAAGTGCAATCAAACCTCAGAGTCTTGTGATTACAGGGAGCAAAACAAACCATGGAGGTGATTCAAAATTTTCTTATTCATCTGTTGTATCTAAACATTTCACTGCTCTGGTCTTTTTGTTTCTACACCAAAGAATTGCCAAACAGCAAATAAATAATCCTAAGACATTCACACTATTTAGTTTGTCAATTATTTTGCTTATATATATTACAGCATCATTCAAAGTGTAATGCAGTGTTTCAAGATGGGCACAAGTCTTAGAAAAGGCCATAAAAAAAACTAACATAGAGATAATATTTGAACCAGCAAATAGCTCTCAAGTCAAAACACTGAACTAGAGACTATGATGTTTGCAGTTCAATTTCTAGTGCTCATTAAACTTATTAAGAAGAGAAAATATCCGATTGTAAAGTCAAATATCCGTGCATCTTAGATTAGACTATCACTAGTGGTCAGAAAACTTGAAGAAGAAACCACCAATTGGGCATAAAAGTAGCAAATTATCATTTAATATTACTGTTTTGTTTGGAGAGAGAATTTATATATGCAAGCATCTCAGTAACCTGTTCTCTCAGGGCAGAGTAAAAATACTGGAGATGATATTCTTAGTATAACATTTCAATCAACATTTTTATACCTTTTACAACAGGGAAGAAAAGACACACACGCACAAGTGTTGCTTTTAGTTTGTTTAATAATTCTAATAGGATTCTAATTTAATAAAAACTTTTAAAATAAACAAAATCTGACATGCATATTATCAAACAGCCAATAAACGGGCCGTCTATCAAAAACATAAAAGTAATAAATTTAGGAAATGCTCACCAACTTTGCTGAGCAATTTGCCTTGAAATGCTACCTTATTCCACCCACAAACAAGCTGTAGATAGCAAAAAGCTAGCACCTACTTATTTTTGGTAATGTACATTGTATTTTGTAAAGCTGTTACGTGCACATGCATTTATTTATACAAACAATTTAATAGATAAATCAAGTTTTAGAAATGTGCACTAAATGCAATGATTTATATAAAAATAAAGTAAATAAAATGAATGAAATATTTATAGTAGCGTGGTTAACTCAAAGCCAAATAGACCTTATTTTTCTGAGCAGGTATCATGGGAACAATCCAATGATATCTGCATTAAAAACC
The DNA here is from genome assembly GCA_023376005.1 of Doryteuthis pealeii. Classification (NCBI taxonomy): domain Eukaryota; kingdom Metazoa; phylum Mollusca; class Cephalopoda; order Myopsida; family Loliginidae; genus Doryteuthis; species Doryteuthis pealeii. The sequence continues at coordinate 51,635,757 of CM042140.1, forward strand.
CTTACTGCACTTTAACCCGCAATTTTTATAACAGAAATTTTAATAAAAAAACAGGGAAGTTGTTAATATTTTTCCTCTTGTGTGTGCTATAAATAGAGTTAATTTTGGAATTGATTTTTAACAATTTGTTTTTATTCAATATTTCTTTTAGTAGTTTATGGGTTGGATAGTATTTTAAAGATTGTTCTTGCATTATAAAAATGCATACACATAAACATCCACACTGTCTTAGAAACACTTTGTATGCTGTACATGTGTTAATATACATTTGTGTATCTGTGCACACTTTTTCAAAAATGTAGTTTGCCTGTTGCTATCTTACAGCTTGTTTGTGGGTGGAATAAGGTAGCATTTCAAGGCAAATTGCTCAGCAAAGTTGGTGAGCATTTCCTAAATTTATTACTTTTATGTTTTTGATAGACGGCCCGTTTATTGGCTGTTGATAATATAGCATGTCAGATTTGTTTATTTTAAAAAGTTTTATTAAATTAGAATCCTATTAGAATTATTAAAACAAACTAAAAGCAACACTTGTGCGTGTGTGTCTCTCTTCTTCCCTGTTGTAAAAGGTATAAAAAAATGTTGATTTGAAAATGTTATACTAAGAAAATATTCATCTCCAGTATTTTTACTCTGCCCTGAGAGAACAGGTTACTGAGATGCTTGCATATATAAATTCTCTCTCCAAACAAAACAGTAATATTAAATGATAATTTGCTACTTTTATGCCCAATTGGTGGTTTCTTCAAGTTTTCTGACCACTAGTGATAGTCTAATCTAAGATGCACGGATATTTGACTTTACAATCGGATATTTTCTCTTCTTAATAAGTTTAATGAGCACTAGAAATTGAACTGCAAAAACATCATAGTCCTCTAGTTCAGTGTTTTGACTTGAGAGCTATTTGCTGTTCAAATATTATCTCTAGTTATTTTTTTATGGCCTTTCTAAGACTTGTGCCCATCTTGAAACACTGCATTACACTTTGAATGATGCTGTAATATATATAAGCAAAATAATTGACAAACTAAATAGTGTGAATGTCTTAGGATTATTTATTGCTGTTTGGCAATTCTTTGGTGTAGAAACAAAAAGACCAGAGCAGTGAAATGTTTAGATACAACAGATGAATAAGAAATTTGAATCACCTCCATGGTTTGTTTTGGCTCCCTGTAAATCACAAGACTCTGAGGTTGATTGCACTTTTAAGAGCACAGTGTGAAATGTTACTTAATCACATGGTATACAATTTGACAAATCTTCATTAAAAGAAACAAAAAACAAAAAATCCTCATCAAATGAGTTAACTTGAAAATTCTTTTTTTTAAAAAGAATTAGTATTTATGGACTGATGTATACCATACTCTGTTGTCATGACTAAATTTGTTGGCACTTGAAAAAAAAAAATTGTTCAACATGTTTGAGTACATTTCACATTAGGCACTTTAGTTGATAGAACAAATTTTTGTTATAATCATTTAGCAATTAAACAAATGTAAAATATCTATTAAGCTAGAAAATGTACCATTTTTGAGTGCATTTAAAAAAATATTTGAGAAAATTCTTAGTGTCTATTTGGATTTTGATCGAAAAACAAAACAAAAACATCTTTCCTTCTTAAAGATCCTAATCAGACTTTAATGATGTAATTTGGACTTACATAGAGTTCAAAATATTGCTCATTGTGATTATTATTGAGATGGACATTTAAAAAAAAAAAAAGTCCCATGTTTTTTTTTGTTTTTAAAAAAAATTTTTTTCCTTTTTTTTTCCCATGCTTATACTGGTATTTTTTTTGTCTTTATTTGACTGTTTTTTATTAGTTTGTTTATTTTTTTCCTGAAAATTTAATCAAAATATATTTCATCATTTACAATATATTTTACTTGTATTTTTAACTGATTTCAGCTGTCATTTTATTATGACATAATCTGAAATTGAAATCCTTGTATTGTATTATTTTTAATTATTTTTGTTCAAATTTGATTTTCATTATTATTGTACAAGACATTTGCCCAATTGCATTTGTTATTACATTTTGTCAGAAACAGAAATGGACTAAAAACCATAAAAAAAAAAATGTACATTCAGTATTTTTTTTCTTTTTTTTTATTCTCCTTATTTTTGTTTTTAATTTGTGATCTGGAAAAAAAAAAGATTAGAGAATGGAACTTTTCCAAAGTTATATATATGGTGATCTTTGGATATGTTGAATGAGTAGGGGATGGTTTGGATTCAATATAAAATGGCGTTCTGGAAGCAGGCATTGTTCTGGTTTTAGCTACTACCAAAAAGAAAGAAAAAAAAATCCCTACAAATTATTGGCAAATTCAATCTCTTTTTCGCTAAGTTATGAATTACTTTAAGAAAGATATCAATTCTGTTCCACTTGGGGGAAAGGGAAGTTAACCCCAAAATAAATCTTTCTCGAGGAATTCATTTAAGGGAAAGTAACTCAGATTTTTACTTTTTTGATTCTCTCCCTTGACTAAAAAAAATACATGACAGTATTTTGACCTAATGTTAAAACGCAAATGTTATTTCGCGGACTTTTTACTTTATCTTATTGTACTGTCGTATTTATTGTATCTTATATAAATGAATATGATATACGAATGTAAATTTAAAACGAATTTGTTTCAAAATTAATTACACGTGTATATATGGTTTCTTTGATATTTCTAAGTTTATATTTATTTTATTTCATTTCATTTTTTTTTGCATATTTTACTTTAAGCGTGAAAATTTGATCGTCAGCTTTGATTTTTTTCTGTCCCATGCAATTTTACTACTTGTTGGCCCATATATAATAGTGGAATGTCTAATAGTACATGATTAGAAATGTTTTTAAACAATCAATTCTTTGATGTCATAGCAATATTTTGTAGACAGATTTAATTCTTTGTAAATGAATTTTTAAGTGGGTGGGTGGGTGGTAAAAATGTGCTTTGACTAATAGCTTGTTGAATGTTTTGGGTTTTACTGCGGGCAATTCTAATCTTTTTAGTATGAAACAATTAAATTTCAAACCTCATTATAGATATTTAAAAAAAAAGAAAAAAAGGGAATAACCCAACAAAGTAGTCTCCCTCTCTCTTCTCTCTTTTTTTTTTTTTTAAATTGAGATTTTCAAAAATTAATAGTTTTAAATTTTATTTTTTATTTCAATTTAAAATTAGGATTAGATATGATTTAAATTTTCCCCAAATTTATCGTTTATGAGTAATTTCTTTTTTCATTCTATTGAAATGGTGGTCGCCAAAACATTTTAGACATTTTTTAAAAGTATTTTTTCTGAATACTATCTTATTTTATAAAGGGCCTGTTGTATATAGTGTTGCTTGGTGTCATTTCTGCACAGCTTACTGTTCATTCCCTCATATGTATCCAGGTGGACCTATAACAACATACCTATTATTTTAGAAATGTTGGTGATTGATTGTCATTGCTCAGAATACCATTGGAACTATTTTTCTTGTCTTATAGTTAAAACATTTTATTTTTCCATTTCTGTGCAATTTTAGTAAATCTTACAATATACATTGTCATGTGTTTTTTCATTACAATATTGGTTTTTAAAAAGCGACAATAAAAATGTTAAGTTCTTGGAATTCTTATAGATAATGTTGACAAATTCTTAGCAATTTTTGAATGCGGAAACTTTTTTTTCCATATGTTGTGGAAAGTTGGTCTCCTAAAGACAACTATGCTACTAAAAAACGAAAAAAAAAAAAAAAAGTTGATGTTTAAATTTTTTTATAAAAGATGTAATTCATTCAAACTCTCCTCCCCAAACTTCGTACATGAACAAATGCGCACTACAAAAATATATATTATATAAAGTATATAATGTAATGCAGTGGCATATCTATGGAAAATAGCACTTATGGCAAGCACATGTCTAAACATGACACCCATTTTTTTTTTTAAAGATAATGTTATATAAAATCAGCTCAAAATACAGTTAATTTTATTAATCTTTTAATTAACAAATTATGGCACTACTGAAATTACAATTGCACCTTTCTTGCTTTCACTGATGCAAATTGGTCTATGATGGGGTGTTGTGTTGTGTTTTTTTCTTTCCTTTTTTTTTTTTTTTTTTTCTTCAGTTTCTCCTCTTTCTACACACCCAGAGTAAGATCAAGACTCTGCCTCAACACATGGAGGCTCTCAAATATGAAAGTATTTGGTTTTAACTTGCTGAATGATCTCTTACAGCTGGGGTGGAAACTGGGATTATCTGAATAGGCAATGCAAATATTCGGGAAGATGTTGCCAGTACCTCTCAGTAGTGTGCCTCTTGAGTGACACCCAGGGCACATTCCCTACCTGCCATACCATAGACATGCCACTGAATGTATGTGCAAAATATCAATAGAATTTTTTTTTTATTGTTTCAGTGTTATTGTTGATGGCTTCTCCTAAGGTGTGAAGAACAAGAAAACATTAATAAAAAAAAAATAAAAAAAAGAAATGAAGAGAGAGAAAAAAAAAAAAAAGAATTTCTTGAGCCTTAACCAGAAAGAATCCTAATACCTCTGTTATTACTTCTTTAAGGATTCATCATCTCCCTTTTCAAAAAACGTACAAGACAGACGGAAAAGAAACAACAGAGAATTAATAAAGTAATGAAAATAAAATGTTTGTGTTGTTTAATCAATGAAAATGCTTGTTTCTCTTCTGGGTAAGAGATATCAATAGAAATTTGTAATTTTTACTTTTAGAATAAGAGCAATTTCCTCATATATATATATTATATATACATTCATGTGAGATCACCATTACTGTACTTAGATTTAAAGTTCATTGGTAAGAGACAATTGTAAGGGTTATATAGGAGTTGTGCTTCTCTCTCAAATGTTAGGTTTAGTGATAACATTACTACAAAACTCAGTTAGGAACCATAATAGACGACTCCTTTTCAATAGAAAATAGTCAGGCCCTTTAAAATTCTTGTTAGATATTTTTATACAATTTGGGAGGATTTTAGGGTTTTCATGGAAGAAGCAATTTCTTCTGCAGTGGCTGGTAAAATGGCCAACTTTGTTTTTATGCCCAATATTAACATCTATTTTTTCTGCAAGTCTTTCATGCTCCCTGAATCTCATAGGTAAGATTACATAGTTGATTTTAAAACATTTTTTGTTTTTTACCATAATATAAAATGTTGTATTTCAAAATACTTTAGGCAATCAAAATTACATCGATATACTTCTCTCTCCCCCATCCCCTTTATATAGAGCTCTTAGATGTTTCTATATGTAGTATTATTAGTTTCTAGTCCTAAGGGGGTCATTAATCTGTTTTCATTTTTTGTCTACTAAGTTTTCCAACTTATATAAGGGTTTTGCTACATACTGTGTTAATCCAATTATTGTATATAATAAAACTGTTTTTAGTTACTTTATGTTAAACAATAGTTTTTATAAAAACAATGTTGTAATATTTTGTTATTTATGGGTTGAGATATTACATATTGTTATCTTCAGACTATTATACTATCTTTGTTTGTTTTTGTTCACAATAACAAATGGAAATCACCTAACCATTGTGGAATGCGGTTTTCCTAGATTGTCAGGAAGCCTATTGGAAGTTAGCCAAAACAAAATGAAAGAGTGCTCAAAGTTAGACATGGATTCTGTCTATAAGTGTGGACTCAAAATCTGATATGGTGTTTACAAATGGATTTAGAAAATTTGACTTTGGAGGTCGTCATGTTGATTTATTTACTGCAATTTAAGTTGGTGGTAAAATAATGAGAAGGAGAACACATGGCAAGGGGAAGAGTGACCATGCCATGATGTCTAGATAAAACAAATGAAATTTTGATTCATTTAGAAAAAAACCAGCTAGTATGGTTTTGAAAATCATACCAAATATACCTCCTGAAAACCGGCTATTTTTTTTTTTTTTTAACCTGATGCCTGTATTTTAATTACACCATTTGAAAAAAAAAAACAACTTCTAACTGCATTGATAGTCTTGTGTTTCATAGAAAACAAATTTTAACTCTTCTCTTAGTGAACTTTATTTTATACTCCTACATCTTGTAGACTCCTTGTGAAGCAGAGAAAGAAGCCTCATAACATCAGTGAAAATGCTGCTGTTCAGTTAGCAAGTCTTTTTTCCCTCTTTTCTCGCAGGGTTATTAGCCTTATACCCATGACTTTTTTTTCTAACTTATATTAATTTGGTACTACTAATCCTCTATTTATGAATTAGGAGTTTTTTTGTTTCATTACTAATAAGAAATATGTTTTCCTTTTATATTAAACACCCACACCCACACACACACGATATATAATATATATTCTCTGATAAGACTTTTAATGTTCTTGAATTTTTAAAAAAATTTGGTTAAAAATATAATTCTGGTTAAAAAAAAAAGACACCGTTTTTTTCTTTTATAAAAAGAAAAAAAAAAGAGTTTTAAAAGGCAAGTTGGTTAAAGAATTATTCAACAAATGTTGTGATAAGAAAAGAACAAAGATGGGAAGAAAGTTTTGGAAATAATATTATGTAAATCTGATTTCTTAATTCATGGTGATTGTAGACATGGTAAAAACTTTTTTTTTCTTTTAGGTTAAGAAATCCCTCCTCCCCTCCTATCCACTTTCACTACTAGGTGTTTGTGTGTGGGAATTTCTACTTAACTGTTTTTTTTACTAGGGCTAATTTATTTGATTCACTGAAGGCCTGGTCAAAACTTCATCAGATGTTGTAAAAAACCTATACAATATTGGTCATCCGCTAGGCAACTGGAGCCATGGAAGGAAGTCTAATTCTATCTAAATTGACTGAGTTGGTTTAAAATTCAGTTGTCCTCTCCTGGACTGGTTGCCATCCAAGGCTGAGAGCCCAGTCTATGCTGCTATTTTACTAATAGATAGAAGGAGAAGATGGATCCATGTCGTTCCCAAGGGCATTAATGTGAAGTGAACACAGTCTGTCAGAATTTGAACTCTACTCGCTCAGCCAATTTCATTTTCTGTGAACTGCTAGGCCACTTGTACTCAATAAAATACAAATTGCAAAATTAAAATAAGTGTCAGATGATTGAGATGCATTAAAGAGAATAGATCAAAAGAATTGTAACAACATAAATACATATCTATAATTACTTGATTTACATTAACTTTGTATTTCTTGTGATTCATGATGGTTTTATATACACATACATATGTTTGAATATTTAATATTTGTATACACATTCATTCTAGTATATTCATGAACTGTAGATACTTATTCATATATGTTCAAGGTAATTCAATATATTTGCCATATAAACACACATGCATTTTCTTATATTTGATGTATATTTTCTATTCTAGTTGGGAGTTGAAAAAATAGATTCTTTGAAATATTGCTTTATATTCCCTAAATAGTATGGTTTGATAGAAATAAAATTTGTAAATACAAGGAAAAATTTGTGAACAGCACTCAATTCGAATTCTGTTCCTGACCACCCTAACAACACACAACAACGGCCAAAACGACATAGTTATTCATTGCATTTGTTCTAAAGTCTTACTTCTTACTGTTCTCTTTTTCACTCTCTCTCTCTTCTCTTCTGTAACTCTAGCCCTTTCTTCTCTGATATCACCTCACCAATTAACTTGTCTTTTTTCTCCTTTGTTTAAATTTTTGGACCTGGGTCTCTATTAGATGTATATTGTAATTATATATATATATATATATATATATATTATAATCAGGGGTGAACTTGAGTGATCATGGAATTGGGTAATGCACCTCCGCCAAACCCGTGAAGGTCCAAAGCAACAAAGAGGTCAAACTAGCAAAAGCTTTGTTATTTTTGGTGTTATAGTTAAAATGTTTAAAACACAAAAAATCCTTACTGTTCTATTAATATACTTTGATAGATATTTCATAAAGGTACAGCCTGAGTAGCTCGGGAATAAAACAACACAATAGATTTTTCTAATTTTTTTGAGCTGGTTGGAGTGGTTAGAAACAAATGCTGCTGGTTAAGGATCGTACATATCAGTAGGGAATGGATAGTAGGGTGCGCGATTATTAAGGAGTCTGTAAACTCTTTTTCCCAGGGACCCCCAGATCAATGTCAGTTCACCTCTTGGTAGATGTCTTATATGTCGTTTTACAAATTTAATAGAATAATGATAATTAAAAAAAATTCAAATCATTTTTGAGTATATTACTTGGGTGAATATTTACAAAATTAAATAAAATAAAAGGTACATTATGCTAAAATTTAATCTAAAAAAAGATATTGTCAATCATTTATTTAATTCAGCTTCTTTTACTAGTGATATATAAAATAATAAATCAACTTTATTTCTTTGTTGATCCCTGTTTAAATTGATCTTTTTTTTTTTACTTTTTAGACAACCGATGCATACCTACTCCAATATGTCTATCCTCGGCCCAGTTGTGTTTATTCATAATGACATATGTTAGAATCTATGGAAATGTGTTTTTAAAAAATGGTTGATTCTAGCTCAGTATTAGTGTTTTAACAATCATCATATTACTTATTTTTGATTATTGTTCTGTTCTGTCAATTTGTGATTAAGAAATCTTGTAAACTTATTTGAAACAATTTATAGATAGTGGAAAAAAAGTCTCTTTTGAATATGGTTAAATTAAAAGTTGTTTTTTTTTTTGAGCAAATATTTACACAAAATTATATTTTTTATATGTCTATTTTCTAAATGGATTTTAATGGGAATTTTAAAAAAATGGAAGTTATTTCTTGTAATTTGATGTAGATAATGGGGAAATGGCAAATATTCTTTTTTCATGTTATGAAATAGGCCAGTTTTATAAAAAAATTGGTTTGGATATTTTATGGTTTTAGATAACATGATTAAGTTTTTAATTCAATTGAATAAACTGAAGTTAATTAGAATAGATGAAATCAATGAAGTTTTATTTATAGAATAATGAGAACTAACAGTAAAAATACAGGTTATAAATTAGGATAGTAATGATAGAGAATTTAATGAAATTTGATAAAGTTCAAAAAATATATAAGAATATTTTTGATAATATGAAGATAATCAGAAAAAAAAAAGATTGTCTTACTTTATATAGGCTTTTTTATTACTTTTCTTTATTAACTTTTATTCATTTTTCCCCAACTCATTTGGGTGATCCATTTTACAAGATTGAAGTATATGACTGATTGGAATTAAAAAGATAAGTTATTAGTGAGACTCAAACTGAAATCCTTTTGGCGTAGGGAAGCTTGGCACTAATTGAGAACCGAATAAGGGATTGGTTTTTAAGTTTGATCTTTGAACTTCTATTAACAAATAGGTGTTTTGTAGACTAGGTTGGTAGGATGCATGAGTGCATTTAATAGGCTTTGCGTTCAGGGCAAGAGGATATGGTGGGATTCGTAAGCTGACTGAGACTTTCTTTCTGTATTCCATCTATGTTTACGTCAGGCGGTCAGGGTAATTAGGATGGGCATAGCGTGAGTTTGCGGTTAGCGGTAATGAGGGAGTGAAATGAAGGTAAGATAGCTTAGAGTTAAATTAATAGATATAATGGATTGGTGGCAGAGTGTATTATTATGGCAGATCGATCCGTGTGGTATTGATAGTGTTTGTTTTCATTTCAAGCAATATAATTGGAATGAGAATGCAGGATTATTTGTTTGGTTGTAGAGGTACTGAGTAAGATTAAGTGTATGTATGTGGTCCGTGTAGACCGTATGTGTGTGTTAGGGAGGTAGAAGACATTGAGTATGGGTGGTATCGAAGCTAGGAGATTTTCAAGAGGTAGTGTTGTTGAGAAGAAGAGAGAGAGGGCGAGTGTGTGTGGCATCGAGATGAGAGAGTGACGAGGAAAATCCAGGTGGCATATCTTTGGAAATGTGTTGAATGGTGGTCGCAGAGGGCAGGGTGGTAGTGGTATGGGGTTGCGGCTTGGTAGTGGTTTCACTTAGTTATGTGCTTTGTTTGGTTAGTATGTGTGTGTCTTTTTGTATGTTTTTTTTTGGGTACGAAGACGGAGTAGCTGTTTGGTTCTGTGTCGGCAGGGAACATTGGTGGCATATGGGCCGTGAGACTGTGTAAGGTGGTGGTGGTGCTAGAGGCGGAGCAGAAGGAGTTTATTAGGATACTGGAGAGTGATGGTGTAATACTAGCTATAGGTTTAGTGACTGTGTTGTGTAGTCTTGATGTGTCGTGGGCAAATCTTTGGCTCTTAGATCCATGTTCTTTGATGGTAGTAGTCCTGTTTGTTCATTGTAAGAAACCGCTGCACTACGGTAGTGCCATCAATAATTGATATGAGTTCTTACGCGCCGCGTATCTCGGTCGGTCTCTGTCGTCTTCTGCATTTGCTTTTAGTCCTGTTCACATCTGAATGTTCGTCTACTTGCTGTGTTATCCGTGTTTCTTTTTAAAATGATTTTGCAAATTCATTTTATAATTTTTGGACGAAAAAGATATATTTTTTTATTATTTTGATCTTGCTGTATCTCTTTTCCTCCCAATGATTATTTGTTTACTTACGCATGTTTGTGTTTTTCTCTGCCACGCGCAAGAATGTAGATGTTTGGACAACTGTTGGCATTGGTCATTATGTGTCATTCTTCATATGAGTTAAATTCATTTGTTGTTGAAGAATATTGGAGGGTTTTGTGTGAGCCACCCCTTTTGTGGTTTTTTATGTATTGATTTTGAACGAGTTTGTTTTGCTCAACTTAATTTGTCATCGCACTCTTTGTTGGAATGTACTAAAAAAAGGATTAAGACAAATAATAATACAAAAAAAGTAAAAAATTTTAAAAATGTTGTGTTGTGATTTTATGCGAGGTGAGAGTTTGTCGTGTATTTGGGCATAAAGAGATAGCATACTGGATTAATCTAGTTATGTCAGAGACGAAGAAGATGAGGTTATTGAGATGTCAAGTGTTGGTATAGCGTGATTTCGGGACGAATGTCGCGATGAGATATGCGAGTCAGCGAGAGAGATATATAAAAAGAATACAACAACAGAGTACACGAAAGAATAGACAAAGAATCGAGAGGAGGAAGAACGCTGAGTAATGTTGCTTAATGTTTTATAAGATAGTGGTGAAAGAAGGGGAGAGTTGAGGAAATAAGGTATTTTTGAATGTGATGTGTACTAACAATATCTCACTAACGGGTCATTATGACTTTCACTCGAGACTGTGGATCGACTGTTCCGATAATCGGCTTTTGGCGCTCATTTGATCAGGTTAGAGAGAATATACATATCAATGTGAATAGCAGCGCGGGTGGCCAGATCCCCAGTCTGGAGCGACCGCCGCTGGCCCCGGCGCGTTGTCTAAAGGGCATGAGCGGCTCAGACGGGTTTTTATTTGCCGGTACCATGAGGCATCACTCAAGAAGGGGAATTATATGTCGCCATTTTACACGTGGACCATGATGCATGAGTGTTGGCTGTGTAGGTCCCACAATAATCGGAACTTAATGTTCAGTAGTACAGTGGTGGATGTCAAAAATATTATGGCTAGTTTGGGGTTTTTAGTCAGTCAATAGAGCATCCACTTAGGAATTAATTAGGTGTCGTGGTTTCGATAGCTGGGTGCGTCCGACTCGCAGAACGTCGCATTGCCGCTAATGAGACTATACAGCTGGAGTGAATGCTGATCTAGTGCGTAAATGCATCTTAGGAGCTAAGGGTAGGTGTGGTGTGGTCAGAGAGCGCCGCATGCTTAGCAAACAGACGTTCAGCTACAAAACAACAATCATCTTCTGGTCTAGTGCTAGAAAGTAGGGTGAGTAGTACTCCCCTGTGTAGCTGTGCATCGGAGCGTGCTACTAGTCTGAAGTGGGCTGACATGAGATAAGGTGAAGTACGGAGACGTCAGAGAGGATAGCGTGCGCTGAGTCTATGATGCGACGTAAGAGGTGACTGGAAGAGTATAGGCTGTGGAGGATACGCTGCTCAAGTTATGCTGGAGTCATCAGAGTTAGAGGTATTGAGGATACTGCTCTTAGCTCAGTGGTGGGATGGTCGCGAGGTTGAAGGATGTCGGAAATTGAGCGATAGTCGCTTTTTTTTCATATGTCGCCAATACATACATAGTATTAGTGAGACTCTGTAGGGGGCGTCATGGGTGTAAGGTTATCTTTGCATGAAGATTGTGGAATAATGGACATGGTAGACACAAGTTCAAACCTGGCAAGGCTGGTAGCATATATAGCACTAAATTACATTGGAAGGTATGAATACGACAGCTAATTCTTTCCTACAGCTTGAGGTATAGTAGAGCAGATTGGGGTTTTAACGCTGGTTAGTTGGCAACGCCAGTTAGGAAAGGTAAACTGTAGTTTCAAACGCTGTTGCAAGCTATGTGTTTAGAAAAGTGTATTGTGTGTACAGTGCGCCAGACTGTATCTTGTGCAGGTAGGGGTTTGTTAAAGATTGAAATCTTTTGCGCAGTTGGAAATTGGTAGGCATATCAGTTGATTAGGAGTCATAGAGACTTTGGCAAGCTATTTACATATAGAGGATGCGTTTTGGTATGTTCTGCTCGCGCCGTGTATAATGTGGACCCCCTTAATCAGAGTAAACGTAAATTAATAGTTGGCAGACGTGGGCTATTGTTTCGTATGAGTTCAGACAGGCGAAGGAGTCTATCCTCGTTTTTTGTCTATGGACTATGTTAAGAACGACAGCGGATAGTGGAGAAGATATGGCATCTGAGACGTGAAGGGAGATGGTGTTGATTGCTCATAGGTATCAACTCCCCACTTTACCAACACATCAGATTACCGCTAAGTGCTTAGAGTGAATCGTCGCAGAACGAGGACGTTGTATCAACTCTGTTATATAATAGCTAAGTAAGTATGAAGCATAATGGGTATGTCGTCATGATCCTCAATAACTACAAGAGTGATTAGGGTTGAGTAGTCCTTAGTATATGTAAACTACTTAGCGAGTTTGGATTGACCTTGCTGTGTCTCGCACGCATTGCTGCTTGGCTGGAAGTTTGTTATTTTGGTTGATGGGTTATAAAGATTCATTAATTTCCGACCTCGACATGTGGGTTAGTTTCTCGATTCAGTAACGCGGTGCGTTGTTAGGTTACAGGACAAACGCAAGAAACTTGGTGATTCAGCTAGGCAGAATGGCACCACGACAGAGCTAGAATCGAGATTCCTAATATCCAACCTTAATCAATCCTCTAATATTGGACTAAAATTTAGGTTCTCTGAGATAGATCAGTAATTAGGCAATGTGATACGTGACGCAGTATAATATGGGTAAGCGATATGCTATTGGCGGCGGCGGCGACATGGTGTATGATGGTTAGAGTCCGTAGGAAATGGGGCTCAGTCAACCAAGTTCAATTCTGGACAAGAGCCTATTTGCATTTCACATGGCGCTAATGACCATTGGGAAAGGGTATGTAATCCAATTCTCGCTCTCAGCTTATGGATAAATAGCAGGGGCAGATGTTGTAACCCGTGGGCTAGGGTGAACATCCTGACGGAAGAAGGAAAAGCTTATAATTCAAACAACGTTAAACCTGCTAAGGGAAATTGACCCTTGTGTGACATCCTGTCATACATGGCGTGAGGGGTTGGTGTGTGTGATATATAATATATATATAATTATACTACGATCATTATATGGTCATATTTGTTCTAATAATCCTTTATCTAGAGAGATATCGACTGGAGCGACTAAGAAGACACTCATTGAAGTGACGTGTTTTATGTATAGTAAATTATTAATCCTACATTTGTTACTCGATTTAGCTTAGTTTTGTACAGTAAGGCCTAATACGAAGGGGGGATTATGGAAGTTGAAAGAGATTGGATCGTAAGACTCGTGCTATGAGCCCCCTTCTACTAGCCAGGGGTACTGTCTAAATCTTCCTTTCAGATCCTCAGGTAATGAAATTCAAGACATAGCCATATTTGGACAGTACAAACCATATATAACTAGGTATACATCCAAAACTTTTTCATCAAATTGAACTGTTAAAGATGTAATCTAAGAAATCGAAAAAAAAACACACGTTTTTTTTGTTTCTTCTTTTTCTTTTTCTTTTTTAATAAAGAGTAAAAGCAAAATAATTTTTCTCTAACATTTTAAGATTGATATTTCAGACTGATTGCTACCAATGTTTCACTCGAAACATTAAGACTTAGTGTGAATTGCCCGCCAACCCTATTGCCTTAGGCAAGCGTCCCAATCTTTGTTATATATGGGTGCTAGAAAGGTGGTGACTGAGCGGTCTACATGTCGCTGGGAATGATGTTAAACTCTATCTGATGGTGAGGTTCAGTTTTGGGAATGTGGGAGGCACTCCTTTCTGGCTTACATTGCTACCTGATCCAATCTGACCCGGAATGGGTAGTACCTGTTAGGGTTCCTATTATGTGGTTAAATAGAAAAATGTATTCATAAAAAAAAAAAAAAATTGTGTATCCATTAAGAATGAATTGGTATTTCACAATTTATTTGCATTAAATGACTACTGAGGTTGATATGCTGTAGAACAAACCAAACAAAACTAGAGTGTGATTTTTCCAGGGAATTTTAATAAGTCCTCCCTTAAAATAAGCTCTAGTTGAGGGTGGCTAGAGGTAGAGAGAAAAGAATAAGATCATTCTTCACAATCAACAGGTGGGTTGCACACCCATCGATTCGGTTAAGCTCGGAGGCAAGTAACGATGGTTGGTGTTTTGGACTTGTGCTATTTATCATCCGAAAGGGATAATTTGATGTATATGGGAATTGATTATTGATGAGATTACTTGTGTTAATGAGTTTTTTTGATAAAAAGAACATGTTAAATGCGTAAATAAATATGTCATAATAGCAGTTATGGGATCTATTTTTAGCTCTATAGTGTATATACATATGGTTTCATCGACTGGCCATATTGTTTTTTAGAATAAATTCGCGACAGTCTGATGAAACTCCTATGTATTATACATAGGAATAGGGAAGTAGATGCCATAACTGCTAAGTATGACCAAGTATTTAATGTCCTTTTCTTTATGAAATATGTTGCCTTTCTGCACGAAATTATTGAACATTGAGCTCGTCCATAATTGAACCACGACTTAATTTTTAACATTCTGTTGTTCAAAAAAGGTCCACCTAGTAATGTCATCGTTAGAATCATCATCTACCATCTTACTATATTATTAGTAGTATTAATATATATTATATTAGTATAATAATTATCCTTAAATAAGTATTTAGTTGTAATAAGTTTGGCTGTATGTGGCGCTAACCGATAAGTAAAATAGAATTTGGTAAGGCAGGTTTGAAAACTGTTGAAGGTTGAACTGTGGCTGTAGTAGACGCCTTCTAGTCTTCTAATCTTAAATAGGGATTCCATTTGGTAGAATGTAGGATATACTGATATCATAGGAAGAAAACTGTGACAGGGTGGCAGCAAATTCTGTCACGGCGCATAGGACCCGTGCATACTGTTTTTTTATTGTTAGAGGTATAAATGTACATAATACAGGACCAGAAGAATGTCTAGAAAATAATCTAATCTTCTAAAAGCATACACTTATATACTCAATAGTTAATTGAAATACAAAGAATGGATGAAAAATTTAAAAAGCATATACTCAGGGTTGAGCAAAGACTTCTCGTGAACCAGCTGTACTCGTTGTTTGAAAAAGAAATGTAAGTTGCTTAAGAGCAGTTTGTCTTGTATTTTGACCTCCACAGAAATTGGTTGTTGTTTGTTTGGATTATGTGGTAATTTGCCTTTTAAATTATTTCTAGCTGATAATGTCTACCGCATAGAAATGCTAAAAAGAATTCTTTTTTGCTAATCTCATCTGAATATTTACTTGATCAATGAGTGGAGGGGACGGACAACTACAGGGGTGAAGGATAAGCAGACCAAAGTGGTCAGAAAAGGCATTGAATGCTTGGGTTGCGGAGGACTCAATCATGTATTGTGCGAGTATAAATGTTAATGTTTGTTATTGTCTTTTTTCTCGCGCAGACTTGTGTTTGTTTTCATTTTCCTTTTCACTGTTCTTGTTCACTGAGTTTTTTTATCCGCCACTTTATTCATGTTTCTTCTTTATTTTGAAATCAGGTCAAAGCATAGAGCGCAATCACTTATGAGACACCTGAACATATTCATTGCACACTTTTTGTGATAGCGTTTGAATTACTTTAGAATGTGTTAATCATTAGAAATAACTTAGGCATCACAGCACTACACACATATATGAAGTTGACATGCAATAATCTATCAATCAGCATCGCATACTTAAAGTTATCTATCACAGGTTAGATGGACACATTCAAAAATTGGAATGCGTTTCAACAGGCTGTGAAATGGTTTCAACCAAATATATCTACTTCATCGATATTGAGGCATGAGAATATTTAAAAAAGAATAGTTTTACTAAGTAAAAAACGAAGAAAGAAATAAAACAAAATGTTAGTATTTGTGAATTTTTTTAGATGAAGGCTTGATAATTTGTATGATTAGATTTTTTTTTGACTGTTGTCCTCATCTTTATTGTTATGATAATGAAATTTATTGTGTACAGTACCAGGTGAAACACAACTCATCAAAGGCTCATGTATATAAATTACACAATGTTCAGCTGATGTGCTCTCTGGCTTTTTGGTGTTTCTTGTTGAACTTGGAGCTTTTCATTTCAGAATTGGGGAAGCCTTCATGGAACTTTGAACTGAACTCTTTATCTAAATGAGATCATCATAAATTTTTTAAACACTTTGTTTGTACAAGAACAGTGCAAATTTTATTCAAAGATTATGTTCACTTTGGTATCATTATTAGATTTAATGATAATATGAATTTTATTTAGCACTACCGAAAAATTGTGACAAGAAACATTAATTTTTCCTTAAACCGGTTATTCGCAAAAATATATACTAGTGATATTTACTATGTACCACTACGATGGAAGTAAAAATGAGAAAGATAATAATCTTGGCTTTTGCACTGGGTTTCTATGAATTTGCATAATCTAAATGCAATCTAAAATCTTAATAATGATCAAAGTGGGGAATAATTTTGAGATAATTTCGACTGTTGTACAACTAAGTGTTTTAAAAATTTATGATGATCTCATTTTAGAGATAAAGAGTTCAGTTCAAAGTTCCATGAGGCTCCCAATTGACGGAAATGGGAAAGCTCCGAATAGTTCAACAACGAAACCACAGAAAGCCAGAGAAGACATCAGCTGAAACATTGTGTATTTATTATACATGCAGGCCTTTGATGAGTGTTGTTGCACCTGAGTACTGTACACAATTAATTTCATTATCCATAACAATAAGATGAGGACAACAGTCCAGAAAAATCTAATCATACAAATTATCAGCCTCATCTAAAAAATTTCCGACAAATCTAACTTGTTGTTTTTTTATTTCTTTCTCGTTTTTATTTGCTTAGTAAAACTATTTCTTTTATAGTAAATATTCTCATGCCTGCAATATGATGAAAGTGATATTATTTGGTGAATAGACCATTCCCTGGTTGAAGCATTCAATTTTTGAATATGTGTGATCCGATAACTTTAAGTATGCGATGCTGTTGATAGATATTGCATGTAACTTCCATACTGATGTGTGTTGTGGTGGATGCTAGTAATTTCTGAATGATGTAACACATTTCCTAGAAAGTAATTCAAACTATCTACAAAGTGGTGCAATGAATATGTTCAGTGTCCTCAAAGTGAATTGGTACTTTGACCTGAAATTTTCAAAAATAAGAAAGAGAAATTGAATAAAGTGGGGATAAAAAAAATCCAGTGAAAGAGTGAAGAGGAAAAGAAAAAAAAAAGATGAGAAAAGAGCATAAGTAACATTAATCATTTAGTATGGATACGGATGTTGAGCCTCATCAACCCAGGCTCATGCGGCCAAAGAAATGCGCCCCCTTTTGCTGACATTTGTCTGCTTAGTCCTTTCACCTGTAATTTCTCGCCCTCCACTCATTGATTCAGATAATATTCATGGAAGTTAGCAAAACAGAATTCTATTTTAGATTTCTATGTACGAATTATCAGTAGAAATAATAAAAGGCATTAAACAATCAAATTGCGCAATAGAAAACTGTTTCTTAAGAATAAATTCTTTTTCAACAAAGTACAGGGTGGTCTCGAAAGTGTCTTGTCAACCTAAGTATTTGTTGTTAAACTTTTCATCATTCTTTAGTTTTAATAATATAAATATATAAGTTTATGTTTTAGAAATTGCAGAATTATTTTCTAGAATTTGGTTGTATTATGGTAATCAGATCTTTACCTGCTAAATAAAAAAAAAGGTATGGGGGTTGACAGGAATTTATGCTGCCACCCTGTACATATTTTCCATGATGATTAGATATGTACAGTTCTACAAATGTGATTATTTGATTAGATAGACTGGTAAGGCATACCAGCAAAATACTTCAACAGTTTCAAACTCTTACCAAGATCTATTTTACTTATCGGTTAAGCCGCAATCAGCCAAAGACTTATATAAACTAAATCTTATTTTGAAGGTAATATATATATATTAGTAAGTATTATATATATAGCTAATTATGATAGGTAGGTAGTTAGTTATGTTACGGATGATTCTAAGTGAACCGTTTTTTAACAACAGAATGTTAAAATTGTCTGGTTCAATTTGGGAGCTCAATGTTCAATAATGTTTGTAGAAAGCGAACCATATTGTCATCAAAGAAAAAGGCATCTTAAATATTGGTTCCTAGTTACAGTTATGGATCTACTGCTATTCCTATGTATATACATATGATTTCATCCAGAACTGGCAATTCTTATTCTAAAAAAATTGGCAGTCCTGATGACGAGAACTCATATGTATATACATATGAGTAAAAATAGATCATAACTGCTATATGACCAATATTTTTTACCCATTAACATGTTTCCTTTATTCAAAAAAGTTTTCGTCATTACAGTAAATTCATTCAATAATAATTATATCAAATATCCTTCGGATGGATAAATAGCACAAGCAGAACACACATCGTTTTGGATCATTAACGAAGAATGGGTGTTTGCAACCCAGGTGTGATTGTGAGGAATGCTTAATTTCTTTCTCTGTCTGCCACTCTCACTAGACTTATTTAAGGGGAGGACGTTATTAATCATCCTGAAAATCACACTAAGGTTGGTTTGGTTTGTTTCTACAGCATATCACCTCAGTAGTATTTTAATGCAAATAAATTGTGAAATAATTCATTTCTAATGATACACAATTTTTTTTTTTTTTTATGAATACATTTTTCTATTTAACACATAGATAGGACCCTAACAGGTAGCTAGCTTCCGGGTCAGATTTGGATGCAGGTAGCATGGTGATGAAGGGGTGCTCCACATTCCCAATACTGGAACCTCAACCATCAGATAGAGTTTAACATCACTTCCCAGGACCATGTCAGACGCCTCGAGTCACCACCTTCTAGCACCCATATGATAAAAGGGATTGGGAGTTGCCATAAGTGCAATAGGTTGGGGCAATTCAACTGGTCTTATTTTCAGGAAGACATGGTAGCAAGTAGTTGAAATATCATCTAAATGTTAGAGAAAATATTTGCTTTTTTCTTCTTTTTTATTAAAAAAGAAAAAGAAAAAAGAAGAAACAAAAAAACGTTTTGTTTTTGTTTCGATTCTAAATTTCATTTTTAAACGTCAATTTCTGATGAAAAGTTTTGGATATACCTCAGTATGTATGGTTGTTACTGGTCCAATATGGTCTACTGTCTTGAATTCAATCTACTGAGGATCTGAAAGGGAGGATTTTTAGCAGTACCCTGTAGTAGAGGGGGGCTCATTGCACAGAGTTTTACTTAATAATTCTTTTAACTTCAATCCCCTTGTATTTGCCTTTGTAACGCAACACATAAGCTAAGATAGTAGAATATGTAGATTATAATTTATATACGATAAACAGACTGTCAATGTTTGTTCTTTAGTGTATTTAAGGGATTTTAGAACAAGATATCGACCATATGATACATATGTAATATATGTATATACTATATACACACACCACCCCGTCCGCATGAACAGGATGTGATACCAAGTCAATTTCTTAAGCATGAGTTTAACGGGTTTGAATTATAAGTGTTTCCTTCTCCTAGACTGGTTATCCTAGCCCACGGTTTAAACAGTCTGCCCTGCTATTTATCATAGCTGGAAGAGATTGGATTCATAACTTCCAAGGGTAATTAGCGCCATGTGACAATGCAAATAGACTTTGTCAGGAATGAACTTGGGTTGATGAGGCCATTTCTAGCGGTACTCTAACATTACACCAGTGTCCGCCCATAAGATATTACATATAGTACTTTGCGGTATCATGCAACTTTTTGAAACCTATAATTTTTAGTCTAAATATTAGAGGATTGGATTTAAGGTTGTGGATATTAGGGGCTGTTTGGCCTCTTCGGTGGTGGGCATCTGCTAGCAATCACAAGGTTCTGGTTTGGTTGTAACTAAAAGGTTACTGAATGAGAAATAACCCACATGGAGGTTTGGCACTTAAATGGAATCTTTATAACATTAACAAAATACAATACTCGCCAGCAGACATGAAGAGGTATCCACTGCTGTGGATAAGACTACTCAGGCCTAATACTCTTGTATTTATGAGGATTGGAGACATACCCATTAATGTTCATAGTGTAGGCATATATTAAGGTGTTGATACCAGCTCCTGCTAACTTAGGGTAATCTGATGTGTGGTAAGTGGGGAGTTGATGGTAGCAAAACCAAATCTCCCTAGTCTAGCACTAGCAAAAAGGGATAGACTCCTTCGCTGTCTGAACTCATACGACAATAGGCCACTCTGCACTTTAATTTACGTTTTATTAAGGGGTTGCACACATATGGAAAAATTTAACCAAAACCCCCTTTATTTAATGGGGGGTAAAAATTTAAGTTGGCCAAAGCTAGGCTTTAGATCAACTGATATGCCTACAATTGTCCACCTGCAATAGTATCTTACAACTTAGAAAACCCTCTGCAACAAGTAGGATGTGGACACAAGCATTTTTAAACATTAGTTGAACAGTTTGAATTCACAGTTTTTTCTTCTCGCTAGACCGGTTGCTATAACCAGGGTTAAAGACCCCGGCAATGGCCTGCGAGCGCTTAGTCCGGAAGGACTGATCTTCCCTTGAGCCTCCTTCTCCCCGTGAGTCCTCCCCTTATCCATGGTCGATTCCGGGATATGGCCTGCACGAGCTGTAAGCGGCCTGTATCTCGAGTCTGGCAGCTGAGTGTTTGAAACGCCGTGCATTATGGTCGTCGTGGTGGTGTGCGGCTGGTCTCTCGGCTGAGGCAGACTTCAGCGCGATTGATGGTCCCATCGACAAGCCATCATATCCCCTCTCTCTCCCATGCTCTACTATTTCTCAAAGCTGTAGGAAGAATAGTTGTATTCAATACTTCCCCAATGTAATTTAGTGCATATTATGCTACAGCCTTGGCCAGGGTTTGAAGCTTGTGTCACCATGTCCATTTCCTATGACGATAACGCAATTACATCATGGACTGCCTCCTAGAGAGTCTCCAACATTTTGTATGTTTTGGATATGGAACAAAAGAATTTGTATAATGTAAGCTAAAAAAAGTTGGTAAGGGTGGCTCTATTGTCAGATCAGCTGACAGTAAGGGCAGTCTATCCCCTTTTTGCTAGCACTAGACCAGAGAGATTTGTTGTTTTGTTTTTCTTGGGCTGAGGTTGAGCACCACACCTACCGCTTAAGCTCCTAGATGCTTTATACCGACAGGATCCAGATTACCCCAGCTGTATTACTCCAATGGCACTGAGATGGTGTGGAAGCAGTTATCGACCCAGAACCTATTAATTCCTAAGTGGATGCTCTAGATTGCCTGAGCTAAATTAACCCATAGAGTAAGTATTTTCCTGACATCCACCATGTCAAATGAACATTGAAGGTCCGTTTATTGTGGGACTAATACACAGCAAAGCGTCTGGCAATTTTGGCAGTGTACAAATGGAGTACTATTCCCTTTATGAGGTGCACTCAGTGTACCCGGCAATAACCTAAGCCCTTGCCCTTTTAGACCAGCGGGGGGGGCAGGTGTGTGCTGGGGGATGGCCACGCCGGGTTCACGATTGCTATTATATTCTTTACTGTATACAATGGCAAAGCATTGGACACAGGGTTTAAGAGGTCAGATAAGTCATAACTGACCCGTATAGATGTAAGGTAACAAAATTAAATATATTGCTTATCTACCTTCTTTCCTTTTTATAAAACATTAGAGAGTTTGTTTGGTCTTTTTTTTGTTTTTTTGTTTTGTTTGTTGTGTTTTTTTTTTTTTTTGGGGGGGGGGGGTCTAAACACAGATTTGATAAACATTTTTGTGTGACATAATGATAATCAGATGAAATCAAGTTAGCAAAAACAGAACTTCACTCGGCATAATCAAATACTCGCAACATTTTTTAAATTTTTTATTTTTTTTATTTTATTTTTTTATCTTTTTTGTAGATAATCAATAATGGATGCAGATTTAAAGGAGAATACAAGCTGTCAACAATAAGAAACATTGACATGAATAATCATATGAAGAAGACAATATGACCAAGCACAGTTGTCAAACTTAATTGAGAGAACAAAAATTTTAACTGAATAAAAATAATCTTGGGGAGAGAAAGAGAAACCAAAAAAAAAAATATTATTTTGTCAAATTAAAATGAATTTCAAAATCATTCTTATAAAAGAACAGTAGACCAGGCAAGTAGAGAAATGTCAGATGTGAACAGACTTAGAGAGAGAGAGAGAGAGAGAGAGAGAGAGAGAGTAGGGGTAAGAGATTTAATAATTTTTGTGGGGCTAGGAGGTTTTACAAGCTATACAACATGGGACTTACTCACAAAGTGGAATAGGATTAAGGCAAAGATTTGCCAACCAAAAGTACAAGACAATGCTCAAAACTTCTTATCTAACAATGTGCATTTGGAAGCACCAATATTTTAACAAAAAAAAAAAAAAAAACAAAGAAAAGGACATACACCACCACCACCACCACTGCCTGGAGACTATCATACTTTAAAAGCATACTGCAGTAAAAGGAACTTGTATTTTTTCTTCGGGTTTTTTTTGTTTTTCGCAAGATTGAATTTGAGAATTTTGGAAGGAGAAAAAAAGTTTAAAAAATTAATTCCAATTTATTCTTAAATTTTATTTATCTTTTGTAAAGAAAAATGTGGCAAATGAGGATTTTTAAAATATTGAAAATCATTAATTATTACTCTCATTTTAACTAATATTTACTGTTTTATCTATAGTAACGCTAAAGTTGTTCCTCTAAATAGCTGTGATAACATAGATTGGAAATAATGAAAAAGAGAAGCTCTCAGTGAGACACTCACTAATCCTCTTTGCCTGAAGGAGCCTATTTAAATGCATCAGCTGCTCTACAACTGAGGCTACAAAAACCTATTTGTTTGTATAGAAGTTAAATCAAACTTATAAACCAGATCGCTATTATTGCGGTTTCTCAACAGTGCCAAGCTTCCCACTAAGGCAAAAAGGATTTCAGTTTGAGTTCACTAATAATCTTATCTTTTAAGTCCAATCAGTCATATACTTCAATGTGTAAAAGGATCACCCAAATGAGTTTGGGGAAAAAGACTCAAAAGTAATAAAGAATAAGTAATAAGAAAACTTATAAAGTAAGACAATCTTTTTTTTTGCTGATTATGCTGTTCATATTATCGAAAAATATTCTTATAATTTTTTTTTAACTTTACAATATTTCATTAAATCTCTATCATTACTTCCTAATTTATAACCTGTATTTTACTGTTAGTTTCATTATTCTATAGATAAAACTTCATTGAATTTCACTCATTTCGTAATTAACTTCAGTTTATTCAATTGAATTAACTTATCATGTTTTATCTAAACCTAATAAAATATCCAAAACAAATTTTTTTAATAAAAGCTGGCCTATTCAAACATTTGAAAAAAAGATAGTTTGCCATTTCCCATTTTATCTATCAAATTACAAGAAATTAGCTTCCATTTTTTTAAAATTCCATTAATAAATCCATTTAGAAAATAAGACACTTAAATAATATCTTTTGTGTAAATAATTTGCTCTAAAGAAAAAAAACAACTTTTATTTAACCTATTAAAAGAGACTTTTTTTTCCATATCTAATTGTTTCAAATAAGTTACAAAGAATCTTATCAGCAAATTGACAGAAATAGTAACAATAATCAAAAATAGTAATATGATGATTGTTAAAACAATACTGAGCTCAGAATCAACCATTTTCTTAAAACACATTTCTCATAGAATTCTACAATAAGTAACATTATGAATAACACATACGTGGGACGAGGATGCAGAACTATTGGAGTTAGGTTATGATCGGTTGTCTAAACAATTAATAGAAAAGTAGAGGAAGAAAAAAAAAGATTTTAACAGGGGATCAACAAAGAAATAAAGTTGATTTATTATTTTATATATCATAGTAAACAAGAAGCTGAATTACAATAAATGAGTTGACAATATCATTTTTTAGATTAATTTTAGGTCATAGATGTACCTTTTATTTTTATTTATTTATGTAAATATCACCCAAGTAATTGACTCAAAGATGATTGAATTTTTTTTTTTAATTATCATTATTATTTAAATTGTAAACGACATATAAAGACATCTAGCCACAGAGGTGGAACTGACATTGATCTGGGGGTCCTGGGGAAAAAGAGTTACGACTCTAATAAAATATCGCACCTACTATATCCATTCCGCTACTGATATGTAGATCTTAACCAGACATTTGTTTCTAACCCTCCAAGCGCTCAAAAATATAGAAAATCTATTGGTGTGTTTATTTCGGCAGTACTGCGTGGTACCTTATGAATATCTATTCAAAGTATATTAAAGACGGTAAGGATTTGTTGTGTTTAAACATTTTGAACTATAACACAGAACAATAATACAACTTTTGCTCGTTGCACGCTCTTGTTTGCGTTTGGACCCTTTCACGGTTGGGGGGAGGCTGCATTGACCGCAATTCCCATGATCACTAAACGTTCACCCTGATTTATATAATATATATAGGGTATATATATATTATATATATACATATACATCTAATAGAGAGCAGTCCCAAAAATTTCTAACAAAGAGAAAGACAAGTTAATTGATGAGGGTGGAATTCAGAGGGAAAGGGGTAGAGTTACAGAGAGAGGAGAGAGAGAGAGAGTGGAAGAGAACAGTAAGAAGTAAGACTTATAGAGACAATGGCAATGATACTAGTCGTCGTTGTTTGGTTGTTGTTTGTTGTTGTGTTAGGGTGGTCAGGACAGAATTTCGAATTGAGTGGCCTGTTTCACAACTTGTTCCTTGTATTTACAAATTTATTTCTATGCAAACATACTATTGTAGGGAATATAAAGCAATATTTCAAAGATCTATTTTTTTCACTCCCAACTAGAGATAGAATAGTACGTAAAATATAAGGAAAATGCATGATAGTTTTATATGGCAAATCATATTGGAGATTACCGTGAAATATATGGAATCGTACTATCTACAGTTTCATGATATACTAGAATGATGTGTATACAATATAAATATTCAACATATGTTATGTTATTAAAACCTCCTGGAATCACAAGAAATACAAAGTTAATGTAAACTCAAGTATTATAGATATGTATTGTATGTTGTTAAATTCTTTGATCTATTCTCTTTTTTAATGCATGTAATCATCTGACACTTATTTTTTAATTTTTGCAATTTTGTATTATGAGTACAAGTGGCTTAGCAAGTTGCAGCAGAAAAATGATATTGGCGAGTAGAGTTTCAAATTCCTGACAGACTGTGGTTCACTTCACATTATGGCCCTTGGGAACGATCATGGATCCATCGTTCTCCTTCTATCTATTGCTAAAATAGCAGCATAGACCTGGGCTCTCTAGGCTTGATGGCAACCAGTCCAGAGAAAGGACAACTGAATTCTAAACCACTGCAGTCAATTTAGGATAGAATTAGACTTCTTACCATGGCGTCAGTTGCCTAGGCGAATGGACGAATATGTATAGGATGGTTTTTACTAACATGATGAGAGTTAGTATGAACAGGCCTTCATGAATCAAATAAATTAGCCTACGTGAAAACACAGTTAAGTAAGAAATTCCCACACACAAGACACCTTTGGTAGTGGAAGGGTGATAGGAGGGGAGGGGAGGGATTTGTCAGTTAACCTAAAAGAAAAAAAAGAAAGTTTTACATGTTATCAATGACATGAATAATAGAATCAGATTTTCATAGAATATTATTTCAAACTGATTTCTGTCAGCGCATCTTTGTTCAGCTTTTTCTTTATCGACAGAGCAGTTTTGATGGTTGAATAATTCTAGTCTAACCTACTTGCCTTTTAAAATCTTTTTTTTTTCTTTTATAAAGAAAAAAAGACGTGCTTTTTTTTTTTTACGAGATTATATTTGTTGAGCCAAATTTTAAGAATGATCGATAGGAACCATTAAAGAGTCTTAGATCAGAGAAATATATATATAAGATTATATTTGTGTGTGTGGGCTGTGGGTGTTTGGATTAATAAAGGTAACATATTTCTTGTGATTAGTTAATAGAAACAAAAACTCCTATTCATAATAGAGGAGATTGAGTAAGTACCGAAATTAATATAAGCTTAGAAAGAAAAGCTCATGGTATAAGGTAAATGAACCGCGCGGACAAGAGGGAAAAGAGAAGACTTGCTACTGAATAAGCAGCATTTTTCAGCTGGATGTATGAGGTTCTGTTCTCTGACTTCACAGGAGCTACAGATGTATGGGAGTTTAGAAATTAAGGTTCATAAGAGAGAGAGTTAAGAATTTGTTTTCTATGAACAAAACTATCGAAATGCAGTTAGAGTGTGTTGTTTATTTTAAATGTGTAATTAAAATAAGCATTCAAGGTTAAGAAAAAAGACAAAATAGGCGTATTTCAGAGGGTTAGTAAGTGTTCGTGGTATGAATTTTTCAGAAGAACCATATAGCGTGGGTTTCTTTTTTCTAATGAATCAAAAAGATGGTCATTTGTTGTTTATCTCAGGACATCAGATGGCATTGGGTGCACTCCTGTCCCCGTTGCCATGTTAGGTCTCTTGCGTCTCAGTTATTTACCACGCAAGCTATAAATTGGCATTAAAAAAAGATAAAAGAGAAAACGTGGAATTAAATGCAACCATGACGACTCGCCAAAAGTCAGTTTTTTCTGTGTAAAGAAATCCATTTGTTAAGACAAGCATATCATAGATCATTTGAGTCCACGACTTGATGATCAGAATCCAGATGTTACTTTTGAGCACTTTTCATTTTGTTTGGTAACTTCCAAATATGGGCTTCCTAGAGCATCTAGGAAACCGCATCTCGCGAAGCAATGGTTTGAGAGGTGATTTCTAATGTTTGTTATTGTTGAACAAAAAACAAACAAAGGATTAGTATGTTATAGTCTGACAGATAACAATAATGTAATTAATCTCCAGCATAAATAACAAAATAGTTTACAAGCATTGGTTTTTTATAAAACTAGATTGTTATAATTCATAAGTAACTTAAAAACTTGTTTATTATATACAAAATATTGGAATTAACGACAGAGTAAATGGTAGCGAACCGGGTTATATAAAGTGTGTGAAAATAAACTTAGTGTAGACAAGAAAAGACTGAAACAGATTAGCATGACGCTCTTAGGATAGAAACTAATAAAGCTCTAATATATAGTGAAGACTCTAAGTAGCCGTATAATAAGGGGATGGGGAGATAGGAGAGATGTATAGATCGATGTAGACTTTTGGATTGCCTAAGTATTTTGAAAGTACAACCATTTTATATTTATGGTAGAAAGACAAAGAAATGTTTTAAGAATCAACTGTGGTAAGTGTACCTGATAGAGTATTCAGGGACGCATGAAAGACTTGCAGAAAATATGGTGTTTAAGTATTGGTGGCATGAAAAAACAAAGTTGGCCCATTTGTTTATCCAGGCCACTGGCGAAGAAGAGAAGTTGGCTATTCTATCCATGAAGAAACCGCTAAAAGTCTCCAAAGTGGTAACTAAAACTTATCTAATGACACAGAATTTAAAGGGGCCTGACATATTTTGTCCTATGAAAAGGAGTCAGTCTATGTGATGTGTCCTAACTGTGTTTGTAGGTAATGGTATTGCACTATCAACCATAAAATTGTGAGAGAAGAAGCACAAACTCTATATAACCTTCAAATTGTCTTCTCTAATCTCAAAGGTGAGGTGTTGTAAATCTAGTACAGGTGTGCAATGGTGATGTACGATGACTGTATAGTTGATATAATCTGGTATATATGAGAAATTTTGCTCTTATTCTAAAAGAAGATAAAATTACTATTTGTCTGTAATTGATTGCATTCTTTACGCAGAAGAGAAAGAAGAGCAATTTGTCAATGGATTAAGACAGCACAAACATTTTTTATAATTTTCATATTTATTGAATTCTCTGTTGTTCTCTCTTCTCTGCTCTCGTCTTGTACGGTTTCTTGATAGGGAGATGCATAGAATCTTAAGAAGGTAATCACCAGAGGTATGTATGGGGAACGGGGGGGTAGGGATGGATTGCTTTCTGTGTAACAGGCTGCAAGAAATTCTTTTTTTTTTGTTGGTGCCCTCGTCTACATTTGTCAGTTTCTGTGTTTTCTTTGTATTATTTTTTGATGTGAATGTTTCTTGTTGTCTCTGAAGCGACCCTGTAGGAGAAGCCTAATCAACAGAGTAGAGTCTGATGGAGAGACAGACTAATTAAAAAGAAAAATGTCTCATGTATTTTCTGCGACATACGATTAAAGTGGCATGTGCTATGGTATGCGCAGGTAGGGATTGTGTGCCCCTGGGTTGTCACTCAAAGAGGCACACTACTGAAGGGTACTGGCAATCATCTTCCGAATATTTTGCATTGCCTATTGCATAGATAGATCCCAGTTAGTGTTGATCACGCCGCCAGAGGCTGGTAAGAGGTGATCACGTATCAGCAAGTGCTTAAAAAATATTTCATATTTTGAGAGCGCTCGTCATGTGGTTTAGGCAGGAGTTCTGTGATCTGTACTCTGCGTGGCGTGAGCAACGCGGTACGATAAACTGAAGAAAAAAAAAAAAATAAACATGAAAAGAACAGAACACAACAACAAACACCTCCGAGTCAAATCTAAGAGGTCGTAACAGTTTGCATCAAGTAGAAAAGCAACGAGAAGAGGGTCGTGCGCAAGCTTATGTAGAAGTTGTGGAGTGAGTGCAGTAATGTTATATTGATTTAGAAGCGATTTAGATGGAGAGAGCATATTGTAAGGAATGTTCAGTGTGTAGTGAGAGCGACGGATAGGAGTGTTATGCGCGTGAGATTGCATAGAAGCATAAATACGGAGCATCAGTGCCGTTGTATAAAAGAAAAGATGAGGTGTAGCAGTAAGTGTGTTGTGTAGAGAAGATACAGATGGTGTTTGTGGCACAAGATGTAGAATGTACGTGGCATATTGGTTCCATAGATTATGCACGTGCATACTTATATAACTGTGTTTGAGTATACATGCCCGATGTATGCCTTTTGTACGGGTGCGCATTTGTTGTCATGGTAACGAAGTTTGGGGGGAGATGTTGTGAATGAATTACCATCATTGTTATAAAAGTTTAAACAGTCACTTTTTTTTTTTTGCTTTTCGTATTTTTTAGTAGCAATAGTTTGTCTTATAGGAGCCCAACTTTCCACAACATATCGGAAAAAGTTCCTGATTCAAAAATTGCTAAAGAGAATTTGTCAACATTATAACGCTACTAGAATTCCATAGAACTTAACATTTTTATTGTGTCGCCGTGAATATATTGTAATGGGAAAAAACCATGACAAGAGAAGATTTACTAAATTGCACTAGAATGGAAAATAAAATGTTTTACTATAAGACGAAGAAAAAATCAGTTCCAATGGTATTCTGACGCTAGTATGACAATCAACAGTGCACCAAACATTTCTAAAGATCGATACTAGTTGTAGTGAGACATCAGGAGAA
>CM042140.1:51665909-51728409 GCA_023376005.1 Doryteuthis pealeii
AATATGGTTCAACTAAAACACGCTTGTTTTTTTTTCTTTGAGCAAATATTTAGCATCCACAATAATATAGATTTTAATGTTATTTTCTAAATGGATTTTAATGGGAGATTTAAAAAAATGGGAGTTTTCTGTAATTTGATATAGATAATGGGATATGGCAATATATTCTTTTTTCAATGTTTGGAAGATAGGCCACGCTCTATAGACAAAATGGTTTTGCGCATATTCTTCATAGGTTTTAGATAAAACATCGACTAACTTTTCCTTAGATCTACACTTTGAATAAACTCGAACTTAATTTAGTAAATGTAGGTTGTAGAATCAATGGATAGTTTTTATTTTATAGAATAATTGAAACTAACATAAAAAATACAGGTTATAAATTAGGAGTTATGTAGAGAATTTAATGAAATATGATAAAGTTAAAAAAATATAAGAATATTTTTTGATAATATTGAAGATAACAGAAAAAAAAAGATTGTCTTACTTATATAGGTTTTCTTATTACTTTTCTTTTAATTAACTTTTTTTAGTTTTCCCAACTATTTGGGTGATCTTTTTACAACATTGAAGTATTGACTGATTGGGAATTAAAAGATAAGTTATTAGTGAAGACTCAGATGAAATCCTTTTTGCCTTAGGAATGCTCTTGGCACTGATGAGAAACCGATAAGGGATTGGTTTTAAGTTGATTTGACTTCTATAAACAAATAGGTTTTTTGTAGGCTCAGTGGTAGAGCAGCTGATGGCTTTAAATAGGCTCCTTCAGGCAAAGAGGATTGAAGTTTCGTCTCACTGGACTTCTCTTTTATTATTTCCAATCTATGTTATTCACAGCTATTGTAGAAGGGACAGATTTGCGTTACTTATCTGTCTCTGTGTGGTTATATAATATTATCATACGTACATACTTCAGTTTAATACATGTTAATTAATTACCATTATGGATTTCTCCAATACTTCTTCTATCTATATAAATTCCTCATTTTGCCATTCTTTCTTTCTGTTCTTCATACAATATATAAAATCAATATAATCTTATGAGATCAATTGGACTCATTACACTGATTTAACCTTTTTCTCCTTCCAATAAGTTCTCACATTTCAATATTTGGAAAAACAAAACGCAATGAAAAAATACAAAGTTGTTTTACTGCATATAGCTTATTAAATGTGATGCCCAAGGCAGGATGGTGTGTGGTGTTGAGGTGTTATAGTTCATTTGATCTTTTGTGTTTTTTTATTATTTTTTTCTTAATGGTAGAATTAGTTGGTTTTGCTCCATGCAAATTGTTTTGGTCAATATATATGATAATTTAGAGCTTATTTTGTCTATGTCATTTGGTGAGAAATGTTAGAGCATTAATTTCGTAGATGTGCTAATTGTTTGAGTATAGTATCCATTTGTATACTTATAATGTTTAACACACAGTAAATAAATAAGGTCTCGCACAAAAATAAAATCTCTTACCCTCGCTATCTCTTATTCATCTTGTCTAATCTCTCTCTCTCTCTCACTTACTCTCTCTACTCTATGTCTGTTCTACATACATGCTTATCTATCTACTCCCTAGATTCTATAGACTAGTTATCCTTTTAAAGATGATTTTGAAATTATTTTTAACCTAGTTTGACAGAAGAAGATAGTCCTCTTATTTTGTTAATTGTGGTCTTTCTCCTTTCTCCCAGATTATTTTCTTATTAGCTACCGATCTTAATTTCTTCTTCATACTTCAATAAAGTTGACAACTGTTGCTTTATAGGTATTAAGCTCTATCTCATATGGACTTAATATCTTGTCATAGTGATCTTACTTTTATAGCTAAACAGAATATGATTATCATAACAAGACTTAAATATAGAACGATCACTCTCATGTACGAACTTACCTTAAAATAAGATCTCAATAAATAAACATATAAAAAATCATAAATTTTTTAAAAAATAAATGTCTATTTTTTTTGCCGTATCGAATGTAAGTCTCTCGCTCTTGTCTTCTGGTTAACTTTTTTTATCTTCCTTTCCCTTGTCTTTATACTGTATTTCATCTCTGATTTCATAGTATTCATGCTCACACAAAAATGTTTATTCAAAAATCTGTAATATGACCCCCCCCCAAAAAAAAAAAACAAACCAACTCTAACACAAAACACCTAAAAATCTCCTTAGATCAAACAAACTCTTTTCTCTAAATTTGTTTTATTAAAAAGTGGCATAATGAAGGGATTCCCTTCACTCTCTGACCACGCTTCCAGAATTTTTGGATATTTTGTTTACTTTCCTCTTATCCCATCTGGGTTAGATATTCCTCTTGCTGATCCTTTAGTAACCTGTGTACCACATATTGGCTTGGCTACATAATTTGGATCAGTAAAGAAATATAAATCATGTGAATACCGGGTGGTCCATCCCCCAGGCAACACCTGCCCCTTGTCAAGGCAGGCTAGGTTATTGCCTGGGTACTGAGGCACTCTAAAAGAGGAATATACTCCCATTCCTGCTAGAGCTTTGGAACAGTATGAGCATGAGCCTTTGGCTTGTGTATAGAGTCCCTCACAATAATCGACTTAGAAGTTGCATAGAATTGTATCATGGTAGGCGATGTCTGGAGGAAGATAAATACTAATACTAATCTATGGTAGCGTTAAATATTAGCCCTTCAGCTCAACTACAAGCATTTTCCTACCTTCAAGGTAATCTAAATAAGAGTTCTTGGGTTCGAACCATATGGATATGCCGCACTCAACTTTCATGTTGCATGAGTATATTACAGCTTGTTATAGACAGAATCCTGCATAAGGTAAAAATTGTTCGTGCTGAGACTAAAGGGAGTCGCTGTCGCGTCGCTCGAACACATATAGAGCAATAAATAACAAAACCCAGAGAACAATCATCTACTGGTCTAGTTAGCTAGCAAGACTGGTGGATAAGATCCCTTACTTAGTTCACAGATGCTGATGCTGTACTAATTAAGAGCCACCCGTCCCCTATAAAAAATGAGGTTCCAAAACTTTTTTAACTTACATTATATGTCATAATTCTTTTTTTTTTCATATCATCAAATACATTTACAAATAGTGGTATGAGATTACTCTTAGGAGTGCGGTCAATGGTGTATATGGTTATTTCGTCATGGAAGACATGACATGGTGACACAAAGCTTCAAAACACTGGCAACAAGAGCTGGTTAGGAATAATAATTAGCAATAATACCTCACTATAGGAGAAGAGTGGATGGAAATACTAACTAATTTCTTCTTCTTACTATGGCTTATGAGAGTAAATATTGTAGAAAAAGCAAGATTGGGTGTTCTTTTAATCTTCTGAGGTGATATCGACATGGCAAAACACAGTCTAAGGAGAAGAAACTGTTGAAATCTCAAATCACCTGATGTCGGTATTTTCTTATCGTTTTAGAAAATAACTTTGTGTCGACATCTACTCTGTGCAGAGGGGTATTTAAAATGACATCTTTTTGCAGTTGGAAATTGTACGGCATAATGATCAGCCTGATTCTATTTAGCCTAGCTTCTGGAGTTCCAACTCTAATTATACATAAATCAGCGAGATCTCTCGCTATTATCTCTAATCGCACTTATGTACTGCAACGCCCGTAAATAACGTAAGAGATAAAAGTTGAGTCAGTAGTGGCTTTATTGGTTCGTATGAAAAGAATCATGAACCACATGTAGAAGAAGAGTATAATCCCAATTATTTTGAGTCACTAAGTAGACTAAGATTCTAGGGAGTATTTGTGTTTTCTCGCTCCTATTCTGCAACTCCCACCACTATTTACCTTACACAACACACTTCAGATTGTACTCTTGCCCCCCTAGGACTAAAGTAGCAAGGGAGACTGGTATCTTAACACCCGTGATAAGGTAACTGCAAATATGAACATATAATGGGTATAGTCTCATAATCCTCATTAAATACATAGAGTTTTCAGCGCTTGAAGGTGAGGTTTCTTATAGCCACTTAGAGCAGCTGATTTACCTTATATTTACTTACATTGCTGCTGGCTGAGTATGCTCGTATTTTGTTATATGTATACTTTTAATGAATTATCCACTTTAATCTTCCGTCTTCTCTCCCATTTGGTGGGGTGATATAAATTCTATTCTCAATTTGCACAGAAATAACTTAGTTAGTGTTACAACAAACCCGATACTTAGATTAAGGATGATCGATAGGCAAAGATGACCAGGAATCTCCCGACCAGAGCTAGACATCAGCAGCCTAAATATCTCAACATTTATCCAATCCTCTAGATATTTTCCAAGCCACTAAAAATTTAGAGTTTTACCCAAACAAGTTCATGTACGCAACGCTATATTATGTGTCAAATAGATCTTAATGTGGCAGAGTCGGAAACTATTTGGTGTATAATGGTTAGATGTCGTATCAGGTACCAGATTGGGCTCATCAACAACAAGTTCAATTCCTGGACAAGAGCTATTTGCATTTCACATGGCCTAATACTCCTTGGAAATAGGCTATGAATCCAATTCTCTCTCCAGCTATGGATTATAATAGCAGGGCCAACGACGTTTAACCGTTGGGCTAGGTAAGCAGTCTATGGAGAACGGAAAACTCTTATACATCTAATATACCCGTTAAAATCTTCTAGAGCTATAAGAGAATATGACTTGTGTGTCATAGCATGGCTCTGATTACAATAAGCGGAAAGGGGTTTGGTAGATGATATGTTATTATATCCCACCTAGAGGAATAATTAACTATATAACAACTTGCTTTTATTAAATTTTATTATGGAGTGAGTTATTGTGTCAAGTAATCACTTGTTACTAAATAATCCCCTTTAAAATACACTAAAGAAAACTCTGATATCTGTCTACCCATAATATAATAAAAATTTTTTTGGACACTCAAGAATGGCCAATAATATAATAACTTTGAGTACTTGACGCTTAGTTATGAGATAAAATACTAGGCCAAATACAAGGGGGGATTGAAGTTAAAAGATTATACGTACAAGCCTACTGTGCATAGCTGAGGACTCATCCACTCGCACCTCAACCTAGTGGTCACGTGCTAAATCTCACACGTTTATAAATATTATTCAGTATCCTCAGTAAGAAATTGATTCAAAGCATAGTACCATATTGGACAGTAACAAACCATATATACTAGGATATAAGTCCAAATCACTTTCATCGAAATTGATAACGTTTCAAAAATGTAATTAGAATCGAAAAAAAAAACAAACCACGTTTTTTTGTTCTTCTCTTATTTCTTTTTCTATTTTAATAAAAAAGAAGAAAGACAAAGTATTATTCTCTAAATTTAAGATTGATATTATCAGACTGATTGCTTACCCAAACAATGTTCCCTGGAAAATAAGAACCTAGTGTGAATTGCCCCACCCTATTGCCTTATGGCAACTCCCATCCTTTTTATCTTGGGTGCTTAGAAAGGGGTGAACTGGGGTCTAATGTCCTGGGAATGATGTTTTAAACTCTAATCTGATGCGTGCAGGTTCCAGTTTGGGAAATGTGAGCCACCCCTCATCAAAATATGGCTCCTGATCCAATCCTGCCCGAGACGAGTGAAGTTTACCTGTTAGGGGTCCTATCTATGATTTTAAATAGAAAAATGTATTCATCAAAAAAAAAAAAAATTGGTGTATCCATTAATGATGAATTGTATTTCACACTTTTTGCATTAAATGACTACTGGGTTGATATGCTGTAGCAACAAACAAACCAAACCTAGTGTGATTTTTCAGATGATTTATAAGTCCTCCCCTTAAAATAACTCTAGTTGAGAGTGGAAACAAGAGAAAGAATAAGGCATTCTTCCAATCACCCATGGGTGGGTTGCAAACACCCATACTTCGTTAATGATCAAACGATGTTGTTTGCTTGTGCTATTTATCATCCGAAAGTAATTGATATAATTATTATTGAATGAATTATACTGTAATGAGGTTTTTTTGAATAAAAGAAACATGTTAATGGTAAAATAAATATTGGTCATAATAGCAGTTATGGATCTATTTTTACTCATATGTATATCATATGAGTTTTATACAGACTATGAGACCAAATGATTTAATTTTAGACATAATAATATGGCGTTCTTGATTAAGAACTCATCTAATGTAAGTACTAGAGTGAGAGAAAATATAAGTAGATCCATAACTGCTAAGAAAAAGATAGAAACGCAAATATTTTAAAGCCTTCTTTCATATCATAAAAATAATGTCGACTAACTATAAAGATAAAATATTTATTGTAGACATATGCACGCATCTGCACCTTGACACTCCATGACTCGCTACCATTTTCTTTAACTTATATTCTGTGCTCATGTAAGAAAGACGGTCCACCTTAGAAAGCATCTTGCGTATTCACAGTCAACATTAACTACCTTACTATTATTATATTATTATATTTCTATTCCACATAGAATATTCATAGTTAGCCTACTTAACTGGTGTGAATAGATAACCTCATCCATTAGAATAATAGTCCTTCATAATACAAACGATGAGTTATAGAAGTAGGGTTCGCATGATTGCCTACAAATAAGTAATATAAGAAATGATTAAATAGTATTATGAGAGACTAGCTTACGTACTTTGCGCTGTATCATTCTTACCTATCTTTAATCTAGTATATAAGTAAGCAATCCATTTGTAGATATGTACATAATCTTAATCATTTGGAAAATAGTACAGGGTGGGCGAAGCAAATTCCCTGTACTACCCGAAATTCGTTCCCCTCCCCTGCCATACCTTATATTCTCTTTATTTAGAGGTAAATATGATTACATATACACCACCAATCTAGAAAACTATATCTCTAATTTCTCTAAAACACTCACACCCTTAATATAATTTATCGACTTGAACACACGAAATGATCGCTACACTAACGTTTATAAAACTCACTTAGGATGCACGCACCGCACTCTCTCGCGCACCACCTTGTTATTTAGTCTTGATAAAAGTAAGGTCAGAGTATACCTTTAATCATGTGTTCCTATAATTTCAATATTAGAGATGTGGTATTTTTGCATTATTTTATTTGGTCTACGCGTATAATGAATCATAAGAACATCTAAATATGCAGCAAAGTTCTTTTCAGTGTGGGAGGGCTAAAGATCAGAGTTGAAATATATCTATGTACTAAAAGATGACGAGTGATGTCGCGAGAGAGAATATTAACATTTAGAATATAGGATAAGCAGACAAATGGTTCTACGTAAAAGGCATTGATGCTGGGTTTGATGAGGCTCAACTTGTATTCCATATAATATTGATAAAATGTTCTGTAGTTGAGTCATTTTTTCCTACTTTTTTTTTTTCTTGTTCCTTTCACTCCTTTTCACTGTGATTTTTTTATCCTCCCACTTTATTCATTTTCTTTCTTTATGTTTGAAAATCAGGTCAAAGCTAACCACATTCACTTTGAGACATGAACATGATTCCATTTGCACCACTTTGTTATGTTTGAATTACTTTAGGAAGATGTGTTACGAAAAAAGAGATATCATGCAACAGCATATTACAAACTTAGCTATCAGCAACACACAGCGTACTCGAGGGGTGAAGTTAGAGCATGCCAATATCTTGGTCAACAGCAGTCTGTGTCATACACTGTAATTAGTTATATATGCTATCACACCCTTTACAAAATTTCATAAATTGAATGACATCTCTACTCAACAGAGTGAAGGAGTTAAAAATGCAATTTTTAGAACTTCTCTCTGATAGTTTGATGCATGAAGATTGATTTAACACAAGACATGTTAAATCTGAGGATTAAGATTAAAGTTCCCTATATGATAGTATATAAAAATAAACAAATATCTCTGCATATTTGTCGGAATTTTTGTCTAAGAATTAGTATAGATAATATTTTGTGTTAATAAGTTTTAGAGTTGTTTGCTGTTTTGTCCTCATCTTTATTGTTTGAATATATGAAATTTAATTTGTGTACTAGTTACTCAGTTCAACACATTACTCTCAAAGGCTTCATGTTAATTTAATACACATATGTTTCAATGCTGATGTGCTCTCTGGCTTTTCTTGGTGTTCTTGTTGAACAACACACAACTTTGGAGCTTTCATTTCAAGAATGGGGAGCCTTAATCGAACTTTGACTGAACCTCTTTATCTAAATAGAATCCATCATAAATTCTTTAAAACACTTTCGTTTGTACCAACTAGTACAAGTCCTTTTTCATAGAGTATTGCCCACTTTGTATCAATTATTTAGGACTTATTAGAATGTTTTAGAAATATTGGATAAATTACTATTATAATCCAAATCTAAAGTAAATGCAGAATATATATCAATTTATCTGCATATTTACTTATCACTCGAAGTAGTAATCATAGTATTATAGTATATATTTTTTGAAATATCACTAGGTTAAATACGAGAGATAAATAATGTTTCTTTGTCAATTTTTCGGAGTAGTAAGCTAAATAAAATTCAATATTTATATCATTATAAAATTTCATACGAAAGTTTTCATTCACACAAAAAAATTCTAACTCAAACTAAAAATAAATAAAAAGTAATCACAATTTAAAATATTATAAAAAAGTAATTATAAATTGTAAAATGACTGAAGTAGATCTATTGATCTTGTTGCTGAGTATGAGCTCTGACGTAGAGAAATGGCATTTCACACTGGTGCCAATAGAAGACAATCACTAAATATTTACCCATCGATTTATTATCATTTTTTAAATAAATAGGTTAGATAGGCATGATGTTACTATAATTCAAATATTGTATAAATAACCAAGAATATATATTGGTGCATGTTTACGTATATAGTATATGAATAATTAAATGATCAAAGGCATTAGATTATCTCATTTGTTCTGCGCTGGAATTACTCCCTTAGGGTTCAGGGGAGTCACAGTTGATTAAGAGTAACATGCTGCTAAGATACATAATCTATAATCTATTAAGCCTAAAAAGCAAAATCTTTTTATTTTGTTTTTGAATTCTAGATAATGATAAGGAGTTGAGTTGGAAGTGTGTGGTGTATGGTTATGAGTCATAGGAAATGGACTTGTCACCCCCGAGTTCTAAATCCTGGAGCGTTAGAAAAGCTATACGTTTCTACATATGTCTCTCACATACCCTTTCCGGAAAGTATGAATCAATCGTACTTTCTCCCTCCAGCTATAGGTAAACTAGAAAAAGGAAAACGTCTGAATTCACTGTTATACTCCACTACTAGAAATAATGGCTCAATCTAATTAGTTAATCATTCACTAATTTAAAAAACAAAAAATTTAAGAATACTCCCCTCTTACAAGTTTTTTTAAAATTCAGTTATTAATGTCAGAAATAAATATCTATATTTATGTAATAATTAATTGGACTGTATACTATTTCACACACCATGTTATGGTGATATATGTATTAGCATTCTACATAATTGTAAAAATTAAATATCAATTTCAGTAATAATCTATCCTATCGCGACTCACTCATGAAAATATTTTTTCAATCGCAGACCACACATCTATTAATCCAGATTGATTTTCCCATTTGTTTAACAATAAATCAATGATAATTATTGTTGTTCAAATCATAGGATATTTTGCTAAACTTCCTAAAAATAAATAAAATATAATTTTATACTACCTCTTAAAAGTTGTATCAGATTATGAATCTAGTTATGTTCAAAGATATTCTAAGTGTAATAATTATTTTATTCAACATTCCGTCAGCAAAAGAAAATTATACATACAGAAAATAGATAAATTTCATTAGTCTAAATTGACGCGTGGACAATTGCTTTTTA
Source organism: Doryteuthis pealeii (assembly GCA_023376005.1). Classification (NCBI taxonomy): domain Eukaryota; kingdom Metazoa; phylum Mollusca; class Cephalopoda; order Myopsida; family Loliginidae; genus Doryteuthis; species Doryteuthis pealeii. Next base: position 51,675,708 of record CM042140.1, read on the forward strand.
CTCTATATAAGGAGTTATTTATCTGAATGTGCTTTCGCACAATATAAAAACTAATGTTTGAAGTAACATATTATTTACATACATTTCCAATTCAATCGTTTGATTAAACACCAAAACTTTTTTAAACCAAGAAGTAAGACATAATTTTTTCTCAGATTTATAGATGCTAAACTTCCGGCATTTGATAATCGAGTTGGTTTGCACTTTTTGTTCATTTTCATAATAATATGCTAAATATTATTTAACTAATACAATTCTTCAAAGCAAAAAAAAAATTCATGTGACGTAACCTTGCCTGTGTTGTATATTAATGCATGTTAAACTTAAAACAACAAAACGAAAATGTACTTCATAGGGAGATACTAGAATTGTGGTAGTTTCCTTTTAAGTTATTTCCCTTTGTTAGATAAAATTATACTAATATATATTATATGTGAAAATATTAGATGGGAAATTTAATCCGACAGGTATGAAATTTATAACATTTTGGAAAAACATATGATGTTTGTTTGTGATTGCTGACAGTACTGTTTGACAAATCGTAGTTGATCTTCATCAAAGAGCGGACATAGATTGGAAGGAAAGATATCCGTTAAAAGACTGTTTACAAAAACGAAAAAACTGAAGCTTCAAGCCGCTGAAAATTTTTTGAAAGAATGCATGATCTGTTTTAAAATAACATACCAATTTTATCTTTTTAATTTTCAAAAATCAGAAGCTTATAGATTATATATAAAACTCAAAAGAGGTTTTATTGTAAAAATATATAAAAAATGTTAAAGTGGGTACAACATTTTATTAGTATATATTTCGCTGTTAAATTTACAAGTCCACGATTGTAATTTGAAGAAAGATGTTAAGAGTCCAAAAATTTACTTGTGGGTGTTAAATGTTTCCGTAGGTTATAGATGAAAGTCTTCAAGGTGTAAATTCCAGATATAATGTTTTTTCAATTTTGCAAATGTTGAAAGAAGATGGAAATTAATCCGAGCAGTATGAAATTTAACGATTTTGAAAGACCTATTGATGTTTGTTATGGTGAATTGTGACAGTACTGTTTCGACCAATATCGATAAGTTTGTCTTCCATTCAAAGAGCGCATAGATGGGAAGAAAGATACGTTAAACAAGACTGTTTAAACAAAATATAATAATATATACATATACTAGACCAAAATATAATATATATATATATATACAGAACAAAATGTAACCCGTTGGGTCAGCCCATTAAGCTCTCTCTAGATGATTAGGGAAAGAATAGGAATCTGCCAAAATATCATCTGCTTTTCATTTTTAAAAACGAAACTAAAATTTATTAAATGATTATTTATAGGTAATTTTGTCGAAGTCGAAAAGGTATGTAACAAAGTGAAGCTCAGTAAAAAAGCAAAATCAATATTACAACCACCTTAAATTTATTTTATATATAAAACGTTTTTTTCATCATGCTTTGATCAAGATGCCTGCCAAGCAGGCTACTTAAATCCGTTTTTACAAAATAAATTTGTAACTTTTTGCAATTGAAAAAAATTTACACTGGAATTTGTCCAATTGAACCATATCCTATGTAGAATAAAGGGGTTAGATTAATGACAGCTTCTAAATGCCAGTCTATTCTCTAGACTGCAGGTTCATCCTGGTGGACAGCAGTACCATAGAAATAATTAATCACAGCTTAACACTGTACCCAGCTATGGTTAGTGAATGAGAACAGGAACCCCCTGGACCTAATAAATGGGTTGGGTTCAAAGTTCCGTGATGGCTTCCCAATTAACAAGAATGTTCCGGTCCGTACAAAAAATACCTGAAAGAAGGCTGGAAGGGCACATCAGCCGAAACTTTGTTACGATAAAATGAAGACGAGGACAATATTCTGAATAAATACAAATAATGGTAATCTTTGCAGAGTTTCCGTCCTAGCTTCCTGCATCCGAAGCGGTATCACACTTGGAAAGAAAAAATAAACAAAAACACAAATAAGAACCAAACTTATGGCGCATTTTCCTCACTGCAACCCAACCCCTAACCTAACTCCCGCTAGTTAAAAAAAATTATAACTGTTTTATTTCAAGTTCTGTTTTTTCTGGGTACCACCTCTCACATAGGTGTGACTTCAGAAAACAGAGCCAAATTATTTATTTAATTTTTCCATTTAAAGCTAAATCTAAACACTACAAACCACAAATTCCTTATACCTAAACCCTAGTTTTGTTTTGTTTCGCATCTGCTATTTTAATTTTTTTCAGCAGTTGCACCTGCAACGCCCATATGTGTAATGAGTGCAAGAGGAGATGGAATCCACAAGAATTACAATTATTTGTATTATTCAGACTGTATATCGTGAAGTGTATATTTATTTAGCTTGATACTATTTTTCTGCATAAATATAATATGACTAAAGACAGAGTTTTATTTTTTTTAAAGCATATCGTAATATAAACAACCTTTTAACCCCTAAAACCGTAACAATAATTCGCTAAATATGTTAATTCATATGACTGTAGGTTAAACTGGTCATTGGGTAACCAGCAAAAAATTTTCTGTTTTTATAAAATTTTCAACCTTATTTCCAACACTCGTCTACATTCTATAAAATTAACATTTTGGATTGCGAACTCGGTTTTGGGGTATAATGGTTGTTTTTCTAATTACGTATAGATTTAGAGAATAATAAACACTTACAAAAACCAAAATTACTATATAAATTACTCTATTTTTCTACTCACCATTGCACATTAATATCACGAGAATTTATTGAGAAATCAGTTTGTTTGTGTTATAATTAGCCCATGTTAGAAAAAATTGATATTTTTACACTTTAGCTAAAAACAACTATATTTCAACATTTTATAAAATGTATATGTAAATTTGTATTTGTTTAATTTTGATGTAATTTTATTTCTTATAAGCTATCCGTAAATTAAAAACAACCTTAACTCTAAATACCGTAACCAGATTTGCAATGGTTTAATTCATAATTGCAGTTAAACTGTGATTGGTACCTGAAGATAGCATAAAAACTTTTTCGTTTTAATTTAACGACCTAAATGAGAATCAGGCCCTAGTTGTTTAGTATTTTTAATAAATCAACTTTTAACCCGAAGAAACTTTCTAATATATATAAAAGTGAGGTGCTAGTTCCAACTATTATGTCTATTTCATTTGATTCCATGACTACTCTAAATATATACATACTATTTTTTCTTACTCAACATAGAAAATATAATATTTATTAAATGTATATAGTTTTACCTCATTCCTGAATTAAATCATTAAGCAGATTAATTAAAAAAAATTACATTAATTTAAAAGCTATGTATTTCAATTTTCCGTAAAACTTACTACCGACTTCAACTAAAATTGAAATCTCATCCCGTAAAATAAGATTACTCTTTTGTTTCGTATTTATTAACAAACCACAATTTCTCTCATCTGATTTGGAAGAAAGGGAAGAGAGCGGAATCTACTATAGTAGGAGGTGGGCTAGACAGTGTTTTGCTCTGTAAAATTAAATCAGCAGGCTGACATCTCCCCATCTTGTATAACTGGACTACTCATATTTAACTCTGCCACTCACCTCAACCTATATATAGCGAGAGAGTGAGACGAAGAGAAGTCAAGTCTAATTTACGACAAGGATTGGTCCGGCTTGTTGAGACATTATAATTGCTAATAACATTTAAACTGAGATTTTTTTTCAAACACTGTTGTGTGCTAACACCAAGGAATATCTAGTATAAATATTGTTCCATAACTAACAAGTGTTTGATAAAAATATCTGTTTACTTATGGGTTTTCAAATTAAGTCAATGATACTTAACGTTCAACACAATCTCGACCAATCTCATGTCGTAAATTAGACCTGGGCCTACATTCTTGCACAATCATCTCATAATAGTAGCGGTATGGAAATGAGTGCGAGCAAGAGACGTTTATAGTATCGATGTTGTCCATTGTTATGAAAGAGGTGGGGAGGTGCCTGCTGACTTTTTCAACAAGCGGGAGAACACACGCCAAGCAGCTCGCGAGTAAGGGGGCTGAACTATCGACCTCGTGGCCTTTCCTTCCTCCAGACCAGAGAGAAATTTTTGTTGTTTTTATAAATAAACAAAACAACAAGTTTCTAATTTATACTGTGCATTGATTATAAACTTTTTATGACGAGTCAGTAAATTCTTACACGAGATAAGAATATTCATGCGTTAAAATAGATTTTTTGTTAACTTACTTTATATTACAAAATTACCGTATAGTTTGAAGATTAGATATTTACTCACCTATTATAATAAATTTCTAATATTTTAAGCCTTACACTATATAACCACAAAAATAGTCATGGTTTTAAGAGTGAGAGAGAATTAATAGTTATAATTATCGAATATCATCACATCATTAATGAGCAATACATGACTGTCCGCCAACTGTATTTAGAGGAGAAGAGTTCTTCGGGAAAAATATTGTATTTGAGTATAGAATAACTAACAAACAAATCTAAGAACTGACCTTCTGATTAGGTCGGTAAAAGCAGAATATAAAAGGGAAAGTTTTTGCATGGTACATTACACTACAAAATCAACGTTTAGATGTGACTGCAATCTCATATTGTGAATTTCAGAACATTTATCTGCATAATTGGTTAGAGATAAGGTTTGTTTTTTATATTATTCGTATTTGCTTTATAATAAATTATAAACACTCAAAATACTATGATACCTATCGGTGACATTTAATGGAAATGATATTTGTTTTAAACTAAGTTGTGAGATTAAAAGTATATCTGGCTATATTAACACAAACACCTGGTCTCAATAAATAGATTCAATAATTAATTTCATGGTTAATTAAAGGTGTAGGTAATTTGTGGGTTTTTTGTTGTTTATTTGTTTAAAGCAATAACGTAATTAAAACAGAGCGCTTAATCCCTAAAGACCGTAACGCCATGGGCAAAAGTGTTAATTCCATAGAAATGTAGGAAGCTTGAAACGTTCTGATTAGGTGGAAATAAACAGAAAAGAATTTTTTGCACGAGGTTTAACCCCAATGACAGTTTACTATCAGTACCCTATGAATTACATTTGCAATTATTTACGGTTTTAGGATTAAGTCTGTGGATATGTCTTTCTTTTTACACTTACGTATGGCTTTAGAAAAGTCAACTTCTGTCCTTTAGTCGTTTTAATGTTATGCAGAAATAGTATCAATACTATATATACCATCGCGATATTTCAGTCTGAATAATCAAATTGTAATTAGTTGTGGAGTCGATCAAAGGCCCTCTTTGCCTCAAAAGATCGCTTATCCGTGTTGATGACTTGAAAAACAATTAAAAAGGTACCGATAGTCAAGTTGAGGTGAAAAAAGGAGACAACTAGGGTTGTTTAGGTTTAGGATTGGGTTGGGGTTTAAGGTTAGTTAAAATGAAAAGTAATATATAATAATCTTTATGGGACTGCTGCTCTTTATCTATGAAGTACACCCATAATTCAGGTGACCCAGAAACTAACAGTACTTTGTAATAAAGACAGTGAGTTAATAACACTAGGGATAGTGCTAGGTAGGTTGGGTTTTTCAGTGGAATAAGTCCAACGTAAAGTTGGTGTTTCTTTTTTTTATTTTTTTTTTTGTTTATTTCGCAAGTGATATAACACTTCGGATTCATTACAAGGTAGGGAAACGTGTCACTTCAGCAAATATTTAACCGCATCTATTTTGTATTAATTCAGACTAATATTGTCCTCGTGTTACATTGTTGAGTTTGTAAAAAGGGTATTCGCACTGATGTGACCCTCGCAGCCTTCTTCAGGGTATTGTTCTTCGTCAGGGACTCGGGCACAATGCAGTTGTAATTGGACCACATCATCGGAACATATGAACCAACTCATTATTATACTTAGGGTACCACGGCGGGTATCCTTTCTCTATTCCGAGCTACCATTAGCTGGGTATTCAGGTGTTAAGCACGTGTTTAATTTGTAGCATATCACTAGAATGTTTCTGCATGTTCCTACCAGGATTGGAGCTGCAGTCTAACGACGATAATTGGGCGGTAGACCATGGTAAGTCTAACCCTTGTTAATCTATCTTAGGGATATGTGTTCAATTGGACAATCAGTTAACTTTTTCAATTGAAAAGTTAAATTTATTTTGTAAAAACGGAATTTTAAGTAGCTCTTGGCCAGCATCTTGATCAAAATGGATGAAAAAAACGTTTTAAATATATTCAAAAATATATTATGTGTTAATATATTTGCTTTTTTAACTGATGCTCATATGTTACTACTTTTCGACTTCGACAAAAATTTGACCTTAAATAACTCAATTTAATAAATTTTAGTCGTTTTTTAAAAATGAAAGCAGATGATATTTTTGGCAGATCCCTAATTCTTTTCCCTATATCATCTAGACAGAGAGCCTTAATGGTGACCAACGGGTTACATTTGTCTAGTATAATAATTAAAACCTATATTCCTAACATCATATAGAAATTAAATATCCTTTGTCTAAGATATAGCTAGGTATCACCAATACAGTATATGTACTCAAGGAAATTGAGAATTGTTTTTGTAAACAGTCTTTAACGGGATTCTTCTCTTCCATCTATTATCGATAGTGATCGAAGACCATGTTAACGATTTGGTCGAAACAGTACTGTCAGCAATCACATAAGAACATTACATTGTCTTTTTCAAAATGTAAATTTCATACTGTCGGATTACTTTCCAATCATTTTTTTGCAACATTTGTCAAATGAAACAATCTATACTGGAATTTTACACCTTGAAGACTTTCATCTAATACTCTACGGCATTAAACACACAACACGAAAGTTTTTAAAGTAAATATTTTGGACTGCTTAACACTTTTCGTTCAATTACAATGTGGACTTGTATAGAGTTTAACACTGAAATATATATGACTACAATTTCTTGATCACCCACTGTAACATGTTTTATGGATATTTTTAGCAATAAACTCTTTTGAGTTTTATTATAATCTTATAATATGGCTTGTCTGATGTTGTTGAATAATTAAAATAAATTTATTGTTAGTTTTTGAAAACAGAACATGCATTTTTTCTAAAAATTTTCAGCGTTTGAATTCATTGTTCGTTTTTTGTAAACAGGCTTTTTAACGGATAGTCTGCTCTTCCCATCTTGTCGGCCTTTGATGAGAGGGATCAACTTATCGAATTTGGTCGGGAAACAGTACTGTCAGCAATCACATAACAAACATCATATGTTTTTTCAAAATGTTTAAATTTCATACTGTCGGATTAATATTCCATCTATTTTCACATATATATTATTGATGAATTTTTTAATCTAACAAGGGAAATAACTTAAAAGGACTACACAATTCTAGTTATCTCCCTAATATATTTCGTTTGTTGGTTTTTTTAAGTTTTACATTGCCAATTAATATTCAACAGCAAGTTAGTCAACTGAATTTTTTTTTGCTTTTGAAAGAAATTGTAGTAATAATATTTGGCAATTATTTATGATGACAACAAGTGAAACAACCGTATTATCATGCATGTCTTAAAAACTGAAGACATTTTTGCTAAGTTTTTTTTTTTTAAGTTATGTTAATCAAAATACTTATTGGATCGTTAATTGTTATCCTCATGAGAATTATATCCCCACACTAAAAAATTTATTTATCAGTGCAAAACACTTCAAATCCCTTAGATGAATAAAGCAATTTCACCCAATTTGGCACTGAATTAATTTGTGTGATTTTTACTCCTTTTTGCTGAATATTACTTTTAATTATCCAAATCCTTGACATAAACAGAAATAGATGAATATTAGTTTAGAATTCACTTTCACCTTCCTAATTAGGCCAATGAATTACTAAGTCATGGGACTGACTGTTAAAATGGGAAGTTCAACTTGTTCCATCCAGATGATATGCCTCCAATAGCAATATATTACTATATAGATCAACATAGATCCAGGTGCAATACTAGCAAAATATGTATGATTTGAATTTAACAAATCTATGATAGATTCAATTCAATGTTAATTTCAATACTGTTGTAGTCTCAATAACATGAAATATAAAGAAGATATTTACTCACAAATATGCACGTTTTATAACTGAATCTTTTAGAAAAAACGTGTAAGTAGGGGAGTATTCCTTATATTTTGTTTTTTTTTTTTAAATTAGTGAAATTGATCACTAATTAGGATTGGAAGCCTATTCTAGTGTGGAGTTTAACAGGGTTTGAATTCCAGATGTTTTCCTTTTTCTAGTTACCTATAGCTGGAGGGAGAGTAGTTGGATATATACCTTTCCCAATGGTATTAGTAACTATGTGAACTTGTAGCTTCGTCAGGTTTGAGATAGATATAGACTCATTTCCTATGACTCTAACCATTACATCATATCCAACTCAACTTCCTTAATCAAAGCATAATATCTGATTTTCTATCAAAATAAAAAGATTCTGCTTTGTTAGCTTAATAGAATTATAGATTTGTATCTATGTGCAGCCGTTTTCTCAACTGAGGTTCCCTGATGGTTCAAAGATAAGAAAAGCTAATATGCCTTTTGACATTTTAAATTTCAAATATACAGTAATATACTAAACATGCACAATATAATCTATGGTTATTTAAATCTGTAATATAGATACATCATCCTATCTAACTATTATTTAAAAAATATAATAATCATATGTAATATATTTATATATATCTATTGAAATGTTAGTCAGCTGCCACTCAGCACAAATCATAGTCTATCATAGTAGTTACGATTTATATTCATTTTATTATTAATAATTGTTTAACTTATAATTTATTTTTGTAGTTTGAGTTTAGAATTTTTTTGTGTGAATGAAAACTTCCTGAATAAGTTTTTAATGATTAATTATTTAATTTAGCACTACCGAAAAATTTGACAAAGAAACATTATTTTCCCTTAAACCAAGTTATAATACTAGATATTTCCTATAATACACTACGATGGAAGTAAATGAGAAAGATATATTGCTTTTGCACTGGGTTTCCTATGAATTTCAATCTAAAATCTTTAATTGATACAAAGTGGGAAAATAATTTTGAATAATTTGACTGTTGTACAAACAGTGTTTAAAATTTATGATGATCTCATTTTATATAGATTCAGTTCAAAGTTCATGAAGGCTCCCAATTCTGAAATGAAAGCTCCAAAGTTCAACAAGAAAACACCAAAAGCCAGAGAGCACATCAGCTGAAACATTGTGTATTTATTATACAATTGAGCTTTGATGAGTTGTGTTGCACCTGAGTACTGTACACAATAAATTCATTATCAAACAATAAAGATGGAGGACAAACAGTCAAAAAAATCTAAATCATACAAAATTATCAAGCCTCATCTAAAAAATTCCGACAAATACTAACTTTTGTTTTTATTTCTTTTTCGTTTATTTAACTTAGTAAAACTATTCTTTTTTAAATATTCTCATGCCTCAATATCGATGAAAGTGATTTATTGGTTGATAACCATTCCCTGGTTGAATAGCATTCAATTTTTGAATTGTGTGATAGATAACTTTAAGTATGCGATGCTGTTTGATAGATATTGCATGTAACTTCATATATGTGTGTGTGTGTGATGCTAAGTTAATTTCTAATGATGTAACACATTTCCTAAAGTAATTCAAACTATCTAAAAGTGGTGCAATGAATAGTTCATGTCTCAAAGTGAATTGGTAGCTTTGACTGATTTTCAAAATAAAGAAAGAAAATGAATAAAGTGGGGAAAAAAAAATCCAGTGAAAAGAGTGAAAGGAAAAGAAAAAAAAAAGATGGAAAAAGACAATAAGAACATTAATCAATTATATACATGTTGAGCCTCATCAACCCAGCATCCAATGCCTTTTCTGAATTTCTTTATCCTTTCACCTGTATTTCTCCCTCCACTTATATATTTCAATGGAATTAGCAAAAAGAATTCTATTTTAGATTTCTATGTAGAATATCAGTAGAAATATAAAAGGCATTACCAAATCAAATTGGCATAAAGAAACTGTTCTTAAGGAATACAATTCTTTTTCAAACAAAGTACAGGGTGGTCCCGAAAGTCTTGTCAACCCTAAGTATTGTTTTAAACTTTTCATCATTCTTTGTTTTAATAATAATATTTTTAGAAATAGATTATTTTCTAGAATTTTGGTTGTATTATGTATTTTAACCTCTAAATAAAAAAAAAGGTATGCAGGGGGTGACAGGAATTTTGCTGCCACCCGTAATATTTTCCATGATGATTAGATATGTAATTCTACAAATGGATCCTATTTAGATTAGAAGACTGTAAGGTATACAGCAATACTTCAACAGTTTCAAACTCTTACCAAATTCTATTTACTTATCGGTTAGCCCAATCAGCCAACTTATTAAACTAAATCTTATTTTGAAGGGGATAATATATATATATATTATATATATATATATATATATAGGTAGGTAGTAGTTGATGTTTAGGATGATTCTAAGGTGGACCTTTTTTAACAACAGAATGTTAAAATTGGTCTGGTTCAATTTGGGAGCTCAATGTTCAATAATTTTGTAGAAAGCAACATATTTCATAAAGAAAAAGGCTTAAATATTGGTCATATTGCAGTTATGGATCTACTTCTATTCCTATGTATATACATATGAGTTTCATCAGACTGCCAATTTTATTCTCAAAAAAATTGGCAGTCTGATGAAACTCATATGTATATACATATGAGTAAAAATAGATCCATAACTGCTATTATGACCAATATTTATTTACCATTAACATGTTCTTTTATTCAAAAAACTCATTAACAGTAATTCATTCAATAATAATTATATCAAATTATCCTTTCGGATGATAAATAGCACAAGCAAACACACATCGTTTTGATCATTAACGAAGATGGGTGTTTGCAACCCATGGTGTGATTGTGAAGAATGCTTATTTCTTTCTCTTGTCTGCCACTCTCAACTAGAAGCTTATTTTAAGGGGAGGACTTATTAAAATCATCCTGAAAAATCACACTAGGTTTGGTTTGGTTTGTTCTACAGCATATCAACCTCAGTAGGTCATTTAATGCAAATAAAGTTGTGAAATAAATTCATTCTTAATGATACACAATTTTTTTTTTTTTTTATGAATACATTTTTCTATTTAACACATAGATAGGACCCTAACAGGTACTACCATTCCGGGTCAGATTGGGATCAGGTAGCAATGGTGATGAAGGGTGCTCCACATTCCCAAAACTGGAACCTCACCATCAGATAGAGTTTAACATCATTCCCAGGACATGTAGACCCTCAGTCACCACCTTCTAGCACCCATATGATAAAAAGGGATTGGGAGTTGCCATAAGGGCAATAGGGTTGGGGCAATTCACACTAGGTCTTATTTTCAGGAAACATGGTAGCAATCAGTCTGAAATATCAATCTAAATGTTAGAGAAAATATTTGCTTTTCTTCTTTTATTAAAAGAAAAAGAAAAAGAAGAAACAAAAACGTGTTTGTTTTTTTTTCGATTCTAATTACATTTTTAACGTCAATTTCTGATGAAAAGTTTGGATATACCTAGTATATATGGTTTGTTACTGTCCAATATGGTCTATGTCTTGAATTCAATCTACTGAGGATCTGAAAGGGAGGATTTTAGCAGTACCCTGTAGTAGAGTGGGGCCTCATAGCACAGAGTCTTACTATAATCTTTTAACTTCAATCCCCCCTTGTATTTGCCTTTGTACCAAACTAAGCTAAGATCAGTAAATATGTAGGATTATAATTTATATAATAAACAGACTTCAATGTTTTCTTTAGTGTATTTAAAGGATTTTAGAACAAGATATGACCATATATAATATATATATATATATATATATATATACACACACCACCCCTCCGCATGAACAGGATGTGACACAAGGTCAATTTCTTAAGCAGAGTTTAACGGGTTTGAATTATAAGTTTTCCTTCTCCTAGACTGGTTACCTAGCCACGGTTAAACAGTCTGCCCTGCTATTTATCCATAGCTGGAGAGAGAATTGGATTCATACCTTTCCCAAGGGTATTAGCGCCATGTGAAATGCAAATAGCTTTGTCCAGGAATTGAACTTGGGTTGATGAGCCCATTTCCTACGACTCTAACCATTACCCCATGTGCCCCCCATAAGATATTACCATATATACTTGCGTATCATGCAACTTTTTGAAACCTAAATTTTAGTCTAATATTAGAGGATTGGATTAAGGTTGGATATTAGGGGCTGATTTAGCTCTGTCGGTGGTGCATCTGCCTAGCAATCACAAGGTTCTGGTTTGTTGTAACCTAACAAAGGTTACTGAATGAGAAATAACCACATGGAGGTTGGAAATTAAATGGAATCTTTATAACATTAACAAAATACAATACTCGCCAGCAGCATGAAGAAGGTAATCCACTGCTAGTGGTATAAGACTACTCAGCCTATACTCTTGTATTTATGAGATTGAGACATACCCATTAATGTTCATATGTAGCATATATACAGGGTTGATACCAGTCCTGCTAACTTAGGGTAATCTGATGTGTGGTAAAGTGGGGAGTTGATGGTAGCAAAACCAATCTCCCTAGTCTAGCACTAGCAAAAAGGATAGACTCCTTCGCTGTCTGACTCATACGAACAATAGGCCACTCTGCCAACTTTAATTTACGTTTTATTAAGGGGGTTGCAACATATGCGAAATACAAACCTTATTTATGTAAATAGTTGGCCAAAGCTAGGCTTAGATCAACTGATATGCCTACAATTTCCAACTGCAAAAGATTTCAATTTAAAACCCCTCTGCACAAGTAGGATGTGACACAAAGTCATTTTAACATAGTTGAACAGGTTTGAATTCACAGTTTTCCTTCTCCTAGACTGGTTGCTATACCAGGGTTAAAGACCCCAATCTGCTCTACTATTTACTCAAAGCTGTAGGAAGAATAGTTGTATTCATACCTTTCCCAATGTAATTAGTGCTATATATGCTACCAGCCTTGGCCAGGGTTTGAACTTGTGTCACCATGTCCATTTCCTATGACGATAACCATTACACCATGGACGCCTCCTAAGAGTCTCAACAATATTTGTATGTTTTGGATATGAAAAAAGGAATTTGTATAATGTAAGAAAAAAAGTTGTAGGGTGGCCTATTGTCAGCATCAGCTGGACAGTAAGGGAGTCTATCCCCTTTTTGCTAGCACTAGACCAGAGAGATTGTTGTTTTGTTTTTTGCTGAGGTTGAGCACACACCTACCCTTAGCTCCTAGATGCTTTACCGCACAGATCAGATTACCCAGCTGTATTACTCATGCACTGAGTTGGTGGAACCAGTATCGAACCCAGAACCTATTATTCCTAAGTGGATGCTCTATTGACTGAGCTAAATTAACCCCAATAGAGTAAGTATTTTCTGACATCCCACCATGTCAAATGAACATTAAGTCCGATTATTGTGGGGACTCATACACAAGCCAAAGCTCATGCAATGGCCAGTGTACAAATGGAGTATATTCCTCTTTTGAGGTGCCTCAGGTACCCGGCAATAAACCTAGCCTTGCCCCTTTTAGACAAGGGGGCAGGTGTTGCCTGGGGGATGGCCACCCGGGATTCACATTGATATTATATTCTTTACTGATCCAATGGCCAAAGCCATTGGACACAGGTTCTAAAGGTCAGATAAGTATACTGACCCGTATAGAGTAAGTAACAAATTCAATATATTCTATCTCCCTTCTTTCCCTTTTTATAAAACATTAAGAAGTTTGTTTGTCTTTTTTTTGTTTTTTTTTTGTTTGTTTTTTTTTTTTTTTTGGGGGGGGTCTTACAGATTTGATAAAACATTTTTGTGTGACATAATGATAATCAGATGAAATCAAGTTAGCCAAAACAGAAACTTCACTCGCATAATCAAATAACATTTTTTAAATTTTATTTTTTTTATTTATTTTTTAATCTTTTTTTAGATAATCAAAATGGATGCCAGATTAAGTGAGAAACAACCTGTAAAAGAACATTGAACATGAATAATCATATGAAGAAGACAATAATGACAAAGCAACAGTTGTCAAAACTTTATTGAGAGAAAAAAATTAACTGAATAAAAAATAATCTGGGGAGAAAAAGAGAAAGACCAAAAAAAAAATATATCTTTTTGTCAAAATTAAAAATGAATTTCAAAATCATTTTAAAAAGAAACAGGTAGACACAGCAAGTAGAGAAATGTCAGATGTGAACAGACTAGAGAGAGAGAGAGAGAGAGGAGAGAGAGAGAGTAGGGGTAAGAGATTTATTTTGTGGGGGTACTGCAGGTTTTACAAGTATACAAATGGACTACTCACAAAGGGACATAGGATTAAGCAAAGATTTGCCACCAAAAGACAAAGACAACTGCTCAAAACTTCTTATGCCAACAATGTTGCATGGGAAGAACCAATATCTTTACCAAAAAAAAAAAAAAAAAAAAAAAAGAAAAGGACATACCACCACCACCACCACCACCTGCCTTGGAGACTATCACATTTAAAAGCATATGCAGTAAACAACTTGTATTTTTTCATTTGGGTTTTTGTTTTTCCAAGATTGAATTGAGAATTTTGGAAGGAAAAAAGTTTAAAAATTAATTCCAATTTATTCTTAAATTTATTTATTTATTGTAAAGAAAAAAAATGTGCAAATGAGGATTTTTAAAAATATTGAAAATCATTATTATTATTAATTTAACTAATATTTACTTTATTTTTAGTAACGCAAATTGTCCCTCTACAATAGCTGTGAATAACATAGATTGGAAATAATAAAGAGAAGCTCTCAGTGAGACGAACTCATATCCTCTTTGCCTGAAGGAAGCCTATTTAAATGCATCAGCTGCTCTACCAACTGAGCTACAAAAACCTATTTGTTTATAGAAGTTCAAATCAAACTTATAAACCAATCCCTTATTCGGTTTCTCAATCAGTGCAAGCTTCCCTAAGGCAAAAAGGATTTCAGTTTGAGTCTCACTAATAACTTATCTTTTAATTCCAATCAGTCATATACTTCAATGTTGTAAAAGGATCACCCAAATGAGTTGGGGAAAAAACTAAAAAGTTAATAAAGAAAAGTAATAAGAAAACTTATAAAGTAAGACAATCTTTTTTTTTTTCTGATTATCTTCATATTATCAAAAATATTCTTATATATTTTTTTTTAACTTTATCAATATTTCATTAAATTCTCTATCATTACTCCTAATTTATAACCTGTTTTTTACTGTTAGTTTCATTATTCTATAAATAAAACTTCATTGATTTCACTCATTTCTAATTAACTTCAGTTTATTCAATTGAATTAAAACTTAATCATGTTTTATCTAAAACCTATAAAATATCCAAACCAATTTTTTTATAAAAACTGGCCTATTCATAACATTGAAAAAAGAATATTTGCCATTTCCCATTATCTATCAAATTACAAGAAATACTTCCATTTTTTTTAAAATTCCCATTAAAATCCATTTAGAAATAGACATTAAATAATATAATTTTGTGTAAATATTTGCTCAAAGAAAAAACAACTTTTTATTTAACCATATTCAAAGAGACTTTTTTTCATATCTAAATTGTTTCAAATAAGTTACAAAGATCTTATCACAAATTGACAGAAAATAGAACAATAATCAAAAATAGTAATATGATGATTGTTAAAACAATACTGAGCTAGAATCAACCATTTTTTAAAAACACATTTCCATAGATTCTACAATATGTCAAATTATGAATAACACATACTGGGCCGAGGATGAGACATATTGGAGTAGGTATGCATCGGTTGTCTAAAAATAAAAAAAAAGATCAATTTTAAACAGGGGATCAACAAAGAAATAAAGTTGATTTATTATTTTATATATCACTAGTAAAAGAAGCTGAATTAAATAAATGATTGACAATATCTTTTTTTAGATTAAATTTTAGCATAATGTACCTTTTATTTTTATTTATTTTGTAAATATCACCCAAGTAAATTACTCAAAGATGATTGAATTTTTTTTAATTATCATTATTATTAAATTGTAAACGACATATAAGACATCTACCAGAGGTGAACTGACATTGATCTGGGGGTCCCTGGGGAAAAAGAGTTACAGACTCCTTAAAAATCGCACCCTACTATCCATTCCCTACTGATATGTACGATCTTAACCAGACATTTGTTTCTAACACTCCAAGCCTCAAAAAATATAGAAAAATCTATTGGTGTGTTTATTTCCAGTACTGCAGTGTACCTTTATGAAATCTATCAAAGTATATTAATAGAACAGTAAGGATTTGTTGTGTTTAAACATTTTAACTATAACACCAAAAATAACAACTTTTGCTAGTTTGACCTCTTGTTGCTTTGGACCTTCACGGGTTGGGGGAGGTGCATTACCCAATTCCATGATCACTCAAGTTCACCCCTGATTATATATATATATATATATATATATATATATATATACATATACATCTAATAGAGAGCAGGTCCCAAAAATTTAAACAAAGGAGAAAAAGACAAGTTAATTGATGAGGGTGGAATTCAGAGAGAAAGGGGTAGAGTTACAGAGAGAGAGAGAGAGAGAGAGTGAAAGAGAACAGTAAGAAGTAAGACTTAAGAACAATGCAATGAATAACTATGTCGTTTTGGTTGTTGTTGTTGTTGTTAGGGTGGTCAGGAACAGAATTCGAATTGAGTGCTGTTCACAAATTTTTCCTTGTATTTACAAATTTTATTTCTATCAAACATACTATTTAGGGAATATAAAGCAATATTTCAAAGATCTATTTTTTCAACTCCCAACTAGAATAGAAATATACATCAAATATAAGAAAATGCATGTGTGTTTATATGGCAAATATATTGGAATTACCTTGAACATATATGAATAGATATCTACAGTTCATGAATATACTAGAATGAATGTGTATACAAATATAAATATTCAAACATATGTATGTGTATATAAAACCATCATGAATCACAAGAAATACAAAGTTAATGTAAATCAAGTAATTATAGATATGTATTTATGTTGTTACAATTCTTTTGATCTATTCTCTTTTTTAATGCATCTCAATCATCTGACACTTATTTTAATTTTGCAATTTGTATTATTGGAGGTACAAGTGGCCTAGCAGTTCACAGAAAATGAAATTGGCGAGTAGAGTTCAAATTCTGACAGACTGTGTTCACTTCACATTAATGCCCTTGGGAACGACATGGATCCATCTTCTCCTTCTATCTATTAGTAAAATAGCAGCATAGACTGGGCTCTCTAGCCTTGGATGGCAACCAGTCCAGGAGAAGGACAACTGAATTTAAACCAACTCAGTCAATTTAGATAGAATTAGACTTCCTTCCATGGCTCCAGTTGCCTAGCGGATGACAATATGTATAGGTTTTTACAACATCTGATGAAGTTTTGACAGGCCTTCAGTGAATCAAATAAATTAGCCTAGTAAAAAAACAGTTAAGTAGAAATTCCCCACACACAACACCTAGTAGTGAAAGTGGATAGGAGGGGAGGGGAGGGATTTTCTTAACCTAAAAGAAAAAAAAAGTTTTTACATGTCTACAATCACCATGAATTAAGAAATCAGATTTTACATAATATTATTTCCAAAACTTTTCTTCCCATCTTTGTTCTTTTCTTATCACAACATTTTGTTGAATAATTCTTTAACCAACTTGCCTTTTAAAACTCTTTTTTTTTTCTTTTTATAAAAGAAAAAAAACGGTCTTTTTTTTTTTAACCAGAATTATATTTTTAACCAAATTTTTTTAAAATTCCAAGAACATTAAAAGTCTTATCAGAGAAATATATATATATATATGTGTGTGTGTGGGTGTGGGTGTTTAATTATAAAAGTAAACATATTTCTTATTAGTTAATGAAACAAAAACTCCTAATTCATAATAGAGGATTAGTAGTACCAAATTAATATAAGTTAGAAAAAAAAGTCATGGGTATAAGGCTAATAACCCTGCGAGAAAGAGGGAAAAAAAGACTTGCTACTGAAACAGCAGCATTTTCACTGATGTTATGAGGCTTCTGTTCTCTGCTTCACAAGGAGTCTACAAGATGTAGGAGTATAAAATAAAGTTCACTAAGAGAAGAGTTAAGAATTTGTTTTCTATGAACACAAGACTATCAATGCAGTTAGAAGTTGTTTTTTTTTTTTAAATGGTGTAATTAAAATACAGCATCAGGTTTAAAAAAAAAAAAATAGCGGTTTTCAGGAGGTATATTTTGGTATGATTTTCAAAACCATATAGCTGGGTTTTTTTTTCTAATGAATCAAAATGGTCATTTGTTTTATCTAGACATCATGGCATTGGTCACTCTTCCCCTTGCCATGTTGTCTCCTTCTCATTATTTACCACCAACTTAAATTGCAGTAAATAAATCAACCATGACGACCTCCAAAAGTCAAATTTTCTAAAATCCATTTGTAAACAACCATATCAGATTTTGAGTCCACACTTATAGACAGAATCCAATGTTAACTTTTGAGCACTTCTTTCATTTTTGTTTTGGTAACTTCCAATATGGCTTCCTGACAATCTAGGAAACCGCATTCCACAATGGTTAGGTGATTTCCCATTTGTTATTGTGAACAAAAACAACAAAGATTAGTATAATAGTCTGAAGATAACAATATGTAATATCTCAACCCATAAATAACAAAATATTACAACATTGTTTTTATAAAAACTATTGTTTAACATAAGTAACTAAAAACAGTTTTATTATATACAATATATTGGATTAACACAGTATGTAGCAACCCTTATATAAGTTGGAAAACTTAGTAGACAAAAAAATGAAAACAGATTAATGACCCCCTTAGGACTAGAAACTAATAATAATATATAGAAACATCTAAGAGCCTATAATAAGGGGATGGGGGAGAGAGAAGTATATCGATGTAATTTGATTGCCTAAAGTATTTTGAAATACAACCATTTTATATTATGGTAAAAACAAAAAATGTTTTAAAATCAACTATGTAATCTTACCTATGAGATTCAGGGAGCATGAAAGACTTGCAGAAAATATAGATGTTTAATATTGGGCATAAAAAAAAGTTGGCCATTTTACCAGCCACTGCAGAAGAAATTGCTTTCTTCCATGAAAACCCTAAAATCTCCCAAATTGTATAAAAATATCTATACAAGAATTTTAAAGGGCCTGACTATTTTCTATGAAAAGGAGTCGTCTATTATGGTTCCTAACTGAGTTTGTAGTAATGTATCACTAAACCTAACATTTGAGAGAGAAGCACAACTCCTATATAACCCTTCAATTGTCTTCTCTACCAATGAACTTTAAATCTAAGTACAGTAATGGTGATGTACATGAATGTATATATATATATATATGAGGAAATTTGCTCTTATTCTAAAAGTAAAAATTACTAATTTCTATTGATATCTCTTACCCAGAAGAGAAAGAAGCAATTTTCATTGATTAAACACACAAACATTTTTATTTTCATACTTTATTAATTCTCTGTTGTTTCTTTTCCGTCTGTCTTGTACGGTTTTTGAAAAGGGAGATGATGAATCCTTAAAGAAGTAATAACAGAGGTATTAGGATTCTTTCTGGTAAAGCTCAAGAAATTCTTTTTTTTTTTTTTTCTTCTCTCTTCATTTTTTTTATTTTTTTTATTAAATGTTTTCTTGTTCTTCAACACCTTAGGGAGAAGCCATCAACAATAACACTGAAACAATAAAAAAAAAATTCTATTGATATTTTTGCACATACATTCAGTGGCATGTCTATGGTATGGCAGGTAGGGAATGTGCCCTGGGTGTCACTCAAAGAGGCACACTACTGAGAGGTACTGGCAACATCTTCCCGAATATTTGCATTGCTATTCAGATAATCCCAGTTTCCACCCCCAGCTGTAAGAGATCATTCAGCAAGTTAAAACAAATACTTTCATATTTGAGAGCCTCCATGTGTTGAGGCAGAGTCTGTGATCTTACTCTGCTGGGTGTAGAAGAGGAGAAACTGAAGAAAAAAAAAAAAAAAAAAAGAAAAGAAAAAAACACAACACAACACCCATCATAGACCAATTTGCATCAGTGAAAGCAAGAAAGGTGCAATTGTAATTTTCAGTAGTGCCATAATTTGTTAATTAAAAGATTAATAAAATTAACTTGTATTTTTGAGCTGATTTTATGATAACATTATCTTTAAAAAAAAAATGGGTGTCATGTTTAGACAGTGCTTGCCATAAGTGCTATTTTCCATAGATATGCCACTGCATACATTATATACTTTTATATAATATATATTTTTGTAGGTGCGCATTTGTTCATGTACGAAGTTTTGGGGAGGAGAGTGTTTGAATGAATTACATCTTTTATAAAAAAATTTAAACATCAACTTTTTTTTTTTTTTTTTCGTTTTTTTAGTAGCATAGTTGTCTTAGGAGACCAACTTTCCACAACATATGGAAAAAAAAGTTTCCGCATTCAAAAAATTGCTAAGAATTTGTCAACATTATCTATAGAATTCCAAGAACTTAACATTTTTATTGTCGCTTTTTAAAAACCAATATTGTAATGAAAAAACACATGACAATGTATATGTAAGATTTACTAAATTGCACAGAAATGGAAAAATAAAATGTTTTTACTATAAGACAAGAAAAATAGTTCCAATGGTATTCTGAGCAATGACAATCAATCACCAAACATTTCTAAAATAATAGGGTATGTTGTTATAGGTCACCTGGATGACATATGAGGAATGAACAGTAAGCTGTGCAGAAATGACACCAAGCAACACTATATACAACAGGCCCTTTATAAAATAAGATAGTATTCAGAAAAAATACTTTTAAAAAATGTCTAAAATGTTTTGGCGACCACCATTTCAATTAGAATGAAAGAAAGAAATTACTTATAACGATAAATTTGGGGAAATTTAAATCATATCTAATCCTAATTTTAAATTGAAATAAAAAATAAAAATTTAAAACTATTAATTTTGAAAAATCTCAATTTAAAAAAAAAAAAAAGAGAAAGAGAGAGGGGAGACTACTTTGTTGGGTTATTCCCCTTAGTTCTTTTTTTAAATATCTATAATGAGGTTTGAAATTTAATTGTTTCATTACTAAAAAGATTAGAATTGCCCGCAGTAAAACCCAAAACATTCAACAAGCTATTAGTCAAAGCACATTTTTACCACCCACCCACCCACTTAAAAATTCATTTACAAAGAATTAAATCTGTCTACAAAATATTGCTATGACATCAAAGAATTGATTGTTTAAAAACATTTCTAATCATGGTACTATTAGACATTCCACTATTATATATGGGGCCAACAAGTTAGTAAAATTGCATGGGACAGAAAAAAAATCAAAGCTGACGATCAAATTTTCACGCTTAAAGTAAAATATGCAAAAAAAAATGAAATGAAATAAAATAAATAAAACTTAGAAATATCAAAGAAACCATATATACACGTGTAATTAATTTTGAAACAAATTCGTTTTAAATTTACATTCGTATATCATATTCATTTATATAAGATACAATAAATACGACAGTACAATAAGATAAAGTAAAAAGTCCGCGAAATAACATTTGCGTTTTAACATTAGGTCAAAATACTGTCATGTATTTTTTTTAGTCAAGGGAGAGAATCAAAAAAGTAAAATCTGAGTTACTTTCCCTTAAATGAATTCCTCGAGAAAGATTTATTTTGGGGTTAACTTCCCTTTCCCCCAAGTGGAACAGAATTGATATCTTTCTTAAAGTAATTCATAACTTAGCGAAAAAGAGATTGAATTTGCCAATAATTTTGTAGGGATTTTTTTTTCTTTCTTTTTGGTAGTAGCTAAAACCAGAACAATGCCTGCTTCCAGAACGCCATTTTATATTGAATCCAAACCATCCCCTACTCATTCAACATATCCAAAGATCACCATATATATAACTTTGGAAAAGTTCCATTCTCTAATCTTTTTTTTTTCCAGATCACAAATTAAAAACAAAAATAAGGAGAATAAAAAAAAAGAAAAAAAATACTGAATGTACATTTTTTTTTTTATGGTTTTTAGTCCATTTCTGTTCTGACAAAATGTAATAACAAATGCAATTGGGCAAATGTCTTGTACAATAATAATGAAAATCAAATTTGAACAAAAATAATTAAAAATAATACAATACAAGGATTTCAATTTCCAAGATTATGTCATAATAAAATGACAGCTGAAATCAGTTAAAAAATACAAGTAAAATATATTGTAAATGATGAAATATAATTTTGATTAAATTTTTCAGGAAAAAGAAATAAAACAAACTAATAAAAAACAGTCAAATAAAGACAAAAAAAATACCAGTATAAGCATGGGAAAAAAAAGGAAAAAAATTTTTTTTAAAAACAAAAAAAAACATGGGACTTTTTTTTTTTTAAATGTCCATCTCAATAATAATTACACAATGAGCCAATATTTTGAACTCTATGTAAGTCCAAATTACATCATTAAAGTCTGATTAGGATCTTTTAAGAAGGAAAGATGTTTTTGTTTTGTTTTTCGATCAAAATCCAAATAGACACTAAGAATTTTCTCAAATATTTTTTTAAATGCACTCAAAAATGGTACATTTTCTAGCTTAATAGATATTTTACATTTGTTTAATTGCTAAATGATATAACAAAAAATTTGTTCTATCAACTAAAGTGCCTAATGTGAAATGTACTCAAACATGTTGAACAATTTTTTTTTTTCAAGTGCCAACAAATTTAGTCATGACAACAGAGTATGGTATACATCAGTCCATAAATATACTAATTCTTTTTAAAAAAAAGAATTTTCAAGTTAACTCATTTGATGAGGATTTTTGTTTTTTGTTTCTTTTAATGAAGATTTGTCAAATTGTATACCATGTGATTAAGTAACATTTCACACTGTGCTCTTAAAAGTGCAATCAAACCTCAGAGTCTTGTGATTTACAGGGAGCCAAAACAAACCATGGAGGTGATTCAAATTTTCTTATTCATCTGTTGTATCTAAACATTTCACTGCTCTGGTCTTTTTGTTTCTACACCAAAGAATTGCCAAACAGCAAATAAATAATCCTAAGACATTCACACTATTTAGTTTGTCAATTATTTTGCTTATATATATTACAGCATCATTCAAAGTGTAATGCAGTGTTTCAAGATGGGCACAAGTCTTAGAAAAGGCCATAAAAAAACTAACATAGAGATAATATTTGAACCAGCAAATAGCTCTCAAGTCAAAACACTGAACTAGAGGACTATGATGTTTGCAGTTCAATTTCTAGTGCTCATTAAACTTATTAAGAAGAGAAAATATCCGATTGTAAAGTCAAATATCCGTGCATCTTAGATTAGACTATCACTAGTGGTCAGAAAACTTGAAGAAACCACCAATTGGGCATAAAAGTAGCAAATTATCATTTAATATTACTGTTTTGTTTGGAGAGAGAATTTATATATGCAAGCATCTCAGTAACCTGTTCTCTCAGGGCAGAGTAAAAATACTGGAGATGATATTTCTTAGTATAACATTTTCAAATCAACATTTTTTTATACCTTTTACAACAGGGAAGAAAGAGACACACACGCACAAGTGTTGCTTTTAGTTTGTTTAATAATTCTAATAGGATTCTAATTTAATAAAAACTTTTTAAAATAAACAAAATCTGACATGCTATATTATCAACAGCCAATAAACGGGCCGTCTATCAAAAACATAAAAGTAATAAATTTAGGAAATGCTCACCAACTTTGCTGAGCAATTTGCCTTGAAATGCTACCTTATTCCACCCACAAACAAGCTGTAAGATAGCAACAGGCAAACTACATTTTTTGAAAAAGTGTGCACAGATACACAAATGTATATTAACACATGTACAGCATACAAAGTGTTTCTAAAGACAGTGTGGATGTTTATGTGTATGCATTTTTATAATGCAAGAACAATCTTTAAAATACTATCAACCCATAAACTACTAAAAGAAATATTGAATAAAAACAAATTGTTAAATATCAATTCCAAAAATTAAACTGTTGTCTATTTATAGCACACACAAAGAGGAAACAATATTTTGTAACAAACTCCCTGTAGGGCACTTTTAATATCCTCATTTAACTTGGGGGCCAGATTTTATTAAAATTTCTGTTATAAAAATTGATAAAAAAGATGTCTTACTTTTTCTAACAGGCTTATTAATCCAGGTTAAAAGTGCAGTAAGGGTAACCTGAAGCCAAACATTTTAGACCTTATTTTTCCAATGCAGATATCATTGGAAAACAAGAAAAAAATTTTTTCTTGTTCCCCAATGATACCTGCATCAGAAAAATAAGGTCTAAAAAGTTTGGCTTTGAGTTACCCTTACCACGCTTTTAACCTGGACTATAAATATTTCATTCATTTTATTTACTTTATTTTTATATAAATCATTGCATTTAGTGCACATTTCTAAAACTTGTATTTATAATAAAATTGTAGATTTTTACGGGCCTATTAAATTGTTTGTATAAATAAATGCATGTGCACCCTGTGCTAATGAATTTTGGTATATTTTAGCACACATTTATAAAAAGTCAATTTATTTGTCATGTACTTGAAAAAATTAATATTTGACAATTTTTAAAAAATACTGTTGATTATGCATCAATAAAAAGGCTATATAATTTTATTGCTAAAAATTGTTAACAAAATATTAGAGTGTAACTTTGAGAAATACAAAATTAATTTTATTTTTTCCTAGGCCAAAGTAAAATAATCCTACTTTCATTTTCTTTTTGTTGCTATTAATCCTTTTTAAAAAATTGCCCTAATGATAAAGTAATATGATTTGACAATGCATTAAAAAAAATAACAAAAAAACAAAACAAATCTACATCTACACCTGAGTTAGCGTGTAGAGAAAGAGAGTTTCTTTTTTTTTTTCTAAGAAAAAAAAAATAGTAATGAAAATAATTAAAATTACACCTGGCAACATAACTGCAACAAGTGTATGCATGTACAGGTAAGTAAATATACATTCTTATCAAATGCCCACCAGATTTTTGACAGCAGTATCAAATTTTTTTAATTTTTTTTGTTTTTTGCTGCCACTTCATTCATTTGGAAGAACACTTTCCTATAAGCCACCAGCTGCTTTTTAGATACTCACCAATCGAAACTTGACATGTTGATGAGAAAAGTATTGGGACCTCACAAATCTAACACTCAACTAAAATGAAAGAATTTCAATTTAGCATTGTAAACAATAAAAAAAAAATATTCTGGATATTATTAGCTTCAATTTAAATACTTTGTTGGGCTTTTCTTTGTTTTTGTTTTGTTTTGTTTTTTCCATTCAAATCATTAATTTTCTAACCTTAACTAAAATGCCATGAGGATAAATGCAATATTTCTGCAAACAGTAACAGATCATCTTGCTTACCAAATAGAAATACACCGGATTTAAGTAAAATAATCTACACACTTGCCACTAAAAAAATAGTAGATGTCATTTGAGATGATAAACAATTAGAATAATTTAAAAGAATATTAAATAAAAATGGTGGACAATATAAAACATTAGTTTTTTGTTATAAGAGAGAAATTATGACTATTTGTTTAAAGCACAATGGTTACCAAGAGTGGTGTAATGGTTATCCAGCTCAGCTAGAAGACCATTGTTAGTGAGTTTGATTTTTCACTAAATGCTCTATACTTTCTTGCTTTGTGTCAAAATGAACTAAGCTTTAAAGCAAATCTCCTCTTTCCACCTCATAAAACCTTAAAATCTTAGATATATAAAAGACCAAAGTACTTGAATATATTAGCTATTTTAGATAAGAAACTTTTTTATAACCTATATAGAGCAACATCTGATTGTGTCCAGATCTATATGGCTTTGTCTAACACACACTATATATATATATATATTATACAGAATGCATCAAACAAGAAAATGGTCAATAAATTGAGGAGAAAAAAATTCTAACAATATTTAAGCAAATTTCAAGATAAACATTGCATCTTTATTTTATTTATCTATTTTTTTTTCAAAGTGTATGCATGATAAAACAATGCAAAAACACATTAAAAGTCCCTGGAAAATGTGTCAGTTCCAAAAATAGTTTCACATATTTTGTTTTGCAATGCAATTTGCAGTCATTTCTCTAGAGTGCTAGACAAGTGAGACCCAACCTAACAAATTTTTAGTGGCTTTTTTTCCTTTCCAGATTGGTTTCAAAAGTGTTTGAGCTGCCAGAGTGAAATGGGAGTATTAATATGACTACTGGTATCTGTTGGTACTCCCAAAAGGTCACTCCCAGATGGGAGGACCAACACAATCCCCACTGCTTGCCTGAAGCCCCATCACATTAGAATCTATTGACAAAATATACAGAACAATTTTTTCTTTGATTTGTTTTTGTTTTTGTTTTTTGTAATGTATTTTTGATTTACTAATTGGAAAAAGTGACTTTTGTGTTAATTTGGGATTCAGTGTCAAGAGTTCTGATGGCTTTGAAAAAGATCTTTCTTTTTTCTTTTTTTTAACTATGATTATGGATTTGTGCTTTTTGCAAGCAGGATCTATTGTTGTCAGCCTCTATAAAAGCAGAATTATAACAAATATTTTGGATTTTACAGATGCAGTGTTCAGTGGCTACTAACTAGCATTGAAATAATCACTCCTAGGTTCAAAGCTCAAACCAACCATGTTTTATATTGACATGATAGTTTGATGAACATATATGATTACAAGAGTGTGAGCAATTATCATTCTTTCAATAGTAGATCTCATAAGTAGCATATGAGTGATTCATCTCCAAATCAGTATTCCTCATGCAAAGAATATGCATGGGGGGGGGAGATTTCATTGATAATAATAGATTGTTTGGACTGCTCGTTTCAGTTTTCATGTTTATTTTTTTGTTGTCAGATGAATAATTAATTCACCCAAGCCACATAAACCGATGGCGATTAAAAACAAAAGAAACAGTTCAAAACAAACTTGAAAGTTTAACCAAACTCTCGTTTTGCAAACACCAAATCATCGAGGATTTGTTTGTTTGTTTGATCGATCGTGTGAAATTACAATTTATAAAGATTTCTTTTGTATTTCACAGTATATTGAAAAAGAAATAACAGCATGATAAAATATGTGTGATTATAGTCAACAATTAAGTTTTTTAGTGCGCACTAGCAAAAGGAATAGGCTAGCTGAGTAGAGGCAGATGGTGCAGAGAAAATTGTTCAAAATTCGTATGGTATACAAATAAAGCCTAAAACAAGCTTTATTAGTAGAGGACATTACTTTTTTTTTATTTATAAATCATTTGTGGAAGATAGGAAGGAACAGAAAAAAAAAGTAAATCTCGATTATTATGGAAAGAGGCACAGACTAGAAATATGCAGAGAAACTTGTGGCGTGAGTGAATTTTCTTTTCCCATTAGATAAAAAATATATAAAAAACTAAAAAAAAACTATTCTAATTCCTCCCTCACATCTGCAATGCAATGATGCTATTACAATGTGAGAGAAGCTCATTGCATAAAATGAGTTTTCAAAACAACTTTCCTTACAAAAAATAAATTCTTCACATCCACTGTTTAAAACAGAGAGTAATCTACTGTATACAAAAGATTTACATAAAAAAACTTTTCTTTTTTTTTTTTTTAATGCTTCTCCTCCTGATTGCAATGGTAAACATGTAAGTGAGGGTAAGCAAATTGCACAAAATATTTAT
This sequence comes from Doryteuthis pealeii, assembly GCA_023376005.1. Lineage (NCBI taxonomy): Eukaryota > Metazoa > Mollusca > Cephalopoda > Myopsida > Loliginidae > Doryteuthis > Doryteuthis pealeii. The sequence goes on from CM042140.1 coordinate 51,703,478, forward strand.
GGAACAAGATCATCAAAATTTGTGCTACCTATACGAGCACAAAATTATTGATTCTTGGTCAAAATCTACAAATGAACAATAAAATAAAATAACTTTTTTTTTGTTGTTTTTTTAAATCCAAGATAATGTGTATTATCTAAGAAAAAAAACATTTATAAGCAAAGATAACACTGATGTTCAGTGTTTCATAACAAATGACAAAAAAGGAAAAATAAAAAGGCTAAACCTAATATTGTTCCTTAGGACTGATCCCTTCGATTTGCTTATCACAGAATTTTGTCGTTAATTTCTGTCTTCATGTACGGTGTTTACACTTTGCACAAATAAATTTTGTTTTTTAAAGACAGATTATTTAGAGGGTTATGCTGGTCAACAAGACAGGTTGGTCAAAATTTTCTTTACTTGACCAAGAGATCAAAGTATAATGAAGGAACAATTGCAGTTTATTTTCCTCTTCTGAATGTTTAATTGACATTGCCAAACATACAGTGTCATTTAACAAAAAAAAAAAAAAAGATTTATAACTGATCCTCACTTCACATTGCAAATATTTATTTCATAAAAATGATATTACTGACTTGTGAAGGAAAAACTACAAAAAAAAAATCAAGAAAAAAAAAAGACTGAAAAATTTATTAAATTGAAACAGTTACAATATCTGAGCAACAATGAAAAGAAAAACAATTTTTTGTGAAACTCAGATGAAACACTATTTTCTTTGCTAAAAACACTGGGTGTTATTTTGAACTGTAACCCAAATCAAGGAAATTGTTAAATAGTGATATGGGGATGCAAAGATTCGAGGAAAAGAAAGAGAAAAAGTCTGGTTAAAAACCGTTTTCTTTTTAGGAGGGGGAGACAACCCTTGATTTTAAGGGTAGAAAAAAACAAAGCACAAAAAAGACAAGTAGCTGCCTGCATCTGGAAGTCAGGGAAATATCAGTTTTATCATTAGTGGCCAGAACTCTGCTATCTACCTTTAACCATCTTTGTCAACTGCTTTGGTGCAGATGACCAGAGCAAAATAGTAGACGATGAAGTGGAGGTTTCAAAACAGAGTAACACTTTGTCTAGATTTAATAAGACTACTGGCCAGTAAAAAAAAAAAAAAAAAAAAAAATTATATCATGTATCAGCAATGTGTACCTTCAGAATACGCTTCTCTACCATCAACATTATTAGTAAAAATACTGATGATGATAATGACGATTAGGATGATTTAACAATGCAATTTCTAAGCAAAAAGGCATACATTGAGTCATACATTATTTGTAACTGTTGCTTATTTTTTCTTTAGTTTTTTTTTTTAAATATATTTTAAAGGGAAAAAATAAAGATTACATAAGATAAAAAATAAATTTCCTCAAGGGAGACATACACTTTTATTGTGTGTGACTATTTTTCCCAAAGAATTTTCGGCTGATATCAGATGAGGTTAGAAATTGTTTTGTCTTTTTTGCTTTTCTTTGTTTTCTCTTTCAATTTCATCATTTATTCATCTTTAATGGCATTACCTTCTCTGGTATTTTTTGTTCATCTTCCTTCATTGGTTTGATATGAATAAAAAGGAAGAAAGAAAGAAGGAATGTCCCATGCATACACCTACAACTGAGTATGAAATTCAAGTTGTTGCACTATCTAAAGAGAAAGAAGGAAACAAAAAGAGGAAATATTTTGATTAGATAAACATAGGAGGGAAAAAAAGAAAAAAAAGTTGTTTACATGCAACTGATAAAGAAAAGAGAAAAAAATAAATGATATGTAGAAAAGAGATATAAAATAGAAATATAATAAAATTAACAGGAGAGGAAATGACAATAAATGGAGAGAGATTTAAAAACAAAAACAAAAAAAAACAAAGTAAAAATGAATGATTCAATAAAGAAAAGATGGCAAAAAAGAAAAATCGAATGATAGAACGATATGATAGTGTACAAAAAAAAAAGAAACAGAAAAAAGGAAATTTAAAGGAAGAAAAAAGCAAGAGAGCTAAAGATTATATATACATTTATATAATCTCTAGTGCTCTTTTATATATATATATATATATAAAAAGAGAGAGAAATAAGTAAGTCTTCTTATACTGGTTAATTTGGTTTATTTGGCTGAGAAGTGGATTTTATTAAATCTCCAGTCTTGTCCAATTCATATATATATATATATATATATATATATATATATAGCTCTATCATCTAATTATCTACCTGATAAATCTACTTATTCACCTATAATAATTATTGCATATGCATGCATACGCTGTATTTAGTAGAGGACACACACACACAAGACTTCTGGAGAATCACAGCAGAAATGGCAACCAGCTTTTTCCCCTCCCATTTTCCATATTATAACTGGAGTCAAGCAAAATTTTTATTATGCATTTCTTCTAGAATCAAAAGAAATTCTTTATCAAAGAACGTGCAGGAATTTTTCTTTTTTCTTTTTTTTTTTTGACGTTTTTAATATTCCGAAATGGATAAAAAAAATCTTGATATCTTTTTTATTTTTCCTTTTACATACACACAAAATGTTAGGTATATATGTATATGTATATATATATATATATATATATATATATATATATATATATATATATATATAAATTTCAAAGTATTTTTGGCTTGCTTGATTTGCTCATCCCCTCCAAACACAGTCACTTTTAAAGTAAAATTTCATTTTGATTTTTTTTAATTTGGAAAAAAAAAATCATAGGTTGATCCTAACATAAGTTTTTTACTTATTTATTTTTTTGAATATGAATATTATTGTGATGTTTTTCAGGATTTCTTTTTAACCACAATACCCACTCATATCTCTACCAGTAAAATCGATCACTGACATAAATCAACATATAGCAACAAGAGGCAATAAATTTCAACAATTTTTTTTCTTTCTTTCTTTTCAAGCAATTTTTTCTCACAATTAAAAAGAACATTTCAGAAATTTGAAAAGAAAAATTAACTTTAACTTTTCATTTCTGCCCGTATATATATTGTACTCGTTTTTCAAATATTTATTAAAAACTTTTTAGAGATTTTTAAAAATTTTTCTAATTTTTTTTTTACATTTTTTTTTATCCATGATTAACTCCCATAGAGAAAGCAAAAAAAAATTTTCCATAGATTTCTTTTTTTTTTTTCCTTTTTTTTTCTTTTTCTGTCATCTTTCAAGGGATTCCCAATTACAGATATGAGTGTTATATGTTGGATGGACATATGGGTGGAAACACATATTTTTATCCAATGACACAAGGGATACACACAAATTTTATTGCACATTGTACGTGCAGTCCTAAAAGTTTTTCTAGATCATTTTCTTTTTCTTTTTCAACAAGAATTCTAACATTCAATCAGCCTCTCCAACATTTTCAACTTTTCCCTTTTTTTTTTAAAAAACTTTCCTTTCATTGCTTATATTTTCCAACAGATCGTTTCCCACACTACCAAATATTTCTAACCATATAAAGAGAGAGAAGCCATTATTGTTATTATTATTATTACTCGCTGAATATTTTTGCACGTTTTTGTTTTCCCTTTTTTTGTTTTGTTTTTTTGTTTTTTTTGTTTGTTTTTCGTTTTTTGCAGTAATTCATTCTGGTTTAGCCGTTTTGTTTTTCATGATGGTGTGCCTGGATGGTCTCTCTTAAATCAAGGTTCTTTCCCTCACAGTCAAAGTTGAAACCAAAAAAAGAAAAGATATCAATTCATGCAGAATTAATCTATCTCCTGCCTCGATCTTCACTCAACATCCACCAATACCTCTACGTAGGTAACTGGGAAGTACCCTGTTCTACCATTGACTGATCCCTCAAACCAGTTATCATCAACCTTTTGCTTCAGATCAATTATGTCGCCTTCTTTAAAGCCAAGTTCGCCTTCATTTTCGGGGTCAAAATCATACAAGGCCTTACAGCATGGTTTGGATTTATTTCCTGAAACGAAAAGAAAGAAAAAGGGGAATAGGTAAATTTCAGAGAAAAAACAATTAATTAATACTTATTCCTTTTAACCCCTTCACTGCCAAGTTTGTTTTTTTTTTTTTTTTTTTTTTTTTTTTTTTTTTAAGTTTTAAAATAATGCATGAAACTGACAGTAATGGGGCAATCATGTTAGGTCTATTGTTGTTATTGATTCCCTAATTTTAAAATAAACATATAAACCAACTTCAATCTATCTCAGAATGTTACTTATACCGTTTTCTGTTTCTGTGATGGCATTCACCCTGGGTCTGTTGAGCCGGGCCCCATTCAATGTATTCACTCAATAGAGAAAATTCACAAGCAATCCACATACCCCGTATGCATATCCCAGTCAGGGGAAGGAACTGCACTTGTTTGCTGCAGATTTTCCACAGATGCAGTGACAAGTCCACCAAAAGTCGTTGATTCCTGACGATGATGGAGACACCCTTTGGATTTTCTCCAGAGCCCCTTTAGCCAGGTTGTGGCCCTAATACCACTGGGTGCCAGACCTTTCAGCATTGGGTGACACTTTCCAATCACATCGCTTTGACACAACCAAGTTTACACAGCCCTGCCATGATGAGGAAGGGTTGGACTTTAGAAAGAATGAGCTAGATGGCTGTTGAGCAAAGAGATTCCTTCACCCTTTTATAGGTCTTGTTTTTCATTCTGCAGGGTGTCTAGCCACCCTCCTCACCAGACAAAACCTGTGGGGTTACCGGTGTAGTCGCCAATGATCCGACTCTGAAACAGGTAGTACTGGGTTACATAGTACCAGTAGCACATTGAGTGACCTGACACAGGGTGAATCAAAAGTTTTGCAATATTCTGATATGTGCTAGTTTGCAGCGTGTATATCATGTGACCAAAGCCATTCAAGCTGTGGAAGCTACACCAAGGTTGGTAGTATAGTAGTAGTTAGTGCACTGAGATGTTGTGCATTGCTTCATTCCATGTGTGATTTGAAAATTACACTGATGAATATGCAATGGTTAAATTTTGGAACTTATGCTTTACAAGTTCAAATTGAGCCACAACAGAAGCAACCAAAACTATTTGTTATGCAAAAGGTAAAGGTGCATTTGATCACAGTAACCAGTTTCTCAGTGGGAGTGAAAGGGTTAAATAACAGTAAATACATGATTGACAATAGTTTGAAATAAATAAGGACCCCATTCTTTAATAATAAAGGAAAAAGAGAAGAGAAATGTTTTAAGTGTTGTATCCCCTTGATAGCTAACAAAAAAAAAGGAGCTATTGTCTTTTTCACACACATCAGATTTTTTATTCTTAAATCAGAAATAAACCTAATGAGTGGTTCATCTTAAACTAGGCAGAAGGGGGATCAATTATGGTAAGATGAAAAGAAAGAAAAAAAAGAAGCCATACTAACCAGATTCAACCAAAGAGGAAGAGCTGGGGAAATTGTAGCCACCGCCCGAACTGCTAGAGGTGGCATCGCCGAATCCATCATCGTCATTAAATGGAGATGGTGATGCACTGCGTCGGAAGGAAGTCACGCGTTTCACAACGTGGTCAGATCTCGGACGAGAGGCTGCATCTTCCCGCCTGTAAAGAAAAAAAGAGAAAATTAAAGAATTACTCAAATGAAAAGATTTTTAAATGTACACATTAATAAAACTTAAGATTTAGGACAATCATTGCAAATCAAACCAGTAACCTAAAAAGTTAACTAAACTTCTATCAAAAATAAGATGAATATATTTACCGACTAAATAAAGTTCCTTCACAAAAAGAAATTTACAATTTTTCCATTCAAGTTTTGAATTTCTTTTCTTTTTTTAAAAATTTATTGTAAGTTTATATTCCATGTATTTTTGTTAGGCCTATTCTTGTTATTAATTCAACAAATTTTAAAATGAAAAATATAAAATTGACTATAATTTATCATGGTACCCATAATTTATTTTACCTCGATTACCAGATCAGAGTCCAAGGCACCTAATCCAGGTAAGTGATTAATTATTATATATGTAATCAACAGAATTTCCACAGGTACAGCCTGTATTTTATAAAAAGGATCAAAAATAGAAGGTATATAAGTGTTTGTCCGTAATTAAAACAAAATATAAATGGGTCAAAACCAGAGATGACCAAAATGTATATATAGTAAAAGTAAAGTAGTTAGGGTGGCATAAAGTCCATATCAGCCAGACAGTGCTGCTCATACGCTGAGTTGGTGAGGGCTGGTATCAAACCCAGAACCTTGTGGTTCCTAGTTCGACGTTCTACCAACTAAGCTAAACCAGTCTCAGAGATTTTTACCAATCAATTTACAATTTATGCTCATACACTATGGAGTTGGGCTTTATTTATTCCTTGTGAATGTTTGCAGTTTTGTACTTTTTTTGAATACTTTGTGTTTTTCAGTTTACCCATCCTAATAGAAAAGAAAATGAACAAAAGAAAATCCAAAATTGGTAATAGACATGAAATCAATTAATAATAAAAGTCTCATTAAGGGATTGGAAACTTATCTTGTTTTTATTTTAAATCAATAAATCATATAAAAATGTTAAATATATTTATATGAAATTTTTATGAAAATTAATGGTAATACATGAATAGTGTAGGGATATAAAAAAAATAATTGTCTTTTCTTGATTCATCTAATGTCCATAGTGAGGCGAACTGAGAATCCTTTATCTTATTCTTTTGATTCATATTCTTTGACCAGATAAGACCTAACTTTGGTCTCTGCTCTTAGACATAAGACTTTGTCTCCAACTCCAGCCAGGCACTTTATTTCACCTCACCACTGAAATGAAAAACCACCAAAGTCAAGTAAGACATTTATATAAACCATTTTTGTACCTTCTTTTATACACTGCTTGTCATGAAATATTGTGTACATTTCAATTGTTGGGACACTTTTTAAAATTATTCTAATACTTCTTACATGTTCTTATATGTATGTATTAACTTTTCTATATATGTTTATACTAGTTTATCTCTTTCATTAAGACAACCAGACTCTTAGCATAAATTTTCAAGATTGGGAAAGAACGGCTATGAATCGTTCAGCCTGGAGGAGATTCATTTATGGTGGCTGTATAAGATTTGAAGCAATGCAACTCGAGCACTCTATCCCGAAGCAGGCTCTACGTAAGTGGCACAAGTCAGACATCCTGGATACATTACCTACATTCAAGCCTAACCATATAAATAATATGTGTGTGTGTGGCAGGGATTGCCTATCACAGGCTGGTCTCTTGTGTCATATGCAGTCCTATGGTGAGGGATGACCACATGAAAAATATATGTGTGCATGAGCAAGGGGTTTCACGTCTTTTATGCAACAGAGCGTGTAAAAGTAAAGTTGGACTTCTAAGCCACTTGTGTGCTCACAACCGTATTTTGTAGAAATGGCGTTCTTCTGTGAAAAAGTGGCAATCACCATCTCTTTCCTTTCTATTTGTTCAGTGTTAGTTATCAATGCTAATATTGGACTTTGGTGAGTAGGGACATCACTAAATATCTTCCTTAGCACTAAATACTAGTAACATTCCAATAACTAGGAAGGTATTCTGATAGTTGTATGGTGAATCCAAACTTGTGTGTAAAAAATAATTGATGCATACAATGCGAGAAGTTGGCCACTTGTGCTTTAGCTTTTGTGGTGTCATTCTTTGGTCTTTCAAGAATAGATCTGTGTCTGGATCTAGAGACAGACCTAGGCAATGTTATTTGGAAGAAACGGCAGTTGCTAATACAGCAAGTCTCTCCTCTTCACACCAGAGATCAGTATATAGTAATAGATATGTATACAAGCTCAGACAGCATAATAGATTTTTCAGATTTTAACATTTGGCAAGAAAATGGTCAAAAAGAAAATAAAAAAAACAAATGATAACATACTTATATTCCAGAGTTTCACAAAGGTGCTCCAGAATAGTTGTAGATTCCCTATGGTAATTAGTAATTGCTTCAACGAAAGCCTGTAACTGGGTAATTTGTTCCACCTGCAGAAAGAATAAAAAGATAAATCATGCAATTAATATTTTCATAACATGAAAAGTTACAAGTTACAAGAAACAATCTTTAAAAATAAAGACACACATAAGTGGCCATAACAGCAAACAAGAGATTTTAAGACAGAACTACATATCTCATCATCAAGACATGCCAACAGCATAGATTCTCTTGACTCTCTCACCATCCACCCCTATCAGCCATCGCTCTTGGCAAGTCAATCAACGCTGGTGTGTCCATGTGTAGGAGTTTACAGAAGAACATTGCTTATGAATTAATCCTTTTTCATTTTACTTGGATGGTTTGTGTGATGGGAGGTAAGTGACCATACAAATACTGTTTTGTTGGCTGCTGCTTCCAGGTTTTGTTCAAAATAACATGCAGCATTCTTAAGTATCTAGATTTTTTCTATTAGCATTTTCTTAGAGTTTAAAATGGTGTTGTCTTCTTTTTACTTGAAATGTTTGTATTCACCATACCTGTATAAGTTTATTACTTGATAATCGAGGTGACCTGCAAGGAAAATGCTGATGAGGTTGGACAGTTTTGTCACTGCTCTCCTGTTTGTGGGAGCACCCCCCCCTCCCACATTAAACACTACCTTATGTCTCATTTAAGGTAATGAATGTAGCGAATACAAACTAACAGTGATGATAAGGATTTGAACAAAGAAAACAAAAAATAAAGGTAATAATTATACAAACAATAAAAACTGGCCATAACCTCCTAACCCATCCCCCCATCATCCACTCAAATTAAAAGAAAAAAAAAAATTTTTTTTTTTTAAATAGGATCTTTTGCTTCTTATTTTTTATCATTGAACATGGTTGGACTTTTTTGTTGTACAAAATTTCTAGCATCTGTAATCTTATTAAGAACATTTTACAATGGCAGTTACAAAACTTTTGAAATATAACAAAAGAAAATATACTGTAATTATTCATGCATAATATGCAAGTTTTTTGGGTTTTTTCTTCAGATTTTTAAGCCTAAAAACCACTAGTATATATTATATACAAAAACTAAATATCTACTTATAGTCCAAACTAACTAATGTGTAACAAACACTTCTGTTTTATACCACTACAAAGAAATAAGTACTGGAATGTCAGTTTGTTTATAATTTGTTTCTTCTACTGTGAATTTACTTTCACCAAAAGTTTGGGTTATTTCCTATAAGTCTAACATAATCAAAGGGAAACCACTCTTGACTGATAATTTATTTATTTATTTATTTATTGATCTATCAGGAAAAAAGGAAGATGGAGTTAGGGTTTAGGGTTAGTTTAATGAGAAAATAAATAAATAATTTATCAGTCAAGAGTTGTTCCCCTTTGATCATGTTAGACTTATAGGAAATAACCAGTTTGTTACATTTTCATGTGAATATATCTTTATCTTTGGTCTAAATACGGAGTAAATTTTAGGTTTCAAAATATTATATAAACTATATAAATTCTCCCTTGTATCAATTGAGTTACATATCAATCCCATAATCCAGGTCTGTCTTTTTTTTTTTTTTTGCCTGTGTTCTTTAAACAGTAAAGATGTGCTTTTTAGCCTCTGTTCTTTGAACAGTAAAAGACATGTCTCCTGAATGGCTATCAAATTGATGATCAAGCTCAAGTAAGCTTTTTACCATTTTTGTACCCCCCTTCATTCATAGAACAATGTGTGCATATTTTATCTATTGAAACACATTTGTGTATTCTTTGTCAATACTCCTTATATGCATATTATGTATGTATTAAATGTTTCTGTGTAAATGAAATTATATTGTCTTTCCTTCCGTTTATTCAGTGTTAGTACATAATTGGATATGTTAATATTGGACCTTAGTGAGTGAGAAGCAGACTAAATATCCTCCCTAGCACCAGTCAACCCAATGACTTCATTTGGAAATATGAAGCCTTGTAAAGAAAAAACAGGCAAATTTGTCTTGAATGGCAATTTACAGTTTAAGAGATTTAATTTTAACTAAAAGCTGTTGAATTCTTACCTGTAAAAGCTATGAAAAAAAATAGTATGAGCTCTCTAAGTAACCATAACATATATACCTAAGGAATCGGACTAATGAAAAATCAGTTGGGATTTCGCTCCCGGCTAGAAGTAGTTGCTAAGTCTAGCCACACTGGGGAGATATGATACATCGAAACACAGTGTCTGTGGAAGACTATTATATATGCTCCTAAATGGTAGAGGTCTTTGGAAGGGAATTTAACTGATGTTCACCATGTTAGCATAAGCAAGGCTCTCTGCTATTTACAGATATGAGCTCTTTAAGTGACTATAACATATATACCTTTGTATGTAAGTAAGTAAAGTCGTCGGGGCGGCCTAAATGTCGGTATCAGCCAATCAGCGAGGGAGTCTATCCCCTTTTCACTAGTGCTAGACCAAGGAGATTGTTTTTGCGTCTGAGGTGGAGCACCACACCTACCATCAGCTCCTTACTTTACCGCACAGATCACTGTGCTACTCATACACTGAGTTGGCGAGGGCCGGAATTGAACTAGGTTTCTAGCCAAATGCTCTACCGACTGAGCTAACCCGGCCCTTTTGTATGTACTTATCAGTTAAAATTCTGCTTCTGAAGGGTAAAGGAATGAGACTGATGAAAAATCAGTCAGGTTTCACTCCTGGCTAGAAGTAGTTGCTAAGTCTAGCCACACTGAGGAGACGTGATACATCGAAAAACAGTGTCTATGGATGAGTGTAATATATATATATATATATATAAAGTCAATGGAAGAAGAGGACTGAAAAAGAAAGATAGATGGTGTATGATGTTCGTGAAAGAAAAGTTAAAAATAATTATGGTTTTCTGGTTTACTAACACTTATATGGGTTCAAAATATTAATTAGATGGTCAAACTACTTGTTTCTGTTGTTCTAGTAACCTTTCAGCCAGTACATTCTCTGGCCTTCTTCAGGTATTAAGGAAATAGGCTCTTTTTCTGTACCCTTTCTTTGGTAGCACAAATCAAAATTAGTATCAAATAGAACTTTATCCTTTTTTTAAATATCAACAACAGATAAATCATTGTGAACAACAAAAACAAGATGGAGTTCAATTGGGAAAATAATCCTTCTGAAAATTATATACATTAACATGTATAGGTTGCATAAGTGTAATATACTTGTCATTTACTAAGATGAGCCTATTCTGGTATGAGGCCAGAAATATGGGAAACTCAATGAGAATTAGATAATTGTCTGGTAACTTAACAATTTAGCTAACCATTACATCATGTGAGATGCCCAAATTTAATAAGTTAACAGTTAATAACGTCATTTTGTCAAAGAAATGCAGAGTTTTAACTAAGGAATTCATATATTTCAACAAAGACTAAAGGTTCTGTGGGAGTGGGGGTGACTAACAGTGCTGAATTTAGGGATAAAGAGGAAAGAATTTTCTTTTTTTAAATAAGGAAAGGAAAAATTAAAAGAAAAAATGAGAGGAAATGAAAAAACAAAAATATAGAAGAAAAAATTTGGAAAGGAAAGAAAAAATATAAAATGAAAAATAAATGAATAGAAAGAAAAAAATGAGAGGAAATGAAATGAAAGAAAATATATAAAAGAATGAGGAAAAGAAAGACAAAAATATTAAAAAAACAAAAAACAAGGAGAGTTAAAATGCATGTAGAAAAAAATTTAAAAGTTAAAACCAAATAAAAAGAAAACTTACATCATTTTCCAGTAAGTTATACATGGCAGTTTCTGTAATTGCCTTTGTTTCCTCGAACTTTTCTTCTGCCATCTTGAGTTCTTCATCTGCAATCCCGGAACCTTAAAATAAAAAAAGATTTTTAAAATTAACATACACATGCAAACAAGTATCTATCCACAGATCATAAGTCAAGAATCTTTAATAATAATTATAACAACAACAACAATAATGATGATAATAATTCAATAAATAAAATACCTGGTCTTATTTTTTTTTTTTTTGTTCAACAAGAAATGAAGATGAAAAAAGGGGGGAAGGGGGAGGGACAAGGACAAGACATTTGAAGACATAAAAAAAACTTGATCAAACATGTGAGTGGGAGGGTGAGTGTTGAATAATGAGACTGAAGAAGTGACTCATTGTTTATTTTGGCAAGGAATGTTCATTTGGTAGTAAACAGATCTTGTTGTTCTTCAGTCAGTGAGAAGTATTTTAATATGGACGATTACAGATGGCCGTTGAGAGAATGAATCAACATTGGTTTTTCTTGATTAACACTTTTTACAGACATTTTTTTAAATTTTAAAAAGTACAAGAATTACAAGGTGGCCACATATTAAAGAAAAAGGGTTAGGTACAAAACTTTAGGTACAACTTGCAGGAATTGTTGGTAAAACATGCAAACAGAGAATTTGTATCTGACTTCAGTTTAAAATTATATGCAATGATGTGACAACCAAGTTTTGAATGGATGGTGAAGTGGGTTAAAATGATTTGGGATATCAAGAAAACAGATTTTGATAAAAATAAAAAATTGATTTTAATTTAAATAATTTGTACAAAAGAAAATTTATTTTAGGAAGAGAATTGTCATCCTGTTCAACAATCTTTTCTCAACAAGAAAAATGTTCTTATTCATCCATAATAAGAATGTAGTTATCCTTACCCCATTTTTAATCTGGACTAAATATTTTATTTTGAAATTCTCAATAAATTGATTAAATCTAAGTCAATATCAACCTATAAAGGAGTTATTTTCAGGATTAAAAATCTTTGTAATATATTTACAGTATTGGACAAAAATAAAATAAAATAAAATAAATAAATAAAAAGAAAAAAAACTATTCTTTATTATTGCCACAAATTTTGATGAGACTTCAATCACTTAGACACACATAAGAAGTTATTATTTTCAATGATTATTGTTGTCAAAGTTTCCCTATTTGTTGCAAAAAGTTATTTTCTAAAAAGAAAATTCTCAAAAATACCAAAAAATAGGAAATTTCTCAGAATTTTATTTTCCTTGATTTGATATCCTAATTTATGATTAGTCATTTGTCAATGACTTTTCCATACATATTGAACTATTTTGCAATAGCTCTTAAGTAAACTTATCAAACAATGTAATAATTAAATTATCTTCCTGTGGTCGATCCACAGGTCCTGCTAATTGTAAATTAGTGAAAGAATTTTGAGACCACCAGACACTTTTCTCAAAGTGACAAAATAGCTAAACAAGCATTTGGGATATACACGGTAAGAAAACATCAATTGAAATGAAGATTCAAATATGTTCAACCAGCAGATGAAAGATTAAATACTAAATTAACTACTTGATGAATGGTAGTGGAATCAAAAACGTTTTTAATGAAAAAAATAGATGGTGTCTAGAGTGAAGTTTGCAAGATTGTTTAGAAGAATGAATCAAGATTCTGTAAGAATATTTCAACTCATAAAGTTCCCCCAAAAATAATAATAAAGCAGAAATACATTCAAATTTCACTCCAGGGCACAGACATCTTTGCTTAAAGCTATCCTACCATTCCATTATGATGTATAATAGAATAAGCCTCATCCACAAATATTGGGCTTATGGGTTCAAAGGATTAAATCTGAGGAGCAATAATTGTAAACAAATGTATTTTAATAAATTATTAACCCTTTGAGCCTGACACCAGGCTCAAAGGGTTAATAATTTATTAAAAGACAGGTGATTTGTTTGTTTTTCTTTTATTGCATATCAACCTCAGTGGGTAATTTAATGTCGAAAAAGTTTTGAAATAAATTCATTCTTGATGGGTACTCAATTTTTTTTTATAAACCCCTTTTTTGTTTATTTAACCCATAGATAGGACCCTAACAGGTATGACTACTCCAGGTCAGAGTGGACCTGGGAGCAAAGGTGATGAAGGGGTGCTCCACATTCCCCAGACTTCCAGAAGTGGAACCTCACCATCAGAGTTTAACGTCATTCCCAGGACATGAAAACCCCTCAGCCACTGCCTTCTATAGCACATATGATAAAAAAGATTGGGCTTGTCATAAAGGCAATAAGTTTGGGACAATCATATAGGTGCTAGGGCTTGATGTGACCAGCCGATTGATCGGAGGGTGGGGGCTCTCTGAGTGCCCATCTAGCCTAACTAAGGGCCTAAGAGAGTGTTGCATGTCAGGGACTGCTTATCCACCAGGGTTCCATCCTTAGCATCACGGGTCACCACCTATAGCCAACAAGTGACCCCATTGGGAGGAGGGGTACCCCTCTGCAGAGGTGCAGTCGGTGTATTCTAAAGCCCCAGCTAACAGGGTTTATATAGGTGGTACTTTTATTTTTCTCCCTACACCATAGCACTGGATTACCAGTGCTCAAACAGCAATGGGTAAATTTAAGCTCTGGGCTCAAAGGGTTAATGCTGTTTGATTCAGATGTCCAAATATCTTCTTCCCTTTTATTTATCTTATACAGCTGTGTAGCATGGCCTGCAGCAGATGCACTGGCCACTGCACTACCAAAGGCAGTATGTAATGCAAACGTATACAAGGAGGGCACAATGGTTTTGCTGACCAAAACAAACTTCTTCCACTCTTCTGTTAGTAGGCAGCGGCGAGGACTACTGTTTGATATCCAGTTGCGGTAGGCAGAGAAGGAGGAAGGTCATGAAATGTCAGGGGGCATGCTTCGTGGTCACGGTCAATTGACTTAAGTCAACAGATTATCTTTCTGTTTGGCTATCATTTTGGCTTGGAGTAAACTGCTATTTGTTTTGTTTTTATCTAATAGCTGGACCGTCACATTCATTCACAAACTTATCGTAGTGACAAAATGTAGTAAACAGGAATTTCTTTTCTCTTCAACTAATTTATTATCTCAGCAGTTTCTCTTAAAGAGGAAAATCTTATATGTTTGGTTTACTGTAACTTACTTAAGTTGACTTAGCATCTGACCCCAAATTAACTTCCGTTCGTTCCCTACTAGTGCCTCAGCTCGACTCTCCCTAGACTGACTCCCTCAGCTCAACTAACTCAGCCCAACTAACTTCAGACTCCTCAGGGCAGGTGCTTACATACTTTTCTATTTAGAACATTCCATAACCTTCTATAGAATTCTTCCAGATTCTTGAACCCCTGAACATGTGTTCAATCTCATGTCACACCTAAAACATCTGGTGAGCCAGATTAAAGAAACTAATCCCTTTTTCAGTTGCCATTGAACTTCCTTGGTGGAATTATTTATACAATTATTTATAAACAAAAACATAAGATCCTAAGTTAGATCCCATGTCTTTGTTTATTTCTAGCTAGTGATGAGAATTTAATTATCTCCCTGGGATCCTCGGATATCATATTTTTTCAGTTTTTGAAACACCTGCATAGTCAGTATCTAATTAGAATACATCTGTTTATTTGCAACTGTCTATTTCTTCTTCATATTCTCAAATTTCACATCAATATACCATCTCTGTATTAATTTCATGTAAATTTATGCTGTTGAAATAAACATTAAATAAATATTAAAATAGCAAAATACTTTCTTCAGCTTACTATATATATATATAAACATATTGTAAAGAAAATATGAGCAAACAGAAAAATATCAGTAAAATTATCATTTTGCTTTTTACCTTATTCTCTCAACATACAGTGTTTCAAAAGGATGCAACAGCCTTTTAGATAATTTTTTTCAAACAAAAATAAATAAATAAACATTGAAACTAAATTTGATAGCTTAACATCATCAAACTGTTTAGACATCTCTCACACATCTGTAGGATTTATTCACAAAATGTCTCAAAACCTTGGAAAACTACATAGCTGACAAAGGAATGGATGCTCAAATGAGGTTAGCTCATAACATTTTAACTGCTAAACACTTATTTTTGTGTAGTCTGGTCAATATGACTAATATCATAACAGGAAATTTGTGTGCACTTAAACTCTACTCTCTTACCCTTAGGGTTGTGTCCTTATGCAAGTATTATCTGTAAGATACTTTAAACAGTCAAACAAGTAAATGACAGTGATGAGTGAAAAAATGAGTGAAAAGTAAATGGTAAAAAACTATGTTCATCTTCTACAATTGATATGCACATAATGTATAGAAAAGAACCAATCCCAACAAAAACATATTTTCAAATTTTCCATCAGTTGTATATCTGAGTGCAAAAAATATTTTCATCTTAATTTTTAAAAGTAGCATTGTCAACCATTAATTTTGACTAGTACTTTTTTTTTTATCACAACTCACTCAAACCATAAATCTATTACAAGGTATGTATTTACCCAAATCTCCCCACCATGAGCAGAATGGGACACAAGGTCAATTTTTAAGCACATTATTGCAGGTTTGAATTCAGAGTTTTCCTTCTCCTAAACTAGTTACCTAACCAAGGTTAAATGTAATATGCAAATAGCCTTGTACAGGATTTGTACACTGATCGCCATGTCCATTTCCTAGAAAGATAACCATTACATCCTGAGTGCCTTCTAATCTACGACAAGGTCACAATATGGATCAAAAATATTAAAGGAGGAGCTCTCTGTAAGATTCAAACTCATATCCCTTTTACCTCAGAGAAGCTCAATTAAATGTATCCACCACTCTACTAAAAAGTCATGTAAACCTTTTAAGAAACCTTTTTAAACAATATAACCTTTATTTTTTCTCAATCTCTCAAATCATCATAATTGTTTTCTTGTTTTCTTTTATACTAGTAGTATTAGTAGCATCTTTTATTCATTTTATACATTATACATCAACAATTAATTTTTATTAGTATTTTCTTTCATCTTAATTATTAGCTTATTTCTTTTTGTTTTAACACAACTTAATTGCGCTGCCAATCTATAACAAAACAAGTAAATGCTCATTTTGTTCAACACAGCAAATAAATAGAAGATATGTTTTCATTTTACATAAAAATACATATTCCTCCTGTGGAATACCTTTCTAAGCACTCCCACACACAACCACTATCTTAAGTCCCAACCAGTCATCGAGTCTTAAAACCTTAACTAATTCAACTGAAATATCAAAATACAGATGATAGGATTGTATTAATATCCAATCACTAAAGACCAATTTCACATTTATAAAAAAAAGATATATTTTTGTAAAATTATAAATGTAAAGAAGTGTGAGGACAATGAGCAAATTCAAATATTTTCCATAATCAATAAAAAAATTTTTTTAAATAAATGTATTAAAAAAGTTTTTTAATTTAATTTAGTTACTTTTCTGCATTTCAAAAAAATAATTTTAGTTAATTATTTTCACATTACTCCACTTGATATACAAATATAAGTTAAAATTCTACCCACTGGAAAATTTTGACAGTCTTAAACTTACAAAATAAAAAAGGTAACACTTTATCTTCATTTAATTCTAGTTGATAAATAGACTCCTTCTATAACCTCTGACAGTTTTTAACATCTTCTATGTAGTATATATAAAGATATATTTTAAATGTCATAAAAATTACATAAACAATTTTTATACTGAATATTTTTGCTATTCTAAATAATACAGTACCTACTAGTAAGTGTTTGTATAGCTTTAAATCTTGATCCTCCTAAATATGAACGGGTCTACAGAACAGATAAGACATAGCTCAAATAGAAATAGTGCTGTTATGATTGAAGAATTAGCTTAAAAACTGGTTCAACATATTCAATGGTTCAGCATCAGATGGATGAGTGGGTGAATAAATAAGATAAGTCAACAAGTAACAGGAAAGATAAAGTAGACATATATGCGTATTCTTGTGAACACATCTTGTCATTTTTTAACATAGATGGGGCCCTAACAGGTACTACAACTCCTGGAGTGGACCTAGGAGCAATGGTAATGAAGGAGTACTCCACACAGCCCAGATATAATATTTTCACAATCAATAAGTAGTCTATGTTAGTATAACCTAACTGCTACTTATCACTTTTGTTGTCTCAAACTGATTAATTTCCTATGTTCTGAATGAGAATGCATTTGCAAGTGCTAATTTTAGATTCATCATTTTATTAGAAATGATTCTAATTCAAAATTGGAAGCAATGAAATATGTGATGAAGATTAATGACCAGGAAAAAAAGGGGCTAAAAACAAAATAATGTTCAGTAAAACAGATAAATAATAACCCATGAGAAAAAAGTCTTGATGGATGAGTGGGTGAATAAATAAGATAAGTGTAAAGAAAATCCAAGTTACAGCTGAGAGGAGAACGTATTTTTACACCTACACAAAATCAATATCAGACAGTGAATAGAAACAATAACTACTATGATGTATGGTACTATCAGGTGTATTTATATATGCACATATATATTCAGTGCATACAACTATGTGTTTATTATATGTCGTTGTAGAGAGAAGTGTGTTGTGTTCATATATACCTTAATATGTATATTGTCACACAAAAAGAATTAATGAAAATATAAAATTTACCACTTTCAATCCGACACATGATTATCATTTTATGAAGTTCAGTCAGTAGTGTATTCACCTAGGAATCACAAGATCCTGGGTTCAATACCGGTCCTCGCTAACTCAGTGCATGAGTAGTACAGTTTAGATAATCTGATCTGTATAGTAAAGGGGAAAGCTGACAGTAGGTGTGGCATTCTACCTCAGAAAAAAACAAAAACAATCTCCCTGGTTTAGCGTTAACTAAAAAGGGATAGACTTGTCTTGGCTGATACCAACAATGGGCCACTCCACTGACTTTACTGTTAAGATCACCGAGAATACTTAAAAGAGTCCTGGTAACCTGAGGAGACTTCATGTCACTCAAACTTCAATGAAAAACCACCAGTTACAACTGGTGTGAAAAATTCACAAGGAGTAAAAAGAATTTTATTAAAGGATTTATCATTAAAGGATTTATCATTTTAAATTTTTTTGTTTACTTTTTAAATGTTTGTTATTGCCAGAAATAATACAATGTTTTGGCAAAAGTGAGATCCATATGAATTTCAAAGTTCCAGCCTTCCATTTTCTATTCTGATGCTCTACTGTTAAATAAATGAGATACATCCTGTCATGCAGCTGCAAATTAAAAACATTCCTTATCTCATTTTGACTCTGTACCAGTGCTAAATAAGGAAATCCAGTACCAATTAATTTTATTGAATTAACAGTTTTTATCCAATAAAATTAACCACACCAAACAAACTTGATAATAAAATTAAATCACTCTGAAATTAACTTGATATACATTAAGCTATTTTGGATGTGAAAGGAGTATTTTCTCCATATATAAACTTTATATGCATACTACAGGGAGAATTCCTTTTAGTAGAGAACAATATTTGTCACTCAACATCTAACATTATTGTGGCAACCATTAGCAACATGACAGGGCCCATCCTCACAAATACAAAGAGGTGGAGTGCAAAAATAGATGCTAATGTTTATATATATATATATATAGAGAGAGAGAGAGAGAGAGAGAGAGAGAGAGAGAGGCACACACTTTTTATTCCCTGACAATAGTTCTGTTAATGTTTTCATCAGTATTCCAACTTTCAGCTAAAATAGTGATATATCAATTGTTAACCTTTTTGTCATAACAAAATTATAGTAAGTAAACATTAAATATTAGAATGGGTCACT
Organism: Doryteuthis pealeii; assembly: GCA_023376005.1. Lineage (NCBI taxonomy): Eukaryota > Metazoa > Mollusca > Cephalopoda > Myopsida > Loliginidae > Doryteuthis > Doryteuthis pealeii. Next base: position 51,722,989 of record CM042140.1, read on the forward strand.
TTTTTTTCTTTTTTTTTTCTTTTTTACACACTTATATATTATCAAGTATCTCTATGCTAAAATTGTTTGAATTTACATTACTATCAACAAAATATGAAAACAGTAAAATAAGCCTTAATCTATTAATAATGGAGATTGGGTGTATTTCTGTCTGTAACCAAAACTATGTCACAGCTTATATCACAATCTTCTCAATGATTACATAATCAAGTCTATTAATGAGTATTTGATTTATAGTTAAAAGCGTTAATATATAGAATGAAAACAACCCTGTATTATATACACTCAAAATTTGAGTAGGTAAACTTAAAAATTGTTTTTTTTCTCTCGACCTTTTTTTTAGTAACAAGAAGTTAACTAAAAGTTTACAAATGAATACTTAGGATTTTGTGTAAATTTTATGTGTATAATATTCAAAATAATTATTTAATCACTAATTAATAGATGACCACAACATTTTATTTGAAGGGAACAAAACTAAGTTTCATTTCAAATTGTTTTATTGTTTTTTTTTTACTCCTTTTAATAAATTTGGTGATTTTACTTACTTATGATAAAAACCAACATTCAATATTTAACTCCACCCCACTCAAGCAATATATTTTTAAAATAAATTTTACACTGCCAAGAGGGCATTTCTTCTCTCTCTTTTTTTTTTTTTTTTTTTTTTGCTAGTTTAAAAATAATCATAAAAATACATGAAAGAATTTTTTTTTAAATTGTTTTTGTTTTGTTTTTGTTTTTAATTAGGACTTAAGACAATTCGAAATTATTAAGCACATATACAAAACTACTTAGATTTTTATTTTAAAATTGTTGAATAAAATAACATTAAACGTTTTTTTTTTTTTCTCTTCTAGAAATCAAGGACAGGCAGATAACATCCTAGGCTTTTAAACAGCTCAACTATGATAAAAGGCATCAAGGATTATAACAGAAGTAAATAATTCAATTCAATCAATATATCTATAATTGCAATCAAAATTTGTTTTTAATTGATTCTTTTTTTCAAATCAATACATAACAATTTTAGAATATTGTAAGTATAGATAAAAATAATAGTTTGTACCAAAAATATTTTACAAATACATGCACACATACTTCAATTAGAGTTAGTGAAATATATATATATATATATATATATATATATATATATATATATATATATAAAATAACTGATAAAACAATATGTTGTGAATTTGTGTTTGGATGCTTTGCCAAAACACAAATATATATATATCGAAGTACAGAAAAATACAAAATCCTAAAAGATATTTATATACAGATTTGCACCCTATAACAATGTACAGACATGTTATACATATTGCATGTAACAAGATTACACACACACACATACACACAGGGCACCTCATGTTCATGAAAATAATAATTTCATTGCATCGTTTCTATTATTCATTATTATAATAATTATATATTATCATCATATGCATTCATGCATTATTTAGATGTACATGCATCAATGAAGACAAATTAGACAATGACTGTCAAAGATCACAACCAGAAATAAATGTGAAATACATTTTTCACATGCTGAGATATTTACAATTGGAATGCAGGCATTCTCTTATTTGTGTGTGTGTGTGTGTGTGTGTGTGTGTGTGTATACATATATAAGAATATGAAAAAAAAATATTCAGTGGATGTATTTATTCATAAATGATAATATATGAACATTTAACATCTCAAAATTTCAAGGTCGATCATAACATGAAAACATATTTATGAATACAAAATTTCAGAATTGGTGAATTGAGAGACAAAACGATTTTAATTTTAAAGATTCTAAAATTTTTGTCAAAATATATAATAAACTTAATAGCTTGTTGAATCTAGCATTTCTAACCATAATGATAAATAAAAAATAAAAAAAGTAAAGTCGACAGAGTGGCCTATTGTCGGTATCAACCAGACAACAAGGGAGTCTATCCCCTTTTCACTAGTGCTAGACCAGAAAGATTGGCTGAGGTAGAGCACCACACCTAGCCACTTTACTGCACAGATCTCATTACTCAAGCTGTACTAGTCAGGTGCTAAGTTAGTGAGGGCTGGAACATTACAATTCTTAGGCAAATGTTTTACCGACTGAGCTAAATCAGCCTTTTATAACCATAATACTATCATGAATTATACCTACTTCCTATACTTTCAATATGATTTCTACCCAAAATATTTTCTAAACTTGATTTTAATTGCAAACCACAACAAAGATGCTATTTTATCTAATACAAAACAAATAATAATAATAATAATAATAACAATAATAGCTGAGAGGAAGTGGAAATCAGAGGAAGAATTGAGACCATCCAAACAACAGTATTATTAAGATCAACAAGAATACTCAGAAGAGTCCAGGGGATTTGAGGAGTCTTGTTGTCACTCAGACTCCAGTGAAAGACTATCAGCTTACAGTGAGAAAAACTCAAGGAGTGAAATAATATTAATAATAATAATAATAATAATAATAATAATAATAATAATAATAGATTTTTAAAGTTTTATAAACTACACACATAAACTACACACATTAAAAAGGTGTGGGGGGGGGGCAAATATTTATTAGGTCACTACATTTTGAAAGGAAATACTATTAACAATAACAGAACATCAAGAATGTTTTTAATTAAAATATAATTTTCAGATGAAGCATTATAACAATACTCTCAAAACGAAACATTAAACAGCATATTATCATTCATAAATAAATACATCCTCAGAATATTTTGTTTTCTCATATTTTTCTATTTATGTCATATTTATTTCCATTTTTTTCAAATGTGTGTGTGTTTTCTTTCTTTCTTTCTTCCTTTCATTATTCATGACAGATTTCTGTTAGACTTGTCAGAGAGTGCAACAATACCAAAAAGGTGAAGAAACCATGCAAATGAAAAAATCATTCACAAGTTTAGTCATTTATCATCAAACTCCAAAACATTCTACCCTAAGCCAATTGACCCTTAACAAGAAGAGATTTTTCTTTTCCACCCTTTCCCGCCTTGTCACTTTCATTTGGAAAATATATTTGTAAAGAACAGAGCAATCCGACTGTCAGTTTCTCACCTATGCGATTTTCAAACATGGAAATCACATAGGCAAAATACTGACAGTTACCAACTTTATGTCTTTGCTACCCTAATAGATTTAATCAGGTCAAATGGTTTAGTAATTTCTAAAACTTGTTTCTGGAGCCAAATAGGTTGTTTTTGACCCATTGTATTCTAAAAATATTGATAACTAATTTTTAAGCCGCACACACACACACGTGTGTCTATGCTAATAACTACACAAGACAGCCAATTTCTCAAGATCTAAAAATAAATACATACACAAAACATTTAAAATTTAACACAAACTCTATTGTTTTTTAAAGAACTACTGTGCAAAATATTATCAATATAATAAATGTTAAAAAGCAAAAATAAAACCATTACTTTTACAGATCATTAAAATTCAGTTATTCAGCCTTTTCATACAAGGTCAGTTTTAGAGAAATATGCCTGTTAAATTACAGAATCCAACAAGAGAAATCCTACAAATTAATATGAAATGCCTAAGATTTACCATAAAGAAAATCAGTGGGGATTCTCTATGGTGTAGTGACTGGATTACAACATCACAGTAAGCAAGTTCAAACTCCCATCTCGATATTGCAGTCACTTTTGGAATACCTTTGGGAAAGGTATGAACCCTCTTATCCTCCCAGCTATGGGTTAAATAATACACCAATATTCTTCTACAGGGATGGCTTTGGCATTAGATAACCCACAAAGGTTGATACATTATTAAGCAAAGTAAGCAAAGTAACCAAAGCAAGAAAATCAGAAATCACTATAATATAAAATGACTAATATATTCTTTGATCTTAAACTGGTTAACTCTACTTGGAATAGAAGAAAATGTGTATTTGTGTTATGTAGAAGCGTCACACACACATATATATATATGTGTGTGTGTGTGTGTGTGTGTGTGAATAACCAGGTTAGTTGGTTTAGGAATGATTCTAAACAGGATCTTTTTAAACATCAAAATATTAAAATTGGTATAGTCAATGTACAATAGTTGGGGAATACACATACACATATCTACATGTATATATGCAAGCACACACACACACACACACACACACAACATATATATATATATATATATACACACACATGTATATATGCAGACATATATAGATATACATATTAAATGTATATGGAGATACATGGTATGATGGTTAGTCGTAGTAAATGGACATATCGACCAGAATTCAAATCTTGGATGAGGCTGTTTGCATTTCACATAACGCTATTACTCTTGAAAAAGGTATGAATCCAACTATCATCCCTCCATCTATGGGTAAATAGTAGGGCAGCATGGACTTTTTAACGTTGGCTAGGCAACCAGTCTAGGAGAAGGAAAACTGAATTCAAACCAGTTAAACTCTGACTAATAAATTGACCTTTCATCACATTCTACTTGCAAACATATATATATATATATATATATATATATACACACACAAAAATGTATATATACAAACATACATACATACATACATATATATATATATACATATATATACACAAATGTATATATGCAAACATACATACATACATACATACATATATATATATATACACATATATATAGACAAATGTATATACGCAAACATACATACATACATACATATATATATATATATATATACACATATATATACACAAATGTATATATGCAAACATACATACATACATATATATACATATATATACACAAATGTATATATGCAAACATACATACATACATATATATACACAAATGTATATATGCAAACATACATACATACATATATATTATACATATAATATATATACACAATGTATATATGCATACATACATAATATATAATAATATATATATATATATATATATAATACATATATATACACAAATGTATATATGCAAACATACATACATACATACATATATATATATATATATATATATACATATATATACACAAATGTATATATGCAAACATACATACATACATATATATATATATATATATACATATATATACACAAATGTATATATGCAAACATATACATACATATATATAATATATATATATATATATATATATACATATATATACACAAATGTATATATGCAAACATACATACATATATATATATATATATATATATATATATATATACACAAATGTATAATGCAAACATATATATATATATATATATATATATATATATAATATATAATATACACAAATGTATATATGCAAACATATATAATATAATATATATATATATATACATATATACACAAATGTATATATGCAAACATAATATATTATATATATATATATATACATATAATACACAAATGTATATA
>CM042140.1:51745909-51848409 GCA_023376005.1 Doryteuthis pealeii
TCCAGAACTGGAACCTCACCATCAGATAGAGTTTAACGTCTTACCCAGGACATGAAGACCCTCAGCCCCCGCCTTCTAGCACCCATATGATAAAAAGGTTGGGACAATCATATAGATTCTAGGGCTTGACCTGACCAGCCTAAATCCTAATAACTAATTACAACTATATTTCCATGACAATTATTTACATTATAAATTATTGACCCATTAAATTTTGAATATATGACTCCAAACAGTTGCAGAAATTCCTATTGTTGACTTAAAAAAAAAAAAAAAATTTTAAAAAAGATTCAAAATTGAATTAAAACAACCAGTATGTTGAATGTTCATTACTATTGAAACTTTGTAATGAAAATGAAATAAAAAAGATACTATTTCCTCGAATGATCCAAATAATACAAAATAAAAAAAAGATTTCAGTCAATGAGAAACATTTGGTAATTAACCGAGAAAGAAAATCCAACTTATGAGGGTTGGCTGAAAAATTTATAAGATGACCAAGATACTCTCATGGAATGTGACCAAATGAGGTTTATTTTTCAATATAGTACCTCTTACAATCCACACACTCCTTCTAGTGTTACAGTGCTTGGATCTCATTGGTCAAAAAGATCATCAACAACAGATATGATGTCAGCCTATGAATTTTTTAGCCCACTCCATGTTTGAGGGTATATCCCAAATTATGAATCATTAATCTTTACTAACTAGTCTCATTCATTCATTATTATGATAATATATTTACAAAAAAGAAAAAAAGAAAATATTTTCAGATTCTTTTTCTGAGAAAAAAAAATTAGACATGCTTTTGATTTCAATCTGGTTAGTAATTTCCTTTTTTTTTTTCTGTAAATTCTTAATATTTTATATTAAAAAAAAACAGGGAAAAGTTAAGAATGAATTTAGCAGGAAAAAAATGATGCAGAGGGTAGACAAACACATGGAGAGTTGTGGACATAAGGTGAATTGCACAATGTGTTATGGTGGAAGGCTCCAGTTTAGTAGATTATCAGTCAGTTTCTGTTTTCAATTTGAAAGTATTTTATAAGTAGAGTCAGTTATAATAAAGTGTCATTAGTGATTTTTAGTGACAGTTTTATAGAGTCAGTTTCTATTATTGTCATAATACATGCAATTAGTCAACTGTTAATTTGGATGTTAATATCAAAAACCAAAATGGTCAAGTTCATCTGACAAGCAAAAATTAAGAAAATGAGACACAGAAAAGTCAGTAAGTTTTTTTGTTTTTTTTATATATTAAAGTTTTTGTTTTTTTTAATCAATTAATCTAGTTTTTTTAAAGAAGTAGAAAGCTACTACTGTCAGAATATATAGTAAATGTCTTTCAGTTTTTCATGGATCATGGAGTACATTATGTTGTTTTTTTTAAAAGGCCTTTGTAAAGACAAAAATCAACTAATAACAGTGACTTTTTTATAATAATACTTTTTGTACATACAGTCCACAAATTTATTTTGATATACTGATCTACAAAGATATATTATCATTACTGACAAGTAGATTTGTAGTTTCATCCTGATAATTAAAAGGTAGAGTGCAATTCAATAAGCAAACTTACTATTAGTGATCATTAGGGATACTTTGTAAGCTGTTTAAATTTTTTTTATTTATAGCTTTTGAAGAGTGAGAGTTAGCAATGGCCACACACTTGGAAAATTGATACTACTGACAAAAAATATTAAATTCACAAAGAATTTGTTAATCAATTATAATGAAATGGATATCTCTAAAAAGAATTGGAGAAAAATATGCCCCCCCCCAAAAAAAAAAATTAGGGTGTGTGGATGCTTTACAGCATATGAACCCTTTTCGGGTTATTTAATGCCAAATCAAGTACCTAATTATTGTACCTGTTATTGCTTAAATAGTCACCCATCTAAATATTAAACAAGCTCATCATTGCTTAACTTCAGTGGTTGATTGTTTTGTAAATTTTTAAAATCGAAGTGTATTTAGCATTAAAATATATATACAAGGCATTTCAGAAAAATTGATATCATTTCATAATCTGATATTTAGACCAATTCTCACTGAAATGATCTTAAACAGAATGTGTAGAAACAACTGAAAATTCTATGTTTAATGTTTTATGGGTTTTTTTTTCTTTTCAGTTATAGGAATGTCATTCATTGAAAAAAGAAAAGGTGTTTAAACAGTAAACATAGAATTTTGAGTTGTTTCTACACATTCTGTTAAAATGAGATTTGAATGAGAATTGGTCAAGTTAGATTACAAAATGATATTGATTTTTCTGAAACCCCCTGTACCAATTAAATGAGATCAAATTTTTTAACCCCCCTGCAGATTTTTTTTTTTTTTTTTTTTTTTTTTTTACAAATGCAAACCCAAAATTTTAAAACCCAATACCTTCATTTGTACATAATATTTTTAAAAATCCAATTTTTATCCAATTCTTCTTTTTAATACAAACTTTATAAAAATTGATTAAATTATTACATGTGAAGTTATTCTGTCAATGGTTGTCAATTTTTTTAAAGACAAGTACATGGTCACACTTAGATATAGATTACCAGTCATTATCAAAATAGTGACATTTACAGGTATCACAACAGTTGTCAGACGTGTGCTTCACAAGTGGTTTTCAGAAGGTGTAGTTGTTGTCATCACCAAGTGAGCATACTTATTAATGTCCCTTGCAGATAGCATATCTGTTAATCAGCTTGTCTGATATTAGTGGCTTTTTTTTCCTCCATGCTTGGTGGTCAGAAAGGGTTAGAGTTAAATCAATGTGTAGCAGGAAATGGGATTAGGGTAGAGAAAGCTGTGGTACAAGACATCTCCAATGCCACTCACAAGAAGAGAGAGAGACAGAGAGAGAGAAAAAAAGAAGGGAGTTAAAGATAAGCGATGAAAAAAGATCATCATATCTTACCAGCTGTAAAAGGGGGGAAAAGAAAGAAAACAAATGAATTAATTAAACAATTTTGCAATCAAAATCATTAAGCAAATAACTTTACAATCACTGAAAAGAATTTAGTATCAAAAACACTTTTAGTGACATCGGAAAAACTAACATCATCATCATCATCAAAATAATCATAAAGAAGCACATACAAGTTATTTTTAATATTTCAAACTCTATATAGAGCTGATTGTAGATACACTATTTTTTTTTTTTTTTTTTTTTTTTTTTTTTTGATAAGATGTTTTTGATAAGGTGTTCTTACCATTTCAATGACATACCATATCAGTCCATCTTTACCAATTAATTATACATCAAATATACCGTTATGAGTGAAACCTGAAACTGAAATACCCTCATCTAACTGTTCTATTCTGGACTCTTTGGCCCTCAGAGATACTCAATATTTTAAATAAATGAATAATGAATCAAGCAGAAAATACATTTAGACTTTACTCCCGAGTGTAAACATATTTGTTTAATGCTATCCTGTTGTTCCATAAAAAGAAATGTTATGAATGGTTACTATATCAAGTTTTTCCTAAGTCGATACGAATCCTGAATTATCAGATTTATGGTGTACAGTAAAATAATAATGCTCAGCCAGAAATATTGGACTTATGGGTTCAAAGGGTTAAGCACCCAGGTACTTTATTTTAATCTAAACATAACCAAGCAAAATATAGATCCTGATACATTGAACCATGATCAGCTGATCAGTTCAAATTTTATCAGAATTTTACTTATACTGTGTTTATTTATATATTTTATAAAATGTTGATACATAAAATCTAAATTTTCTTGATTTCAGACAACTTCTTTCTTTTTTTTTTTTTAAATAATTATTCTTACAATTATAAGCAAAAGGATAGATTCATAAATAAATCTTAAATGGTTAATAACAAAAATATTAAATAAACATTTCCTTCATTAATAAAACCGTTAAGTTTCTCACATTATAATTTTTTTTTTAATGACTAAACTATCTTTGCAAATCTGATGGTCAATTTGTCTTATTGAATTGAGAACATTAAATGTTTTATTGCTAATAAATTATAAACCCATTAAAATCAGTTACCAATTCAAACTTTTTTCTTGACATTGCTAATTCTTGATCTGTTGGTTAAATTTGATTTTTGTTCTAATTTTGAAAATCTTTAAACAGACTATTAAATTATGATAGTGAACTTAATGAAAAAAAACAAACAAATTGATTACTTTAAACATTGATCCTTTGAATACAGATTGGGAATGATCAATCTTCACATGAATTTAAAACTAAAATGGCATATTCTTTCAACTAGATATAAATTAGTCCAGATCAAATGAGCAGTACGGGTAAACCAAAGCCAAACATTTTTTTAAACCTTATTTTTCTCATGCAGGTATCATTGGGGAACAAAAAAAAGGTTTTGGTAAATGAGCCAGGCTTGGACCCATTTACCAAAACTTTTCTTGTTCTCTAATAATACCTGCATCAGAAAAATAAGGTCTAAAACATTTTGGATTTGAGTGATTCTTTACTCTGCTTTTAACCTGGACTATGAAGTAAATCAACATTATTTGTGTGAGAGATTCTAATGTAGAATTGAAACTAAAATGGTAAAATCTAAAAAAAAAATTATTTTTTTTTTTAATAAAAGTAAAAAATGAACTGAGTGAACTTTACATATATTTACATACTTCTGTACAACTGGTTAACATCACTCACATCTCTGCTGATAGTTATAAATTAGGTTCTGTCAATTAGATATTCGGGTTTTGTTCACAAAGCTGAAACAGATTGGTCAACTACAAGGGAAACAATTTTTGACTCGATTACTTGCCTGTATACGTAATATTATTTTTAAAAGATAATTTTTTTATTTTACCAGTTTCTCTATCCTGACCTCACATCTTTTCTGTGTAGGTGTGTTGATTGCTATCAAAATCTTTCATAATTTAAAAAAAAATATATAATTTCATGCTATAGGGTAGGCAATTTTTATATGCAAAAGCAATGAAGTATATCATCCTCACAATGTCACCTGATGATGATTGGAAAACAAAAAATAAAAATAACATTTCAATTTGGTCCATGTGTTAGTAATCAGTCAAGATCTTTGATGACAACTTAACAACATTCAGTCTCATAAAACAGATCACACATAGCAAACACAAGAATGCAAACTACAATAAAATAATAACCACTTTCAACCCAACAATTTATTTGCTACATACGTTCACATATCAAAATGGCTTAACAATTTAACTAGTTTATCTTTGGCATTAAACAGAAACCCCCAACCCTGAAAATTACCAGACCCGACCCAGAGGCCACTAATGGTATGTGAATGTTGACAAAAATCAATAACACATGTTCTCAGCACACTCGGTAATTTGTTCATTAAACCAACATCTGCATGTTAGTTAATTCTTCTATTTCAATGAAGATTCAATTGATAAAACTTTCACCATAAACTCCATTCTCCCCAGAATTCTTGCAAACTCCCACAGTGCATCCAGAATCAATTATTAACAGCAATTCACACACAAAAAAAGAATTTTTAACAGCTGAGAAATTGAACAAAACAAAACATATTCAATTAAATTTTGTTACTCATTTTCAAAGCATGCTTTGAATTTTAAAAATTAAATAAAAAATAGATACCTTATTTACCATCAAAATATTGCTATATAAATCCATTTATTATAGCGAATTAATAGTTTATCAAGATGATATTGAATAGGCACTGAACTAAGAAGCAACAACCAGGTTTTGGGTTCAATCCTTATAACCAAGTGGCTAATTTGTTCATTTCATTTCAAACATTTCTCTTCTAGCTTATTCAAATCATTAATAAATAAATTAAGCATAAAAAATAGCTAAAAATTAATTAAGCATAATAAGTAGCAAATTAGAGATTTAATTTAAAAACTTGATTTTGTTATTGGGAATGAAATAATGGATTTAATATTCAATCCTTAAATGACTAAAAAAAAAGTTTTTGAGTAATGAAAGTAAATGAAAAACACTGAGGAAGCTATTTTATTTTTTAAGTTATGAAGTAATAAAAAGAAGGATGTAGAGTAACTTCTCTATAATTCATATATTAGTTAAGCTTTAAATACAAACTCACATGAATGCAAAATCATCATTCAAAGACCAATTCTATTTGTAAGAAGGAAAGTTGGGATAAAATGTTGCTCTTTAAAATAAAACACTAGATAACTCACTGTTAATTAACAAGGATTATTTTAACAGCATGAAAAATGATTTACAAATATAAAGCTTTGGATTTTAAACTTAGTTTTACAGAATTTTGTGTGGAATTTACACACACACACACACAAAATTGACAAAGTCAATTTCTTAAATGGAGTTTCAAAGATTTGAATTCAGAGTTTTCCTTCTCCTTGCTAAACCAAGGTTAAAGAGCCCAGTCAGCCCTACTGTTTACCCATAACTAGAGGGAGAATACTTGGATTCATATTTTTCCCAATGCTTCATCTAGGATTTGAACTCGGGTCTCCAAGTGCATGTCCTATGAAGATAACCATTACACCATCTCGTGGTATTTACATATACAAGATGTAAAAATTTAATTCTCGAAATGGCCATGTGAAAGCAGAGGTTTTTTTTTTTTTAACCAGTCACTATTGACTGGTGTCATGTTCAAGTATTCCCTTTGTTAAGCTATTAACTTTGTGAAATGAGTACCATCATTTCACAAAGTTAATAATTTCTGGAACATTCTTGGAACTTGTTTTCTGGAATACTTTTCTGTACAGTTGTCACATGTTTCTAGATATCAGTGTTATTAGCAAATTTTTGTCCTTTTCAATCTTAGAAATAGCCAAAAATTACAAGAAGTTAAATTTGATAAATAAGGTAGATGATCCATTTTTGGTAATGGATTTCTTAGCCAGGAACTTGCAAATTCCTAACGCAGGAGCATTGTGATGGTGAAGAATCCTGTTTTCAGGCTAGAGTTTGGATCTTTTCCTCTGAACCAATTCTGATAATCCATTCAGCAATTCTAAATAAACATGTTAACTAACAGTTTGTCTTTGTGCTAAGAAGTTGTCATCGGGGTGGCCTAAAGTCAGTATCAGCCAGACAGCTAGAGAGTCTATTCCCTTTTCATTAGTACTAGATCTAGGAGATCGTTTGTGCCTCTGAGGTGGAGTGCCCCACCTACCATCAGCCCCATACTTTACCACACAGATCCCTGTGCTACACATATGCTGAGTTAGTGCGGTCCGGTATCGAAACAGGAACCTTGTGGTTCCTAGGCAGACGCTCTAGTGACTGAGCTAAACCGGCCCCCTTTATGATTTAAAAAAAAACACACACACAAGCATGCTCTTGGAGTGTGAGCATGTTGTGTGCTTTTTTTCAACTGTGGTGAATTCTTTGTTTTCTACTGCAAGTTCTGGCATTTTATTTCCAGGTCATATTGAAAAAACTGTTTCATCATCAATAAAGACTCAGTCAAAGATCTTTACAGTATTCAAAAAGATCAGATGAAACATGAAACCAATGTTATTTCTACACACATCAATCATGATTAGAGTTATCATCTTTGAGGAAATTTTGCTCATTTCCAAATCCTTACTTAGAATCTGCTATGGGAGGAAATAAAGTCAATGCTAGTAATAAAAAAAATTCACTCTGCATCAAAAGTTAACCCCCTCAATTCTCTATATTTAGCCAATCAATAGTCTATCAATAAGAATGTTGTTCACATCTGGCTTGTTTTGGAAAGGTAATTGTATAATCACTTGATTTCTTAGGTTTTCTAACATAGAAAAATTAAGAGGAAGAAAAGAAAGAAAAGGTTTTCTTGTTTTATGTGTAGCTCTTTATTCATCCAAGAAATCAATCTGGTCATAGCAATCCTCTTACTTTAATATCTTGGACAAGAAGAAAAGAGTGTCCACTACACTATCTTAAATTTCTTTTAATCAGTTCTTTTTTTTTTTTTTTCAATGCTATTTACTAATGTAAGTAATGTGAGGTTCAGCTTAAAAGTTCATAGACTGACCAAGATACTCTCATGGAATGTGACCAAATGAGGTTTATATGATTAATATTGATATTCATCATAGAATTAAGTATACAGGCAAACAAACAAAATTATCAATTTTAGCAAATTGAAAGACTTATTGATGTACCCATGTGCACATACACACACATTGAGTAGAGAGAGAAATGATTTTGTGAAAATAATACAAAATCAAAGATCATTTTAAACTATGAAGATGCTTGAGGCATAAAGTTTATCGTCATGGGAAGTGGACTCGGCTACCAAAGTTCAAATCCTAATAAGGCTGTTTGCATTATGCATAGTGCTAATACCCTTCGAAAAGGTATGAATCCAACTATTCAACTTCCAGCTATGGGCAGACTGGGCTCTTGAACCTTGGTATGGCAACCAGTATAGGAGAAGGAAAACTATGAACTCAAACCTGTTGTAGACCTGGAGAAGGATGGGCTCTACCAGGTTATTCCTGCTCAAAACACATTACATACAAGGTGTGTCAAAAAATTATCGAGATTTTTTGTACTTTTTGACACACACTGTATTCTGAAAAAAATGAAAAATAACGTTCCATTCATTCTTCATTTCTATCTTGGTAAATACAGCTTTAAACTTGGTAATTTTTTGACACACCTTGTATTCTGAAAAAAATTACAAGGTGTGTCAAAAAGTACAAAAAATCTTGACACTTTTTTTTTTGACACACCTTGTAAGTAGCACCTCCACAAGCAAACTTTTTTTAAGTCTCTTTCTTTTCTTACCTCTCTTGTGTCCCTCCATTTAAAAAGAGATCTCTAACATCTCTATTCTAACGTCACTATATTTTATGAGTGTCTGTAGGCAACACAAAAAACAATGTTTCATTTGTAAGTGATGATCATCAATGCAAAATGCTAACCCCACTGATCAGAAACATAGAGCAAATTTATTTGGGCAACAAGAGAGAAACTAATATCTAATTCATAGAAGGGAGATTCAGAACTTTTATTACACAATCATGTATGAACTTGTGTTGGCCTTTAATCGTACTTCTGATTTACAAAAACACTCAGTTGAGATGTAAATATTGTAGCAGGAAAGCATACATGTCAAGTCCTGCATATATCCAGTCAGGTTTCAGATATACATAAATATCTACACTATCACAGAAACTTTATCTTTGTGTCTCATTTTATATATATTACACACACACACAGACTTTTCACAATACATATACCTATGTGGAGGCACATGGTGTAATGGTTACCATCATAGGAAATGAAATCAGTGGCTTGAGTTCAAATCATGGATTAGATCGTTTGCATTTCACTTTCTGCTGATGCCCTTGAGAAAGGTATGAATCTGTTCTCCTTCTAGCTATGGGCTAAATATGGCAGACTGGGTTCTTTAATCATGTTTAGCCAACCAGCCTAAGAGAAGGAATACTGAATTCAAACTGGCATTACTCCAGTTAAAAAAAATTGACCTTGTGTCACATCCTGCCAGTGATGGAAGTGTTGGGTAAATACATACATATACCTATGTATACTGCTCTTTTGTCAGTGTATAAGGACAAAAGTAAGTGAATAAGTAAGTGTGAATATTAAATGATATACATGTACATTGTACCTCTATGTGTATTATTGTTATGGTTTAAACAATATTATTCATATTATATTCATTATTATAATAATAATAATATCCTTTCAGCTAGTATATTAGGTCTGAGACCTGTCAGCTGTTCCTTATAAACATTCATCTTAATTCCACAGAATATTTATACTCTTTCCGCAGATTATCTAACATTGCCTTAAAGGAGTTTAGAGATGGGGCATTCACTATTGATGATGGTAGTTTATTCCATGTATTGACCACTCTGTTACTAAAATAATTTTGTCTTGCATTTACTTTATTGATTTCATGATTAGGTGAAAATCTTTGGATTAAACACAAAGCCAGCATCAGCAATATAAATGAAGGCAGTTGGATTGTTGTCTGAAAGTCGCTAGGAAACATTACTTAGGCCGGATCTTTCATCATAGATGAATAATGGTAAATCACTGACTCTGTAAATGAACAGCAACTTATTTTATCTTAAAAAAAAAGGGAAAGGGGAACCTCCTCTCCAAGAGCACTTTGAAATTTACGC
This sequence comes from Doryteuthis pealeii, assembly GCA_023376005.1. Classification (NCBI taxonomy): domain Eukaryota; kingdom Metazoa; phylum Mollusca; class Cephalopoda; order Myopsida; family Loliginidae; genus Doryteuthis; species Doryteuthis pealeii. The sequence goes on from CM042140.1 coordinate 51,756,006, forward strand.
ATTACAGGTTTATATGCTCTTATGCATACATCTAACAACTCCTATTAAGTTCATTTTTGCTTAATGATTTCTTCAGGTTATTGTTTTCCACCTTTCAATATTTTTTTATAAATCAGTTCTTCCAAATCAAGTTTTATATAACAATGCATGTGGTGGTGTAATGTTTACTGTTATAGGAAATGGACATGACGAGACAAGTTCAAATCCTGGACAAGGCTGTTTGCATTCAACATAGTGTTAATAACCTTGAAAAAGGTATGAATTCAACTATTCTCCCTTCAGCTATTAGTAAATAGTAGGGCAGGCTGGGCTCTTTAACCTTGATTAGGCAACTAGCCAGGAAGAAAGAAAACTCAGAATTCAAACCTGTTAAAATCTGTTTAAGAAATTGACCTTGTGTGGAGGGATTTGGTGTGTGTGTGTGTGTGTGTGTGTGTGTGTGTGTGAATAACAATGCTTATATGGATCCTGCAGCAAAAATAGTTTCCTTTTGTACTCATGGGAGATGACAAATCAGTAATTAGGAAAATTACCATGAAACTTTTTTCCTATATATCAAAATACACAGCAATTTTATTAGAAATGAAATGCAAAAAAAAAAAAAAGGATGAAGATATAAAAAGTTTTTGATTTTCAAACTTTTTTTTCCTGGGTTAATTAAGTGGATTTTTGAATAATTATCTAAAACAACAAAATCATAAACAACTGATGAAATATGATAATTGCATTTTGAGAGGGGTGTTGGCTTCTAAATATTAAAAAAAAAAAAAAATACTTCTGTAATAAGTAATTGAGAGTTACTTCCCCTGTTTTATTATTTGTGTAAATCCTTAGCTTTCTGAAAGTATATTAACTCCCAAGAATCTGCAACTGTATTCTTAGTAGAATAAAGCTTTCTCAAGTCCAACCTTGTGTGTTCATTCATTATTACAACTTCATAATAAATAACTACAGCGATTTATATCATAAAATCATGTGGGAAAAATGAAAACTGGTAAATTAATAATCTAAAAGATATTGGAACAGAATTATTATTGTATGTATGAAAAATATGAAAAAGATTAGATATCTTGATTTTATATAGGTTTCTTAGTCATTCAAGAATAGGTGGCACCCAGTTGGGGGAGCAATGATTAATGAGCTTGTCTAGCTAACTTTTATTACTAGTAATGAGTTTGATCCTCACTTTATGCCACCACATTTGTGACCTTATACTAAAAAATTAAGCTAATCTTAATAAATGACTATTGGGCATCTTGCATTGTATTGTTGGGAGACAAAATAGAATTGTCTCCCTTTTTACATTAAGGAGTGGCTCTCTCATGTCATGTGTCCTTTTTAGTCACATGATAGGGCAAACTCTAAAATCTCTCTCTTTTACCAACACTAGGTTGGAAGACATTTTTTTGTATCCTCAGAAGTGCTATGCACATGGTGCTTGTCTTTGTTTCCAGGCCTCCCGAAAAATAGTAAGTGGTTTCCACCTATTTGTTGTTTAAACCTTTCTTCATATTCCTCAAACACCTTGTGACTTTTTTGTGGTTTGGGACAGGAACTTGGTTCCCCGTTTGTATATATAATTAAATGTTATATCATATTAATTGACTATTTTTTCCCCCCTATCAAATATTCTGTGTTAGGTTAGCCCCTTTAGGATAACCTAATGCTTTATAAGAATACAGATGTTAGCTACGGTTTAACACCTCACAAATTCTTATAGTATAATAGTATTACTAGTATGTAGTGGGTTTGATTCTTGGAGGGTGCCCTAAACTTCTAGACTTGTGCCAAACAAAGCTAAGCTTAGTATAATCAGAATATGCATCCATACATATGCAAAAGGTAATGTAAACAGGTGAAAAGTATTAGTCTTAAATCTCTTTTGTTTACCATATATCTTTTGGTATGCAGTTACACAACTATAAAATCATTGTATATATAAATGCACAATGAAAAATTCCCTATAACTACTAAGAGAACACAAATTGTAATGTGATATAGGTTAACATATGTTTTAAATGCAGATAAAATGATATTAGTTGCAAACAGTTTCTTATATGAAAAGTGATTTTAATTCCAGCAATGCCAGAAAAATTGCTATTTGTAACTGTATATTTTGATCATTTTCACTGTGATAACATTCAAAGACCAGAGGACGATATGTCAGGCATAGGCCATTTTATTCTAGTTTAAAGCAAAAATATTTTTTTAAAACCAGTAACCTCCAAAATGTTGTAACAATAGAATGCTCATCTTTAAATACACATCACCAAATTCAGGTTATCAGGTTGAAATAATGAATGACAGTTTTCTCAATTTTTCATTTAAAATATCCTGTTAAAATTCCAAAATATTCCATTATTATTATTATTATTATTATTATCATAAAATGTATATTCTTTTAATTCTAATAAAAAAAAGATCCTTCAAAGCTTTGCATATCTAGTTCAATATTATAAGGAGCATCTTTCCCAGTTTATAATATAAAAATAAATTTTAAGAGGTTTAAAAAAATAAAAAATAAAAAAAGGCCTTTTTATCAATCAGATATAAGCAAAATTCAATAAAGCTATGCTATATAATATATATATATATATATATACACACACACACACACACACACACACACAAATCCTGGACATTCTAAGTGCAGTCCGGTGTCTCCTTTGGAATTTTTTTTTCTTACATGAAATAAACATTTTTTGATGGATTCATAGAGGCCAAGATCCTTTTCTTTCTTTCATTTCCAAAAACAAAAGAGTAATAGAAAATATTATATTCAAGAATATTATGTTTAGTTTGCAATTCCGCATGTATTCAGCAATCACATTCACCCAGCACAAATTCTAAACAGTATTATGAGGCCAACAATGCCAGATAATGCTTCAAGCCTTAAAGGTTGGCCATTAACAAAGCATTTCATACACAGTGCATCATTAATAAATGCTTTGTTTACCGAGAACGTTTTTAAAAATATATTACTCTTTTAAAAAAATGAAGTTCATCTCTAGTAAATAAGATGGAAGATAATGGGGAGGAGTAAAGAAAAAAGGGAGAGAAAAATAAGCAGGATGTGAGGTATATTTAAATTGGAGAATGACAAGCATTTTTATTTAAAGGAAATTAATAGAAAATACATTTTCCCTCCCATTCTGAAAAGCCATTTTTTTACATTTGATTTATTAATTAAACCCTTTTTACCTTCCTCAACGCCCCCCCCCCATACACCTTAGATATTTTTGGTATCAGTCGCTCTTGGAAATATGTTTTATTAAAGACCACAGACAAGGTTTGTTTTAATAGGTTTTTCTTTTCTTTTCTTTTTACTAATTTGCTCCTGTTTGAGCTTGTATAGAAATTGCCTAACATTTTCAACCTCCATTGGTCAATTTAAAGGGTAAAGTTAAGATGTTTTTTGTTTGTTTTTTTTAATTAGGAAAACTTTCATACATTCCTGACCCCACCAGAAAGTTTTTGTTTTTTGTTTTTTGTTTTTTTAAGAAATTAAAAATTATGTTATGGCATAGCAAATGTTACAAATTAAATTTTAACCAGACATCGTTAGATTTGTGCAAAAAAGGGAAAAATTACTAATAAATTTACAAAATTAAAACTGGCTTTGTGGTCTTTAATAAAGCTTGTGTGTGTATATATATATATATATATATATATATATATATGTGTGTGTGTGTGTGTGTGTGTGTGTGTGTGTGTGTGTGCGCGCGCGCACATATAAAATATGTACACACACACATACACACACAATTAAGATTGTGCTTTTTCTTGCCCAGCTTTAGTCAAATTACTCCAACATTTGTTCATCACTTTTGTTAATCAAAAATACCCCCCACCCCAAATCATTTCCTTCCAAGATGACTACCTTATTTCATCTCTGTCAAGACTGACTATTCCTCATTCAATAATCAATATAAATTAATCATTCTGATTGATTTTGATTTTTCAGTGAATTAAAAAAATAGGGGGAAATGGTTTACAAATGAACAAGAGATTTTTTTGCTTACTTTTGCTAAGATATAAAGCTTATCTTAGCATTATCATTGGAGGTTTTTTTCTGCTCTTACATTAAATAAACTTATTCCACTTCAAACATTACAATCTACATTTCAGTTTTCAGTTAACTTATCTTCATCATCTTTACTTTTTTAAGGATTTTCCAATCAACATTTTTAATTGATATACATATAACTTACCTGATAGACAAGTTAGAAACATGTTGATTTGGAATTTTCAACAAACATAAAGAAAAAGAAAATAGTTTTTTTATTGATTCCGCCCCCCCCCCTTTGAATACTAATTATAAAAACAGGATCAATCTATTTCAATACATAAGCAATCAAATCAATCCACAATTCAACGGAGGGTAATAATTTTCTTTTTAAAATATAAAATACTCAAATTATTATGTTTTAAAAAGGATTATAAATATGTGTACACGCATACATGTGTTTTAGTAATCAATGCAGACATGTGCAGCATTCAGTGTACTATCACAAATGTGACATTAAATATGCAATGAAAACAATGATTGATACATTTTTAAACAATGGATTGTGTTAAATCTGTTTAGTTTTTAGATCTTTTTTTTTTAATGCAATTTGTGAAAAGCAGGGAGAGGGGGTGCCAGGTGATACCAAAATCAGGTATGATTATATAAAATGTTAAAATGGGGGCAACAAAAAAAATGAAAAGAAAATGGTTCAAGATAAAACAGGTTGATTGGATATGAAAGTGAGGCTGGAAAAACTGTGGAAAATTTAAAAATCAAAATTATGTATATGATATCACATTTAATGGGTTTATAGAATATCAAAGTTTGTGAAATGCAAAAACATCAGACTTTATGATCATTGTTATTTTACTCTGCAAAATAAAAGTTATGAATGTTTTAGAAACTACATAAAGTTAAATAATATATATATATATATAATTTGAAGAAGCATTTTTATATGAAAACTATACAATGATACTCCTGAAATTTAAGAGTATTTATTTATATACAAAGACAATGCAATGAAAAGTTTTGATGGAAATCTTGATTGTTCCATATATGAATAAAGAATGATGCAGAAATAGTAGAGAAGAAGGATTAAATTAAATATGTACAGAAGGGAAATAATTTAAAGAAGTGATATTTGTTAACTATATTCTATATAGAAATTTAAGATTAAAGTTTCATTTAAATGTTTAATATCTTATATTAAACATTACATTTTGACAACTTTAAGACAAGATTCAATAATTAGTATGTATGCAAATGTTTTGATAGAGGGTCAGTATAATGCAAAAAGGATTAAAATACCCACAATAAAAATCATATACATGAACAATGTAAAGGAAGATTTATAAAAACAATATTAAATTATGTAAAAGTTATAATGTAAAACTATATATAATATTTGCATAATGCTAAATTTTTAAATATTTATTTAAGAATAAAAGTATTGGTGTCAAACGTTAAAATTATTCAATAAACCATGGTATTCAATGTATTTGTGCAATGTGTAAATAACAAAAGATAGCTGGAGGTCATTTTGGTTATTAAAGATTAATTTTTTCAGAAACAAAAATGTTTGAAAATAATTTCTACATAGATAAAAGATCATGAATGTTACAATATATACATATATGATTTTTATAATTTCTAACAACCTCTACCATACCATCACCATTGTAACCTGAAATACTGACATCAAGATAGACAATAACAACAATATAAACACAGTGTGTGACTACACTACAACATGCAGCAATATAGATCCACTCGGGTTGCCAGCTGAATGGAATAACGAGAAGAAGAAAAAAAAAAATTTTTTTTTTTAAAATAACAATAATAATTATATATATATATATATATCGGTTTAGCTCAGTTGGTAGAGCGTCCAACTAGGAACCACACGGTTTCAGGTTCAGACCGGCCTTCACCAACTCGGCATATGAATAGCACTGGGATCTGTGCTGTAAAGTGATAAGCTGATGGTAGATGCCAAAAAAATCTCCTTGGTCTAGCGTTAGTGAAAAGGGGATAGACCCCTTACTGTCTTGCTGATACCAACGTGGGGCCACCCCAACAACTATATATATATATATATATATATATATATATATATAGCCATGTTCAAGGACAAGGGACATAACTCCTATTTTCTCCTATTTTTTGTGATCATCTCCCTTAGATCGGATCGTTAAAAAAATGTATATGTTAACTCAAAATCGCCATCTTTTACTATCTTGTATGTTTTCACATCCGGGTATTTCGAAGTAAAAGATAAACATGGGATTTCCTATCCAATATCTTAAAAAATATTTATTCTTGGAAGTGTAGCCAAAAAGACTTTTCTCTGTTGCGATTGACATATTTATTTAGACTGGGAGAGAATTCGGCCCATTTTGTCCTCCATACTTGATATTGACGATTTTTTTAAATCTTTAAAAATCTCTGAAAATATGCAGCAATTCATGGCATATTTTTTAACTTAGATTTTTTCAAAGAAAAAATTCAGGGCTATCTTTTGTTAAACTTTCAAGTTAGTCCTGGATGCTGTCAGACATGTAAAATTGACCTTGAAATTTTTAAGGTAGTAAAAAACTCAGTTTAACTTGGATAATTTTTTTTTTTTTTTTTGCATCAATTTAAAGAAAAATATTTTTTTTTTAATGCTACGAAAGAAAAAAACCTGCTACATTATTTATTTTTTGAGTTTTAGGAAAATAACTTTTAAATTCTAAAATCACTTTTTTAGGGTATTGAATTTATATTTTTTTATATATTCTTCAGGATATGATCTGTAAATGTAAAAATTTGGAAATAAATTAACATTTAATCTAAAAATTAATTTAGGATTATTTGTGTCAATTATGGTATGTGATCATAAATGTTCAAGTGGAGAAGTTGTCCAGCATGGATTCAAGAGACAAATGAATTGTCTCCCTGTGATAAAACAACTAACAGCTTTTGTGGAAAAGGGTGGGTCCATTTCTAATCAGCAGGTGGAATAGCGTGATTCAACAACATTTATTAGCCAAGGATGGTGAGTTCAATCCTTGGGAGGATCAGCATAAACAATCTCTACAACAGTCATATGAAAGGTAGAAGACCATGGTTAACAATTTGTAGAGATTTATTATTGTGAAAGTTTTGTTGCTTTAGACTATGATATTAATTTTTTCTGTATTAAATTCCAATGATTAAATAAGCTTTAATATTTCTAAAAAGAAAGCTACAGCAACGAGTTTTGAAATTGCTGATCCTTTGTTTTTTGGGTTTTTTTATATTGCTTCCCCCACACACACAAATTATGATTCATTTGACATAAGTGATCTGTTTTATGTATAGTGTGTATATATATTTACGAACCCCTCAACACGAGCAGGATGCGACACAAGGTCAATTTCTTAAGTGGAGTTTCAACAGGTTTGAATTCAGAGTTTACCATCTCCTAGACTGGTTACCTAGCCATGGTAAAGAGCCCAGTCTGCCTTGCTATTTACCCATAGCTGAAGGGAGAGTAGTTGAATGCATACCTTTCTCAAGGGTATTAGCGCTATGTGAATACAAACAGCTTCATCCAGGAAATCGGGTCAACAAGATCATTTCCTATAACTCTAACCATTACACCACATGCCTCCATATGCATAGTGTGCAATTGTTAATTGTAGAAAGCTTTCAATTTTCAGTTATATTCATAGTGGTGATGCACAAGAACCTGTAATTGGTGATGATAGTAGTGCATCACTGATGACCACCCTCTATGCATTCAAAGAATGTATCTTCAGACTACAGCTTTCAGAATTGAAATCATTAACCATCACTATGACTTAAAAACGAACAAAGAATATAACTGTAAAAACTGTAGTCATGAATGAGAATATTAATCTGGATAAAATTATAGATCCAGAACATTGATACTTCAGCAATTTATTTCAGTGTGAAAAGTTTAGGGTGTTAAAGATTTGAATGGATTTTAAGTTACATATTATCTTTACTTCCGAATAGAGTTGAATTTTATATACTTAAAGTGAAAGAATGTATCATAACATATCATATATATTTACAATGTTTTCTTAGACACAAAGGGTAAAAATAAACCTACATTAACTTAGCTAAAACATTAAAAAGGTTCCCACATTCTCAGCATTTAAAATGATTCAAGATTTAACCACTTAAAGCAAAAAAACATTTAAAATAGCAAATAGATATCTATTAAAAGCATATCAAGTGTATCTTAATCTTTAGGACATTTTTTATCTCAATTATCCAGTTAAAACAACCTATTCAATAGATTAAGCAATAAGCTTACTCGATTAGCAGATTAATTAATTAAAAAGATATATATATATATATATATATACATACATACATACATACACACATATATATATATATATATATATATATATATATATATATATATACACACAGATATAGATACACATTTAATAAATTTGATTCATTTCAATGTTTAAATTGAATATATAAACAAATTAAAATGCAGCCATTATTATGTTATCTAACTTCAGCATTTATTCATTTTGTAATATGAATTATTGTCTATGAAACCAAAGATTTAGCTTCTTTTCTTCAAAGAAATCTCATTTAATTATATAATATATAAATATACAACTAGACTTTTAAATAAAATTTCTATAAAAAAATAATTGCTCATGTTTTTTTAGTAATAATGTTTCTTATTCAAATTTATTAATTTTTTTTCAAGATCTGTTTATTATGTCTAAGAGAAAGTACTAAGTAAAGTCAGCCTAATGTCAATATTAGCTGAACAGCAAGGGAGTCTATCCTCTTTTCGTTTGCACTAGACCAGGGAGATTGTTTTGCTGAGGTGGCATGCCACACCTAGTGCTTTACTGCACACATCAGATTACCCATGCTATGCTAATCATGAACTAAGTTGGTGAGGAGGACTGGTTTCAAACCCAGAACCTTTCAATTCCTAAGTGAATGTTCTACTGATACAATTATTTCATGATTACTTAGTTTTACTTGCGAATATATATTAATATTTAAACAAAGATTAAAACCAGACTATGATCAATAACATGATATTTTAGACTTATATTTTTTTGAAAATACATAAATCTAAATTACCCTGCATTTTTTTTTCCAACTGATAATTGTTAAATGTATCTTGTTTTTTATAGACCACAATTAAAGATGATGAAAATGAAGGCCAGGTAATACACTCATTAGCAAAGATTACAAAGTTGTTAGGAAATAATTATATTTGAATATTAATGTGGTTTCTTTCTTTCTTCTTCTTTTTTTCTTTTTTAATGAACAAAATAAAGAGATGAGTGTCTTACAATAAAAATCATGCTTAGAGGATGAAATGCTGAACACCATATAAAACATGAAGCTTAGGGAATGGAAAATATTCACAAAACATACAGACAACATTGAATATCACTTTATGTAGAAAATTAGTCTTTCAAATAAAATTTTTAAAAATATCAAGATTATCTGTTTGTATATTTGTTGTATTTTTTCCCTTAGTTTTTTTTTTCTCTCTTTAAATATGAGTTTCAAATTTAAAATTAACCAATAAGATGATATACAGAAGGCAATTTGAAAACTTATGAGAATTTGGCAGATAATTCCCAAAAGCTGACAACCTGAAACAGATTTTTTTTTTTTTGTGTTTGACATATAAGAAGAAAATGACAAAAGGCAAACAAACCTGGAGACAGTCCTGGGGAGACTTGAAGGTTTAAAAAAAAAAAAAAAAAAAGAAAGAAACAACAGAAAATGTTTTACTGAACTTTATAAACATGTAAAAAAGCAATCATTAAGCAGAACACAGATGACAAATACATGACAAATATCCTCAAAAAACTCCCCCCACACATACAGACAAAATTAAAAGAATATATTCCTAAGTCAGTATAATCTTGCATATATCAATTATATTAACAAATGCTAAATTCAACACCATTAAAATTTGGACGTATAAATCAACTCAAACATTTAGACTAAATTGCGCTATTTTATCTAGGTCAAATTATACCATCAGATATTAATATTAATTAGCCTATATAAATATCAAAGGCTTGTTAATTGCTACTAAATTGATGACCATTCAAAAATAGCAATTATTTTGATAAGAAATAAAGTTTGCATTCTTTTATTTCTAAAATCCACTGCACTATGAATTATCTATAACTTACACTTATATAAAAAATAACACCCAGGCACCAGATAGCCATTTTTAAAAAAGTGTACTTTGTTAATTACAATAAAATTCCTGCAGGCACCTCATAGAGTGTAATAGTTAGCAGGCTAGACTAGTTAAACCATACTAATGAGTTCAAGTCTCACTGGGTGCCACATACATCTAGCATTGAGCTATATCCATGCAAAGCTTAGTAAATGACTACAATAAAATTCCCAACTTTCTAAATATATTAATTGCTCCAACCCAAAGTTGAGCATAGGTGTAACAGCTTTTTACTACAACTACTACTACAAGTGTGATATATTTATGGGAGAGTGGCTTGCTCTATTATTCATTTATTCACTTTTTTCCTCATCAACCAGTATGGCATGCCAGTGATGAGACATTATTTTGTAAAGATATCTGGTAATGGAACACATCCCAGAATATGAATTCATCTATTTTCCAAAAAGATTAGAGCTAACTGAACAAAAGCAGTTTTTACCAAAATTTGAATTTAGTTTGCCAGTAATACTACTATATCTCTTTCATCTTTTTACTCAAAATGTACTAATAACTTCTGTTCTCAAACACAATATTAAATAGGTAAGGTTTTTACTATATGAATAGAAATCATTGCATAATACGATCAAGAGATGAAAATGCAGCCATTATTATATCATACTGTACTCGTCAAAATCAGTATCTTTCAGCATTACAATATTTTCTGTCAGTATATATAACTGAGCTCAGTCACAAGGTTCCTGATTCGATACCAGCCCTCAGCATATGAGTAACACAGGGATCTGTGTGGTAATGTGAGGTGCTGATGGTAGATGTGGCACTCCACCTCAGACATCAAAAACAATCTCCTTGGTCTAGTGCTAGAGAAAAGGGGATAGGCTCCCTCACTGTCTGGCTGATACCGACTTTAGGCCACTCCGACAACTTTACTTACTTATATTTAAAAAAGTCATTGCATAACAATATCAAGAGATGAAAATGCTGATGTTAAAGAACTAACGCCATGTCTGTACCATTGGTCAGAAAGAGAGTCCAAATTCTATCAGGTAGTTCATTTGACATTTGTTAATATCAATAATTACATTTAAATGAAACAGGCATCATACAATCAAATAATAGGAAAATAAATTGTGATAAAATCATGAAGAAGCAAATGAACTCTTTCAATGAATGAAACAGAAAAATATGGAAGGAAATTATTAAAGTTGATTAATTTGCATATTCAAATTACTGTACAGAAACAATAATAGACTTATGAAAAACAGATACTAAATTTTAATAAATCAAATCATAAAAGCCTACATTATGAAGCTAGTTTAATTCTTATACATTTATTTGTAAGTTAAAAGTAATAAAAACTACAAATTACAAATAAGGTTTTTACATTAAAATACCCCTGACCATTTTTGTTTTTAATATTCTCATCTTGAATACATCATTCTATTTCTCAAAGTTTGTTTTTATGTTATCATCGAAATTTGGGAGTTGGATTTTTTTATGTTCCAAAAATACAATGAAAATTAAATCTTTTTTTAAAAAAAGTCTGCATTATCATACTAAAAAAATCCATTTAGATTTATACAATATTTATAAAATAAATCAAACTCATACAATTTTATGGTTACTTAATTTATCTTTTAAACTCCTGATAAACATCAATATGCAGACAGTACTAGTACTTTCTCTTTCTTTCTTTCTTACTAGGATATTTTTTAATTTAAAAAAATTAAACTGTTTTGGTCTTCAAATTAAATAGCAGAATTTTAGAACAAAAGAAATACTATCAGATGAATCTCAGATAGAATACCATTGGAGTTTGCTTTGTCATATAAATGCCTATACTATCATAGCCAGAAAGCTGATGCCAAAGAGAAAGAGCTCTCATATCTAATTCACTGCTTTCATTCCCATTTATCCTATAACAATTGTAAAGAAGTAATAGTCATTTTAAGTTGCCTGAGGTTTTTGGATTGAAATAAAATCTGAAATTATAACTTTCTTCTGCATTATACCAATTTCATTGGAGAGCTAATGTTGATTTTAAAAATTCTAACAAAAAGATATTAGTAAAAAAGAATATGTGAAATGATACTAAACAACTTTAACACTCAACCTTGACAAAAAACTTTTTAAAAAATTTTTTTTTAAATATTATCTAAGACTACACAATTCCAAGTATCTTATACTTATCTATCTTTAACTATATTTAAGACAATCTGATAATTTTTCAAAAAGCACTAATATGACAAACAGGTTTAACATACCATTCAAAATCATTTACAAGTTACTTATAATACAATTAATGGTTTTATTAATCTTTAATAGTAATTTCATTGTTTTGTTTTTTTCTTTCTTTCTATATTCTAAGATGAGAAAAGGTTAATCAATATAATGTAAGAGGTCTCCTAAATCTTTGAAATGATAAAAGAGAAACTAGATAATAGCAGAACAAAATCCATTGTTTTATATCACAAAATGGCATGATCTGCATATGTGTGAGTGTGTGTGTGTGTGTGTTTATTCAGTCCCAAAGAGTCAAAACATTTTGACTTTACTGAGTGATCCATCTCTTCTGTTTTTTGTTTTTTTTAAATGAACTCTATCTTATTTTGGAAAATACATACAGATAGGATAAAATATAAGGATTGTGTCTTGGTTTTTATCAAAGGAACATTTCTCTATGTGCTGCCTGTTTTGGATTAGAAATTACACAAGGCAGTGATGACATCATAGAATTATTAAGAAAAAAGAAGGTTAGCAATAATCAAAGAGGAAGGAATTTTCTTTTGTACTGGCCTTATTGACCATATTTAATAGAAAGAGAAACAGGAATCAGGTAAGAAAAGATGGCTGCTGTTTAATTTTGTTTTTGGAAACGATAGGAAGAAAGCAGATTTGGGGAGCAGATTCCACATAAGGGCCAGTCATTGAAAGGTTAAGCTATGATTATATCATTCTATGAACAAATACAATAACAATATAACTATGAGGCAATGATTTATCATTATTCGTGGCAAGTACAACATTTAAACATATAAGAAGGTTCTTAACTTATTTCTAATAGGAAAAGGAATTTTGGTAACACAAAAAAACAGGATAGAAAGCAAGAAAGAAAGAAATGAGTAGGATTATAGGAAATGGTAAATGCTTGTTCCATAATGATTATCAGAAGTTGTAGCAGCAAAAGAAAAGGAAGAAAGAATACATTTCAGGGGCTTTCAACACCTGACAATGGGTAATATTAATCAAGGAAAAATAGAGAGAAATAATAAACCCCTGAAGGTAAACAAAGAAATGATATTAATATGTAGAACAGAAACATGGTGTGTGAAATATAAGCAAATAGAGGTGCAAATTAAAACTGATTTGTTATAGTAGATCAAAAACAAATAAAGAAAATACTAGTTTTCTAGCTATTTTAATAAATAAATCAATAAAAACTCAACCAACCACAAGGACAGATTTAATCAATACAAATGAAACAGTCGATAGATTAGAAAAATATAAATAATTGCCACAGGTTAAAAAGATAATCCTATCAGACTTTAATTTTGGGGGGTTAATTTGTCAAAATTAGAAAGTTATATAAAGATTTTGTTATCTAGCAATAGTTACTACAATTATCATGAGACAGTTTTTCCTTTTTGCTCTGATGACTAATTAATGAGAAAAAAGAAAAGAAAATTATTGCTGTACCATAATATGTAAACGTAGATGGTTTCCCATGACATATTCAATCATCAGGGTGCTGTGTGCCATTTAATCCCCCCATGACATCTCAGAGCAATGGGGATTATTTGGCAGTATCCATTTTCACTCTAAGTAACATGAAATAAGTTATGTTGGGTTATATATTACCAACAAGAACAATCCCTGACCTCATATTATCAAATGCCCAAAATGGATTGCCTGTATACGGATAAAGAACTCCATAGCCAGAGGAAGAAGTATTTATTTACCCACTCCTTCACCATAAACAGGATGTGACACAAAGTCAACTTTTAAGTAGAGTACAACTGGTTTGAATTCAGAGGTTTCCTTTGACTTACGAAAGCTAAAGAACCCAATCTGCCCTACTATTTTCCCCATAACTGGAGGAAGAAAAGATGGATTTATGCTATACATAAGGGCATTAGCAGGAAGTGAAATAAGCTCACCTCCATAAAGGAGGAAGCAAACTCATACCTTTCCTAAGAGAAAAGTAATTCATGCTTTTCTCATAAATGTAAAGTGAATGCACACTGTTTTGTTTTGTTTTACGGCATATCAACCTCGATGGGTCATTTAATGCCAACAAAGTTTTTAAATAAATTCATTCTTAATGGATACTCAATTTTTTTAATAAATACATTTTTCTATTTAACACATAAATGGGACCCTAACAGGTACCACCACTCCGGGTCAAAGTGGACCAGGGAGCAATGGTGATGAATGAGTGCTACACATTCCCTAGACCTTCAGAACTGAAACCTCACCATCACATAGAGTTTAACATCATTTCCAGGACATGAAGACTCTCAGCCACTGCCTTCTAGTACATATATGATAAAAAGGGTTGGGGCTTGCCATAAGGGCAATATGGTTGGGACAATCATATAGGTGCAAGGGCTTGACATGACCAGCTGATTCCATCCCTAAGTATCACGGGTCGCTACCCACAGCCAAACAAGTGGCTTCATTGAAGGGATCTTACCCCTCTGCCAAAGTGCAGCCAGTGTATTCTAAAGCCAACATAGCTGAATGCACACTATCCTAGTTGGAATTTGATTTTCCATCATATCAGCCATCAGAACACCCACATTTCAAGAAATAATGTCTCTACATCAAAAACATTTTTAAAAACACTATTTTGAAGATTGATAATAAAAAATTACCTTATTCATCTTATATATATATCTTATAAACATGATTTTCAGGTATCATGGTTGAAAGGTGATTTTTTTTTTTTTAAATCAAATTTTATTTGTAAAGTTTTCAGCTTTACATTGGATCTTTTCAATTATATCTCTTGTGCCTCAGATCAAAAAATTTCAATAGTTACCCAAACAGCAAATTTCACTAAAAACTTAGATTAATAATAGAATATCTGTGTGATGTTACTTAAAAATAGACACATAAAAATCATTTAAATTGAATAACTTAAAACCCATTAAATGTAATAACTAGAATAACAAAATGTCCAAATCAAGTTTTAAGAAATGTTACAAAATTATAAAAATCTAATTAACTCTTTTCAAACAGAAAAATTCTAAAGAAATCTCTCGTCCTAAAAATTTAAATTACATTCTGTCAATAGCAGATGCAAGAAGGGATGATAAAGAAAAGGAAAGATGTAAACAATTACAAGGATATTTTGCAGCAAACAGGAAAGTGATGTTGGTCAATGATAATTAATTGATAAAAATAACTTCCTATGTCATGAAAATTATAAATGATTATTCAGCTTGAAAATTTTACAAGTATTACAATTCTTCTTTTCATATCAGTTACAACCAAAAAATATTCTAATTAATTTAACAACAATCAATGGAATCAGAATTATTAAAGTTAAATTAGAATCAAAACAAAAACAATTTTGAAATCTGTAAATTTCCATGTTAGATTCAATATTTTAACGAAAAGATGAATAATGTGTATATAGAGTTAAGTGACAAATGTCTTTTGACAAGGAATACAATGCCATTAGAATTAATGTAATTTATCTGACAAAACTTTGATTGCTTCATCCTAAATATAAAATTGTCACCCTAACAATATAAAAGCAACAAAGTAACAATATAAACCTTCAAATGTTGCATGTCAAATATCTTAAATAGTCCAGTTTTGAAACAAATAACATTAATAAAGATTTATATCATTTTAGTTTTATAGAGTTTAAGTTATTCTTCATATTTTCTAAAAAAGAACAAGAAAAAAATTCAGTTGTTTCTTTTGCATTTCAAATGATTTAAGTCAGAATCCAGATATTGATCAGTGACTCTATTCAAACATGAAAATCTTCTTTGCACAACACTTAATGACATTGATTATTTACCATAGCAACCGCATGAAGAGATAAAATTATTTCTTTTCACCATATTTGATGGCTTTTTAAAAATAACAATGACTTTGAAAATGCTGAAGGACATTAAAAACTTTTTAAACAAAAACTTTTCAATCAGTATTATTAATTTTTAGTATTTTAAATTCTAATATTTTAATTCATCTTAATTTTGGTTGCTTTTTTTAAAAAATCCCAACTCAATTGGATCATTATCTTTATGACGATGAAGAAAACAACAATAAAGCATAAACTCTCAGTCAGATAAAAGGGAGGCAGTTTGAATCTAACTTGGAGATTATCCTTTATTGTTTCCAATATGCAGTGTTTCTTTACTGCCATAAGGATAAAAACAAAAGGGAGTTCAATTTTTTTTTAATTAAGATTAAGTAAAATACTAGTTAAAATTAATAATAATTCACCCAAAAATAAAGCTTTTCATTCATATAATATCTAAAATTGTTGATCCTTATCAAGGATCAACAATTTAAGATATTATATGAATGAAAAGCTTTATTTCATTTTTATCCACATATCTTAGAAGGAAAAATAAAATGAATGGTTTAAATGGATAAAAAAAATTCATTGTTTATCATAATAATTGTCTTTTTATCTAAATAAGAGTACAAATAAAATCAATAAATAAAAAGTGAAACTTAATATTTTAATAGAAAAAATTATCAAAGAAACAAAGAGAATTTCAAAAAAATAGACAGAATAAACAATAAAATAATGAAACACATTTAACTTAGAGAAATGATAAATACAATCTGTATATTTTAAAAAATGAACAAAAAATATTAAAATATTTGAGAAACAGCTGCAAGAAATAACCTTAGATATCTTAACTATAGAATGAATCAAGACCAGAAGAAATTGAATGAAAGAATTGGTTGCAGAGAAAGTTCAAAGAGTTCCAAGCATTGAAGAAAAAATGTATTGATGTTCTAAATTCATAAAAGTAAATCAACCCATAAAACAATGTACTGAATATATGCCATTAACTGCTGTGTTACTGGGTCTAATATCCAATTATCTCTTCTAACAAAAGTTTTAGAAACTAAATTATCACACAAGAAAAAATAATAATAATAATTAGATGAAAGAGTAGAATTGGTTGCTTAGAAAAAGTATCAACATGACATAAAAACAATATAAATACATTCATATATTTTTCTATATTCATTAAGAAAAATTGTATATATCGATATAACTAGTATTTATCTTTATATTATTTCCTTACATACAACACTCAACTTTTATAAAAATAATGATATACAAAAATCACTTTGAACATTGTTTCAAGTTTTCAGTAACAAATCACAAGCAGCAATCTATTTTGTTAATTATTGTTCAAGCACTTAACCATTTATAGACTCAAATACAAAATGCTTATATAAATAGGCAAAAAAGAAGGGAAAAAAAACAACAATTACTAATTATATTTATTGCAAACTACAACTAGATATATCTATCTAGAAAGCTGATTTTTTTAAAAATAGAGCCAGCCCCAAGATTAAAACAAAACTGAGAAATTAAAAAAGCAAAATAAAAATAAATGTAAATTTTAAAGAGGACCATCAATAATTACTAACTGATTTTAGTTTGCAGGAAACTAAAACAGATGAAAAAAATATTTAATGACTTTAATACTGCCAAAGTACTTTATTAAATTCTTACGTTAAGAAATGGGTGATCAGTTTTGTACTTACTAAATAACAAAACTGATAACCCACTTTATATCCAAAAATATGAGACTGAATAAAACAAAAACACTTATGTCATATCTCATAATTATCAAAGAAAATTTAAACACATTTTTTGTTTGTTGATGAGATTTAGTATGATCCTCTAAATGCAATTGATAAATAGCAAAATCTATCTGGAATTAAAGCATGCATATATTCTATAGAATGATAAAGAAAAATACAAAAAACATTGACAGATGGAAAACATTTCTCTGAGAAAACACAAAAGAATCAGTAAGTATTATGTGAGAGGCAATCTTCTATAGTCTGATATCTTGTGTATGCTTCAGTCAATATCTGAATTTATCAGAAGCAGACTTCTACAAAATTGCCAACTAACAACAGAAAGACATACTGAAAAATGAAGAGGGAGACTTAAATGGACTTAAGTTTCAACATAAATTTACTGTTTTCTTCAAATTTGCAATATCATTTTTGTTATTCTTATAGACATTACACTTCAAATTATCACCTTTTTGTCTATATATTGGGTGGTCAAAAGGTTTATGTGGTTTATTATGTAAAAATAAAACATATTTCCAATTAAATGTGTTGCATATTCATGGTTTTGTTCCACTATTTTCTGTCCTAGTTCACCTAACCTGGTGCTTTCATTTTTACAAAATATTTCAGCTTTTTCAACAATCTAGATCTTCCAAGGAAAAGAAATTATTTTGATTAACAGAATTCCATAAAAACTGGAACAAATGGTAATCTGAAGGTTTAATATCTGCAGAATATGGCAGTGCTAAGGATACACAACAGTCTCATTCCTTAGAGTTTGAGGAATTTGGTTTATCAAAATTATACATATGTAGTCATAGTCTTGTATAGCAATTTTTAATTGAGTGTAAAGTAGTACAACGGACTAGATATTGGACCGGGACGCCCTTGGACAGTCACCGGTAGTCACCTGTAATAATAGACTCTACCATGCATGTGCGGGGCATGGGAGGGAAGTAATATAAGCAGGCTTCCTCCTCGAAGCCAGCAGTTCACGTTTCGTTGTTAATCTCTTCACATTGAGATTAATAAAATCATAAATGATATTATATAAGGGTTTAAAAAATCTAAGGTAGCAGTGAGTGTGTTAAATAATAAATTGACCATGAAAATATGGTTCAGTAGGTTTTTACTTGTGCAGAACCGAGACATCAGTGACAAGCATAACCAATTAGTGCAAATGATTTTAAACAATTAGGAGATTTTAGGTATACTGGCTGTAACATTGGTTATTCTCAAGTAATGTCTTTGTTAACCCACTTGTAGATCATCGTCCAGTGATAAATCTCCAACACAAAAATTTGCAAACCACTTTTGACATGTTTAATCATTCACAGTAACTTCTCCACAAAGTGCACACATCTTTTTTGTGCCTGAGTCAGTTTTACCTCTCTTAAAATAAAAAAGCATCATGTCCCAAAAAAAACATTGCTTATTTTCTTACCTTTTAAATTTTAGAATCACCAATTCAAAATACATCAATTTTGAGATATTTTTTTTAATGCTTGCTGATATGTCAGCTGTCACAATACAATACAAAAGTGATCTTTTTAATGAAATTAAAAATAAATACTTCCTATGTCATAGAATGACATTTTTTAACCAACCCAATATATTATTTCTCTATAGGTGACTATTATCCTTACTTTTTTACAGGTGTTTGAGCACATATCTGTTGGTTTATATAATGAAATTCAGAGTAAAGATAAGGATAGCTTGATTATATCCTTTACTATCTATCTATTGTTTCTTAAGGCCAGAGAATAAACAACTAATATCAAGCAAGTTTTATTTTTATTTTCATATATCTTTTATATCATAAGATTTCATATATCTGTAAGTTTATCAGCACTTATTATTCACATGAAGCTAGAAAGCCTCTGTCAGTTTATAGGTAAAATCTTCCTTATATTTCAAATGTGACTATATTTATGCATATTTTCTATCATCACACAAATGTATGATCTGTATTCAATAAGTTTAACCTTTTTTTTCTTTACTTTGAAGTGTCTAAAATTTTGCTGATATGCTAATTTCTCTTACTAAATAATTCTAGTAAGAATAAGTTCACTTGTATAAATCCAAAGTTTAAAATCTAATTTTAAAACTTAAATTTATAAGAAAACTTTGTTCAACTTTCAATATTAAATATGTTATGCAAAATATACAAGTTTGAAGAAATGGAGAGAAAACAAAAGTTACTTCTATTTCTGATTATGATAGAAAAACCACAATTACTTCTATAATTAACAACAGAATTACATGTCATTTTAGTAGATTATTTTCTTGATGGAAAAGATGATAACTATACTAACCCTTTCACTCCTACTGGGACACTCATGACCCAGTCAAATTTCATTTTAATGCTTAAAATGTCATACTCAAAGCATAATTTTGCATATCCAAAACTTTGGAGAAAAAAAACTTGGTAGTGAAAGGGTTGAAATAATAGGACAATGGATAAAATTCAGAACCATTTTAATCAATGTTATTTAATAGTCTAGGTTAAAATTGTGGTATGGGTAACCTAAAACCTAACTTTTGTTTTAGACCTTATTTTTCCGATGTAGGTATCATTGGAAAACAAATTTTTTGATAAAATAACAAAAAAAAAAATAAAATTGGCCTGTATACCAAAACATTTCTCATTTCCCCAATAATACCTATTTCGGAAAAATAAGATTTAAAAAAAGCTTTTGGGTTACCCATACCACACTTTTAACCTGAACTATTATTCTATTTGTACACTGATCACTTATTGCACTTGTTTATATATATATATATATATATATATATATATTCTTTCATGGTTTAACAGGGAGATTTTTAATAAACCCATATAAATAAATTAAATAAATTTTAAAGTATAAATTAAGCAAAGCCATCCAAAGCAATAAAATTTTACAAGATTCTACTTGATCTGACTTGGTTAACTAACATGTTTGTTTTTTTTTTTTTGTTTTTTTTTTTTTGTTTTTTTTTTTTTTTTTTTTTTTTTGGGGGGGGGGGATTTTGGGGTGGGTTTTTTTTCGGAGGGGGGGGGGGGCAAATAAACCAAATTTAACTAAATGTGATAAGTTTAAAACTAAAAAAAAAAAAGTTATCTGTTTACATTTGGCTTTAAAGAACAACAAAACAATTTTGCAGAAGACTCCAGTAAGCTACATACACAAGCCTTACACATAACATTCAGCTAAAAACTCTAGTGCTGCCAGCTTTTTTAAACAAGCCAATGTGCACATATCAGCCAACTGATGACCACCACCTACAGACACTGTACCCCGTCATTTGTCACTCCGATCACCAACATGATATCCTAACCAGGCAATATGGAACAGGTAAGATGGGCAGTTGTTTTCATTTTTTTAAATGTCAAATGAGAGGGATAATAAGAAGGACATGGATAGAAAGCAATTATCTCAAGGGTACAGGATGCCAATGCAGAGTTTTTAAAAATCTCATTAAAGTTATATACATTCTAGATAAAAAATATCATACAAAGAATAACAAAATTTTCCATAAATTCATATACTGACAGAAAATAAAATTGAAATACCCTAAATACCTGTTTCAGTTTACTAAAGATTAATTAAATGAAATATACCTGGATTATAAAAAATAAAAAGGTCCAAACTTACAAAAATCTTAAACTTGCATTGTGGAATATCCAGACAATGCTTGATAGACCCAACTCAAATAGACCAGAAAGAAAGAGTGCTATAATATCTGAAGAACTCCAAAAATATTATATATTGAGTAAAGTGAGATTCGCTGAGAATGGCAGCAGCAGAGAAGAGACAGGCTACACCTTCTACTGGAGTGGGAAGCATTCAAATGACAGAAGCGAATCCGGTGTGGCTTTTGCAGTCAGAAATGGTCTTCTGCCAAATAAGTGTGAGGATCCTAAACATAAACATCCCTATAGGCAGATGCAATTAGAGACCAAATCAAATAGAGAAAACAGATTCACATGGTGTCATCATTGAATACAATGGACAGCTAACTACTACTACCTGGATTATAGAAAATCATCAAACCTAAAAGATCAATACAATGAACTTAATATTTCATCTTTCTCAACAAAAAAAGATCTAAACATCTTTTACAATCTTCTAAGGAACAGAAATTCTTTTCATTAAGAGAATTCTATAAAAACTGAAATAAATGGCAATCTGAATGTCTAATATCTGCAGTGCTAAGGATACCAGGAGATTTTTTGCTTATGCAGAAGCCAAACATTACAATGACTAACATAACCAAATTTAGTGCAAATGATTTTAAACATTTTGGATATTTTGAGTATATTGGCTATTGAAAATAAAACTGAAATACACTAAATAATTGTTTCAGTTTACTCAAAATTAATCATACAGGAAATGTAGCTTAATTTTTAGCTCAGTTTGTACAAAATCTGCCTTGGAACTACAAGGTTCCTGGTTCAATACCAGCCCTTGTCAACTCAGCATATAAGTAGCACAGCTTGGATCTGAGCAGTAAAGTGAGGAGCTAACAGTAGGTGAGGCATTCCACCTCAGATGCAAAAACAATCTCCCTGGTGTGGTGCTAGCAAAAAGGAGATAGACTTCCATGCTGTCCGGTTGATACTCCACTGACTTTACAAACAGCAAATGATCACATGGGTACAGATCAATATGGGTACAGATTCTAAAATAAGGAGTGCATCAACAGTACTGTATATCCTCCTTGGGTATTAAGACAAGTCTGTACTCTTGCAAAGTGTTGTAGACAGAGCACCAGTTATTACAAGATGGGTGATATGTACTACCAGCTAGCATACACATACTGTACCCATGTCAAAATCAGTATCTTTCGGTATTACAATATTTTCTGTCAGTTTATATAACTGAGCTCAGTCAGTAGACCATCCGACCAGAAACTACAAGGTTCCTGGTTCGATACCAGCCCTCGCCAACTCAGTGTTTTAGTAGCACTGGGATCTGTGCTGCAAAGTGAGGTGCTGATGGTAGGTGTGGCATTTCACCTCAGACACCAAAAACGATCTCCTTGGTCTAGCGCTAGTGAAAAGGGGATAGACCCCTTCACTGTCTGGCTGATACTGACTTTAGGCCACTCCAATATCTTACTTATATTAAAATAATAAACAAGATAGGTTTATAAACTTTATAACAACTATTCTTTGAAATTTTTTTCAAGAATGATACACCAATAAGAACATTATAAAAAATGAAATTCTCACATTAAAATAACAAAATAATTAATGATAATTCATAGACAAATATAAAAAGGAAAGTAAATTAAGTAAGGATTCTATCAAACATTATTTTGTTGTTTTACTCAAGTTGTTTCTCTTTTTTTTTTTAAATAGATGTTTTCTCTACATGTTTATTAAGATGTCACTGAATTTTGATAAGAATTCATCTAAGAATGTCAAACAAATATCAAGTGAGATGCTAATGATGCTGTATATTAGCATTCATATCCTTGAATCATCATGTTATTCTTCTTCATCACTGAATTATCAGATATGATACAAATCAAAAAGACAAAACAAAAAAAAGAAAGAAAGAAAAAGCTGATTTTTAACAGAACAAGAAAAAAATCAGCAAATTGCAAGTTGTTTTTCTCAGAAAAATATTCTATAAGCAATCCACCAAGTAAAAATCAATGGACACCTCGTCATATCCGAGACAGTAAGGATTTAATAGGAAAAGACAGATTATCCCCAGAGCAATGAAATCTAGAGAAATCATTGTTTTGCTACAGTCTCTAAAGATCTTAGCAAATTCAGAAGATATTTTTTTTGCAAGCAAACTATATTCAAACAAATGTGGAATATTGTAAAGATACAACCTCTTAATTACTTCTTGCATATTTGTGTGTGTTTGTTTATTTTTGTTTATTAGCTCCAGTAACTAAAAAGTATAAGATGTTTGTTTATGCTATGAGTAAAAGACAGACTTTGCTACTTCAATTATAAATAGAATGCAGAGATTTAGCTTTCATAAGGCAACGTTTTTTTTAATACAAACATTATGAAAGACCTATTTTAAAAATTCAACATGGATGATATTTGGTTTTTCTTAAAAGAATTAAAATTATAGCAAGAATTATAAACGTAAACATGATCAGTACCATGCAAAGTAATTATTAGAAATATATCCCGGGGGTGGGGGGGGAGTCTCCACAGTGTAGTCACTAACGTGCTGGACTGTAACAGTGTAGAAAGCAAGTTCAAGCTCCAGTCACGATATTATGTTCACTTTCGGACTAATACCCTTCAGATGGGAATGAAATCCCTCATTTCCCAGCTATGGGTTAAATAGTACCACTACTGTTGTTCTACAAGGATGGCTTTGGCATTAAATAAGCCATGAAAGTTGATATGCCATTAACTCCACAAAAATGTAAATATAAGTATGCAATGTACGTGATTGACTAGTCTCTAGGCATTAATTACACTCCCCTTCAGATGGTTTGACATGCCATTAAAATCAATCAATTCAATCATAAAGCTTTCTTTCTTATTGAAAGGTGTTTGGGATTTGTTATTTAACAAAAGCTACCTGTCCTATTAATGAGTTCACTCAAACTATTATCCTGGGCTTTCCATCAAAGTTAAGCAGCAATGCGCCTGCTCAGTACTTATTAGATGGGTGATCACTTAAAAACAGCTGATAGTGTAAGCAACCCGAGGTCTGCGTATAAAACTAAGAAAAGCTTAGTAAATAACAACTCTATTAACCTGTTTTGCAGGTGTTTGCACAATTTATAGCACACTACTAAAATTTGGTGCAAAAATTTCTTCTTCTTCCCCCCCCCCCTTTTTTTTTATTATATTAAAATTTGCAGTATTTATTTTCTGAAAATGGTCGAAATCTTCTTCCCCAGGTTTGGAAATCAGTGAATTTGGCCAACAAGTAACATCTACTCCAGGAATTGAACTTTCACAGACTACAATCTTGTTTTGACTACATAGATAGTCAATCAGATACACATGTATTCTATTTATTTCTTGGCTTGTAGCCAATATATTTGTGCTACTCTCTTTGAAGCCATGAGCCAAACCTTAACTGCTTCCTACCTTTTGGATTATA
The DNA here is from genome assembly GCA_023376005.1 of Doryteuthis pealeii. Lineage (NCBI taxonomy): Eukaryota > Metazoa > Mollusca > Cephalopoda > Myopsida > Loliginidae > Doryteuthis > Doryteuthis pealeii. Next base: position 51,781,084 of record CM042140.1, read on the forward strand.
TGTGCACAATTCCTTAGTTTCTTACTAAGTAGTCTGCCATTTGATAATTCCATTACAATAAGTAGTAGATTATAAGGAAACAGGTAATAATCATTAATGGCTACATTACTTCAGATGTATTTATATAATGTAGAAAAAAAGCACAAGATATAAAAATGAATTTAAAACCATATCAATGTTAATTAGTGAAGACAATTAAAAGATTTTTTTTTTAAACTCCAACTAACTTGTTAGATGATAGATATAATGTAGTAAAGAACACCAATAATCAACTGGTTTGAAATGTTCCTTACCATTGAGACAAAGTTTATATTAGTATACAAAGAAAAACCAAAAATATTCAGACATAAACCTTTTGGTGTAGTGCATTTGGCAACAAATTTAATGACTAGAATGCCATTTTGACCATCAAATAAAGTCTATTGGAGTTGCATAATTAAAATACATGCTGGGTGGGGTGGGGATCACATAAGTGTACAAGAGTTTTTTTTTTATTCAGTAAATAAAAAAAATACTTTGCACTTAATATTTCAGATTTCTCAACAAAGAACTGTTCGTTTACAATCTTCCAAGGAACAGAAATTCTTTTTATTAAGAGAATTCTATAAAAATTGGAATAAATGGTAATCTGAACCTACCAGGAGATTTTCTGCTTATGCAGAAGCCACACATCATTAGTATACAAATAAAAACTAAAAATATTCAGACAGATCTCACTTCTAAGAATTACTGTTATACTAAAGTTTTGGAAGTATACTTTTTTTATTTATTTTTTTATTTTAGGGTCGGAGGATATTGAACAAGAGGCTTTTGGGGGGTTTTTGTTTTGTTTTTTTAAATCTTTTTTTTTTGGGGGGGGGTATATTGTATAATATCTACAATTTTAAAGTAGGGTGAACAAAAGTTGCATCTCACCCTCATACATTAAGTATATTTAGGCAACTCGAGTTGCTCTCTGCACCAATAGGGTTAAACAAGCAACAGTTAACTTATATTGCATCTTTCTATAATATAGACCATTTTCTTCTTTAATTTCTTCAAAATACTCAAGACTGTCCCTTTTAGGAAAAAAAGTGAAATATGACAGTACAAGTGGTATGAGTCATATTAGGATGTAAAGATTTAAACTGTTGATTATTCTAAATTTTCAAGAGGGAAAAAAATGTACAAAGAAATATTTCCTTTTTCGGTTTCAAGAGAAATAGGTCAGCAGAAAACTTTTTATAGAAACTCCCCCACCCCAAATTTCAAGGTCGAAGATAAAAGTTTTCAACTATTTTGGTAAATTAGGAATTTAGTTACTACAAAGAAATTTGTATAAATTCAGTAAGTATAATAAATAAGTACACTCAGAAGTCCATAAGGAATGTATAACAAAAATCCACAGTAACAGATGGAAATATATGCCCAGCACTCAGAATACCAAAGAAAATACTTAACAATTAAAAATTCATAAAGTTCCATATAAAAATGTATTAGTCAAAAGGAACCATATAAAAATGCAGCCATAGCCATCTAAATATCATAGCCTGATATCAAGATTTTCTTCCTAGACTAGACTTATCCTGTAACCTGGTTTGATCATAGGTGCACTACATTGTAGCATGCCTTAGTAAAGGAATAGCCTAGCAAAGCCCATGCCTATCAAAGTTTGAGTTTTCTTTCTCCTAGACAGGTTACCATAAGAGCCCAGTCTGTCCTACTATTTATCAATAGCTGGAGGGAGAATAGTTGGATTCATACCTTTTTCAAGGGTATTATCACTATGTAAAATGCAAACAGCCTCATTCAGGATTTGAACTCTGGTAGCAGAGCCCACTTCTTACAATGATAACCATTAGTACAAGAACTTCCCTGTCTTTATAATCTATTACAAATAAGAAAAAGGCCAGAAAATAAAAGTAAACAATCAAACCTATACAATGATATTAGCACACTCAAATGTACATCGTACGACAAAAAAGATACAATAAGGAAAAATAACAATATTGACAAACGTTTAAGTGGATTAGCAACATTGATCAAACTGAAAGAGATCAAGTAAGGAAGAAGGGCAAATATCTACACCACATAACATGGGCACTAGTACCATCCTCCTAGAAACATCCCCAAAAGGAGACAGAGGTAATTACATCTTTTCTGTGTGATCAATGGCAAACCAATAGATCTCTTGTTATTGCAGACTTTACTACATATTATACATGCCAAAAGCAGCTTCTGTTTCTCATCCACAAGTCAATTATCTGGACCATAATTCAAATCTGATAGCCATGCACCAGCTGGTTTGGCTGTCTTATCTGGGTCATCTTCTAACTCAAAACAATAATGCCATCAATTTTACAATCAGTAAAAAAATAAATAAATAAAATAAAATAAAATACAAGGAAAAAAATAAGGGGGGAAAAAAACTCCGGTCTTACTAAAGCAATATACAGTGCTTGTCAGACAATCGATTCAGAGAACGGTACAGCCATCACCTTGCAACATCTGATTAAGATATCGAAGGAAATCACTCTTTTCCGGTGATATTGATCTTAATACACAAAAAAGATAAATAAATAAAATTCTCACTCTTTCAACACATTTTCTTTTTTTTATTTATTGAACTCGTTAACAAATAACTTCATTTGCAACAGAGGCATTGTAGTAAAGAGTAAGTAGTGAAATTTATTGATTAAATTCTATATAAGTCTTTGGCTCGCCATCTTTGAATGAGCAGTTCCTAACACACACACCACCACCACCACCATCCTTATGACTTTTCCATCTAAATGGATTAAACTACACCCTATTTCTTGAACCCTAGTTTCACATTATCAGTTCAGTGCCAAAGGCCAGTATGGATTCTAGCTTTCAATGCCTCATCTAGGAATGGAAGCAGCAAACAAAGAGGAGTTAAGCTAATGGAAATCAATATTTATCACTTATCCTCTCTATGTGCAATCGAGTGTGAATGAGAAATGTTGCATATGCCTTAAAAGATTCTGAGAGAAAAAGGAGGAGGAGGAAAGGAAAAGAGAAAAAAACATTTGATTGCTCCTTCAATGACACAATCTCAGAATTAACATTTACTCTTAATGTTTTAATCAACAAATCTTTGCCAATATACAGACTTTTTTTTTAGAGAGCATGAATAAAACAAGATTAATGGATACCTCCAAATACTTCTTTAGTTGATGGATTGATTTTAACAGCATTTCAACTTGTTTAGGGTTATTTTATGCTTAGAGGTTAGGGAATTGTTTCTGGTTCAATACTGGCCCTAGCAAACTCAGCGTATGAGTAGCACAGTGATCTGTGCGGTAAAGTGAGGAGCTGATGGTAGGTGTGGCGCCCCACCTCAGACGCTAAAATAATCTCCTTGGTCTTATCTAAGTAGGTTTGTTGGTTATTTCTATGTTTAATGGCATATCAATCTTTGTGGTTTATTCAATGCTAAACTTATCCTTGTAGAAGAATAGTACTGGCATTATTTAACCCATAGATAAGGATCTGAGCAGGACAAGAGGAAGAAAGGAAAAGTGAGAGAGAGAGAGAGCCTGACAACACCTTCCCATAGCTCCACAGATGAGGGTCAGAGTAGTTATGACACAGGTCATGGAGATCCACCAATTTATATCCTAATGATAATGTGTTATAAGTAAGGTTCAGATTTCAATAATCAAAACAGCACTTAATAAAAGATAATATTTATTGGTACAATAAGATGAAGAAAAACTAGAAAAAAAATTAATTCAAGAAAATATTTCATCTAAAAATTAAGATAACTTAATATTATTGCTACTACTACTAAGTAGTAAATATAGTTTAATAATCAGAGGTGTAGCAAACTGACTATAGATCTGGTCTCTGCCTAGCTGTTCCTTAAGTCATTGTCCATGTAAGATAAGCTCCAAAATATAGGATGCGAGTTAAATTATCACTGAAGGTAAGTTCTTTATTCTGATTTCACACTACTTATTTTAAGAGTTGAAAGATATTCAATCTATGCTTCAATTTTAAAAAGATGAGATAAACAGATAAAAAGATTAATAAAGTAAATTTTATGTATAAACAAAAATGAATAGGTTGCTGTTCTTTCTCTCAATTGCTATTAGTGATAAAAGATGTAGAAGAATTCCTTACCAGAAAATAAATAGAAAAATAATGACTATAATAAATCCAATTGTCTAAAGAATAAGTAATTATGTTAGAAAGATTTTAAGTATAAAATGATAATCTAAAATTATCTCATCTACTGAAAGTGATGTAAACATATGCATAGAGAAGGCATGAACTGCTAATGACAGATTATTGATCATATGGAAATCTGATTTCTCTGATAAAATAAAACTGGAATTCTTCCAAGCTGTAGCTGTGTCAGTGTTACTGTATTGTTGCACCACTTGGATTCTAACAAAATGCTTGGGGAAAAAAGCAAGATGGCAACTACACAAGGTTTCTGCAAATTATTTTGAACATATCCTGGAAGCAGCACCCTATAAACCGCAGTTGTTTGGCCACTTAACTCCTATCTCACAAACTATCCAAGTAAAATGAGCAAAACATGCTACACTGCTGTAGAAGTAAGCACAATTCATAAGCAACGTTCACCTGTAGACTCCTACATATGGACGCACCAGTTTTGACTGACAAGCAAAACTTACATTGATCAGCTCTGTGCAGACATTAGGTGTCATCGAGAAAACATACCAAGAGTGATGGCCAATAGGAATGGATTGTGAGAGAGAATCAAAGAAATCCATGATGGTGATGGTGATGGTGATGGTGATGATGAATTAATGCTTCATAATTTTGTCTTGTAACACAACAAAAGTTTCCTAATAATCCCACAAAACATTACACAAAAATTATTTTTCATATCATTTTACCTGACTATCATTTCAGATATGTTAATCAAAGAATAAAATCACAAAGATCAAGAAAGTACCTTATCCAAACATTAGCAATTGGCTGTTGACTTAGAGGACATAAAAACCCTTGGATCATTTAATGATATCAAGAATATAGATTTCCAATATAGTGCAATATAGAATGACGAGAATATCTGTTTACACTAAGGAAGGCTATTGATTCCTCAACTTTTCAAATATCCACTATGCTAACCACTGATTGATTAACGTTTTCCCATATCAGTAGCCCAACAAGTCACAATGCTAATGAGATCATTTTGCTAAGCATATGGAACTTATTTGTTTTACAATCTTATGGAGTTTGTTTTTGTTTTCAGATTAAAAAAGGGAAACTTATTCCTACATCTATCATATCCAGTAAATGTTTTTTGGGTTTTTTTTTAAATAAATGCTTCATACATTTTTTTTTTAAATCAAAAAGCTTAAACCAATTCTTAGGCTTATGGTCAAGTCACATTGAAAGCATTGGTTCCAGCTAGATCAGCAAAGTTAAGCAGCAATGAGCCTGTTCAATACTTAGATGTGTGACCATTTAAGCAACAGCAGATACTGTAAGTAACCTTATATCAAAATGACTTATTTAGCATTAAATGGCCCAAAGAGGGTTGATATGCTATAAAAAAAACAGCCAGCCAACTCTTAAAATAATATCCATTATTCATATTTACAACTGACACTATCTACAATGTGCTACAGATGCTTTTCATTAAAATTCTCAATTTTTCTTTAAAGAAATATATATGATATAACATCCAACCAAATGATAAGAAATAAGACTTAAAAACCTGATATTGCACAGGAAATAAACTAATCTTAATGCCAACAAGGTTTTCAAGTCCTATTTCTTGACATTATATATCATAATCAAGGCATGTTGACAGGACAGATCCCCTTGACTCTCTCTATTCATCTATCCCTACCAGACATCACTCTTCATATGTCCCCCATATGACATCCAGTACTCACACAGAGCTGATGAATATAAGGTCTTGCTGGTTTGGTTTGGTTTGGTTTGTAAGATTTTATGACATGTCAACCCTTGTTAAGTTATTTTATGCCAAAGACGTTTTGTTTTATTCATTCTTAATAGGTACTCAATTTCTTCTTTTTTTAAAAAAACTCATTTTTTATTGGTTCAACCAAAATTCATAAACATTAACCAATCTAGCATATTATTTGGCAAAGTTTGTTAGGCATAATTCAGAACCCATAAATAATAATTATTCCAATAGATTTCTCTCTCAAGGGAAATAAAATACTCATAATTAAAGAAAGTAATCTCAAACCTGTCCAAAAGTCAATAGATAAAATACTAAGAGGCACTTGTGGTGTAACAGTTATCGCTATAAGAAATGAACATGGAGACTAGAGTTCAAATCCTGGAAAGGCTGTTTGCATTTCACATAGTGCTAATATCCTTGAAAAAAATATGAATCCATCTATTCTCCCTCCAGCTATGGGTAAATAATAGGAGACTGAGTTCTTTAACTTTGGTGTGTTCTAGCCAGTCTAGGAGAAGGAAAATTGTGAATTTAAACCAAAGAGGCTCTCTTCTTGTGAGTCAATTGACTTTGAGAGCTCTCACTCCTCTACCTTTTTCTTACTTAATGAAAATTAACCAAGGGGGCTAGATTATGACTATTTTGTTTCTACCTGAATTCTTTTTACCATTAAAAAAAAACCAGCAGCTTCTGTTGGATTTTTTATGTTATAAGCAATAAACAACTTCCTGTCTGAAATAAATAGATATTGACATTGCATTCTTAGTAAAAATGAATTTTCTAATTACTATAAAAATTTTTTTTAAAAAGCCTGACTCATGTAAGCCATTTAATTTGACATTTTCTTGCAAGGAGCATCTTTCTGGATTTAATACTAAACTAGATAGAGTAGTCTTTATTGACTCAGGACTTGATATCTTCTTGATGCTGCTGATGATGATATTCTTATTCAAGTATGTCTTAAATTTACTAAAATTTTACAGATTGAATAATTCTATAATTCATCACTGAACAAACTAAATATTTTAAAGGAGTGCCCCACCCACCTAATGCTTTCACTTCCCATGTTGATAAATCATCTAATTCCCCTCAATGTCTGAAGCAAATTGATAACAATAAGTTAATTTTGAAAGATTTCTTTTTTTTTTTCAAATACCAAGGAATTTTGAAAATTGACGAATGACAATTACTGCTGTCTACAATGACCAAAAAGAACAATTTTACATTTTTTACTTACCACACTGTTAAAATTATTTCGCAATTTATACACTTAACGAATAGCAACAAGAATTGAACTCTGGACCTCATGATCGCTAGTCCAAAATACTATCAAAACCAAACAATTCCACAACAGCAGACAATTAGATACTAAAACAAAAGACAGATATGAACTTACACGTGCATGTATGTATAAAAAGATATTATAGAAGACATACATACACAGAAAATAGAACTAGCAGAAGAATAGAATAGACAAGACTTTGCATCACAGAATAAAGCACTGCAATTATTGCAACAACAATAAAGATTGTACAGTTCAAAAGCCCAGTAGAGTTTTTTTTTTATTTTCACAGAGTATAGATAACGACATCAACAACAAATACACTTAAGAATTATGAGGAAGAAAAAACAAATAAGGCCAAAATACCTGGCAGGTAGATAATGCCTTTAATTCTCATGTAACATGAATTACTTGTCATAAGAATGACAACAAAATGACTAGATGTGCAAGTGGATGCGGACAACTTGGAATCATGGGAGAATTGATAAATGGAAAGATTGAGGGTGGGAAAAAATAGCAGAGGAAGGAACATTATGAGAATGGATTAAATAGCAAGCCATACAAACAAATGGATAAAAACAGACAAATTGACAAGACTCCTTTTAACACTGCATTATCCAAAATGTCTAAACATTGACACACCAACATCAGCAGAGTATAACTCATGCACCATTTTTAGCTTATTCTAGATAGACAATAAAATCACTACAATACATAGCAAGATACCGCAGAAAAAGTAGGTACACTATGGGCTTACCAACTACATATACAAAATCAGTGGGAACTTTTGGCTATCTTAATTTACCAGTATTCAACTGCAAAACTAGATTTAAAAAGGAAACCAGTCTTTATAACAAAAGACTGAATGAAAATTTTTAAAATCTCTAGAATATCTGAATGGTATTTAGCCAACAAGAAACTTCTAAAGAGAAAATAAATATCCTGCCTATATTTATGGTAAAATATAAACATTTATTCTTCTTGAATTTTATTTTTGTGAAAGACCAACAAAATAAGAAAGAAAACCTGGATCAGCATTATTTTATCTTAAAATAAATATGCAACATTTCAAGTGGCAAAAACATTTTATCTATATTTAACAAGTAGGAAAATTAAAAAAGAAAAATGTTCTATATTTTCCATGTTAGAAAGTCTTATGTTAAATAATACCAAAGCTCCACTTTTCTTGGTCAAACTAAAAAAAATCTTTCTAGGAATGATTAAAATTAAATGTCACCTCTTATAACAGAAAAATTTAAAGATTAAAACTATGTTTTTCAGGAAAGTTATTTTGAGACATTTTTGGTCATTTAAAACAAAATTCAATGAATATATAAAATTTTACATTTTTTTTTAATCAGACTATATGATAAAATTTGAAATTAGCATTATTTTTTCTGGAACATTTTCCCATTAAGTGAATATCATAAAATACAAAAAAAAATTTATAAAGTTACCATTTGTATAATACAGTTTTTTTTAAAGAAAAAAAGAAAAAAAAATTTTTTTTTAAATTTAAAAAAATTACATGTCAACCAAATATTTCATGTCCTTCTAAATAAAAGATAACTTTAAAATGCCATTAGCTGAAGATTAGTTTTTTTAACTGCAAAAATGATCATTTCAGTCGGCAGATATTGAAAAACTAAAAGGTGTTATTGTTAATCTGGTTTCAGTTTCAGTTTCATTAAAAATAAAGATAACATTTCTAATGACTCAGGAGAATTCAAGATTGTTTGCTCAAAATAGTACAACATTGTATATTATATAATTATCTACTAAACTTAGTTTAGTTGTGGTACAAGGCCAGAAATTTGCGACACTAAGTGAGAACCAAACTCACTAACAATGGTCTGAGAAACTAGATTGCTAACCATTACACCACACAAAGTACTCACATTGCATATTATAGATAAACAGTTAAACTGGGTTTGCTATAAAGTAAATTTTAAATCTCAAGTAAAATATCAAAAACCAGAAAAATAACAAAGAAAATCAACTTTTACAAATATAAATGTGTACACAGTAACATTTTAATAAGCTAAATAAAACAGTAGTTAAAATTAGAAACAAAAATAAAAGATCTTCAGAAATATTTTTTAATTTATTTCACTACTTTATTCTGATTTTGCTCTTTTATATATATAATATATATAATATATAAATTTCATACTATATAAATCATCACTTTAAAAAAGATTCCAAAGATCTATCATTATTTTTTAATGATAACTGAACTCACAAAATCATTAAGTGAATTTTGAGGAATATATCAATCCATAGATTCAGAAGTTGATTTGCATATTTGATGGACATGAGGGATCAGCTTTACTAAAACTAAAAAAAGATCGCCTGATTTGCATGTTCAAATAAGAAATAATAATGTACTAATTTGACCAAGGATTTTTTTTTTTTTTGCAGAATTTAAATATCATTAAAATTTGTGAGTACATTTAATGTTACTATATTTATACTCTTTTTTAAAAATTCTTCAATTTGTCCTATAATCATTAATACAAAAAAACCTTAAATGATTAACCCTTTCTTTACTGTATATCAGTAGATTAGTCTTCAATTGAAGCCAACGAAATTGGAAGAGGAAAATAAAGCAAGCTCTACAGACAAAATGAGCAACAAGCAAGCAAGCTTTTCCAAAAAGTAAACAAGCTTTATCTTGGTCATCATGAGACACTTTTAAATCTAATTAATTACTACACAGAAGTTTGGTGTAATCAAAAATAGCTTAATAAGACAATGAAATAGAAGAAATAATTAAAGAATGAATTCAAAATGGAAATAATAGGATTTCCTATCCAGAGCAGTAAAATTCTAACACTGATGAAAATCCTCACACACACACACAATAAAATATTTGAGATAGAAAATAAAATAAACTGGTCTTAAATTCTGGGCGAACATTTTAAAATGAAAATAACAAACAAAAAGATACACAGACATAAACACAGAAAGATGTCAATAAGTGCAGATAAATAAAAGTCCATCTACTTTACCCAAAACAGAATCAAAATGCTTGACATTTACTAACTCTAATGAGAAAATGTGCAAGAACAAACAAAGACATTAGTGCCACATAGTGACTTCCCTTACATCCTTTCCCAATATCATATAAAGAATGTATATTAGGGTAGGTTGATTTTTCACTTTTTTTAAAAATTTCAAATTCTCTCAAACAGCAAAAGTTGTGTTGATATAATGAATACTGATACCAAAAACTAGATCTCTTATTTGCATGATTCTTTGAGGTAATAGCATCAAGGATCGTCTACTAAAATGCACCAAAAATTCTCATTTTTGCAACATTTAAACAAGAAATTGGTTAGAAAATTTAGCAATTTCAATATTTAAAGCAGAGAAGGTTGTCATTTTAAACAAAGTGAAAAAAATATTATAACTAGAATTCAAATTGAAAATATGCCCACCACCAACACCTTTATGCCCACCACCACCACCTTTATACCCACCACCAACACCTTTATGCCCACCACCAACACCTGCTTTTACCTAATAGGTAAGCTATAACAGTGATAACATTTTAAAAGATTGAAATCTATTTCCTCAAACGAAGGCAAATTGAAGAAAAATATTTTGTGTGGTAATTCTTTATGTTAATTTGCAACTTTCGTCACATGGGAAATGTTACAGTTCCAAAATCGACCTACCCTAATGTATATCTACTTTGTTTTGAAGGACTATTTGTATAATAAATTAAAACTTGAATCTATAATGTTAGATTATACATGAGAATTTTATTAAAACTAAACTATGAAATAGTAATAATGGTAATAGTTGTGACTCATTACAAAATTAATTTGTATATTCAAAAAGTATTTTTATTTTTTAATCTCTCGACTTCTTTTTCAGTTCTCCCTAACATCTTTAGGAAATATTTCAGTATAAACAGCAAAAGTTCAATGGTGAATAATGGACTTCACAAAAAGAAGAACATTCCAGAATACAAAAGAAAAAGAAAACCTAACTAAGATGAAAACTGGATGAAACAAACTCCATAAGCAAAATAAATTAAAAAAATTATAACTGTCAAAGTAATGTGTCATAGGAGGACGAGGACAAGGAGGAGGAGGTGGTGGTGGTGGTAGTGGTGATCCCTTTTGAAAAATAAGAGAAAGTGGATAAGTTAAACAGTTCTTTTTTTTTTCCCCCTCTCAAAATGATTTAGGATTTAGTTTCAAGTTTTGCATGTAACATTATTTCAAGAAGAAGGATCTATTTCACACAGTCTAGAATAAATGCTATATCTTTTTAATGTAATTCTTTCTTTTTCTTTTAATTCTTTGTGTGGGCTAATGTAATTCAAGGTTATGATGCAAGTGGTGCAATATGAAATGTTGGTAGGACAAGAACAAGTCAACAGGCGGCATTAACTCAGTGGGGCAAAGAACTCAGAAAGCAAGATGCTATTCATATTTCAACCAACGCCCAATAAAGGTGTAGCAGCAACCTGATTTTTTGTTTGTTTGGGATTTTTTTTGTTTCTAGTTGTTGTTGTTAATATGGTAGATATATATATAGAAAGAGAGAAACAGCTACAGAAGTTATTAGAAAAAATGCCACTGAGTAGAAATAATCAAGAATGAGGTAATATATTATTTTGATATTTTGTAAGATGAAGCACTACAAATATATACTGGAAATAACATCAAATAAGCCAGCATCCAGATTCTAAGATCAAAGCTTTCATTTAGATATACCACCTCTTTTCATCTGTCCAGATGGCCTATACATTAAAAAAATACTTTAGAAAGAATTGTTGCATAACAAATTGATTATCATCAAAATTATCTAATGTTAAAAGTTTGACAAAGTATGTTGAACAAGCCATTGAAACATTTTGTAAAAAATTGCATACATGGTGATGGTTTTCTGTGAAGAGTTTTCTATTAGGTTTTCTATGTTTGCAGAGTAAAGTATAGACAAGAGTATCTTGAAAATGATAACCAAAAGTCCCTTATTAATGTGGCATAAAAGATAAGGAAAAGTGTTCTTATATTAGTTGGAGGCGTGTGGTGTAATAGTTAGAGTTGTAAGGAAATGGACTCATCGACCAGGGTTCAAATCTTGGACGAAGCTACAGTTCACATAGCACTAATACCCTTGGGAAAGGTATGAATCCAACTACTCTCCCTCCAGCTATGGGTAAAATAGTAGGGCAGACTGGGCTCTTTAACCTTGGTTAGACAACCAGTCTAGGAGAGGGAAAACTCTGAATTCAAACCTGTTAAATCCGCTTGGGGTGGTCACTACTAGAATAGGCTCAGTCCTAATTAGTGATCTATTTTCACTAACTAATATTGTATTTGATGTCATGTAAGATCCACCTTTTTCCATCCCTTCAAATATTAGAATTTCATAAATTTGTAATATCTTGGATGAACACTCATCCAACCAATATCAGCTTTTCCATTGCTAAACAAAAACAAAGGATTTGATTCATCAAGTATAGTGATCAAATTTTGGTCAATTTATTGACCTATCTGGTTTGGTTAAATCTGCCAGGAGAACTTACTCCAAACAATATAGATCTCCAGTTCAGTAGGGGCATACAAACTTTTTCACCAAAACAAGGTAAATAGCAGTATTCTTTTTTAAGACTTTAAATCACGCAGTTTTTTTTTCTTCTTTTTAATTTAAAAAACAGTTTTTCTTCCAAGATTTAGAAAATTGATATCTGTTTGGTCCACTTTTTGGATTTCAAATTTGGAATTAAATGCACAAAAGGACATTTATTTTCATGCATTTATTACAAATTGAAATTTGTCTTTCGATTGATTGATTTTAACAGCATGTCAACCTATCTAGGATTATTTTATGCCTAGAAGTTAGGGAATTGTGTTTATTTTACATTCATATTTTCTTTTTTGTGTGTAACTGTTTCTTAGGATTTTTATTTTTTTTTCAGTTATATGATATTAAGTATTTCTATCTAATACAAACAATTTGCACACAATTTTATAGCATCAAGTATTCCTATCTAATACTAATAATTATGTGGTTTCAAGTAATTATTCCTATTTAATAATAAGTTTTTTGCACACAGTTAAATGGTTTCAATTACCTAATAATAATCCTTAAAAACAGTTATAGCTTCAAGTAACTATTCTTAATACAAATAATTTAGTTATATGGTATCAAGTATTCCTATTCAATATGAAAAATCTTCAAACAGCTCTATTTGATCCATAGATGAGACCCTAACAGGTACTACCACTCCAGATCAGAGTGGACCTGGGAGTAATGAATGGGTACTCCCTAAATCCCCAGAACTGAAGTCAAGTTTGTCTATTAAACTGGGCCAAATATTAGCATGGTCGTTGTAACATTTAATACACTATCCAACAATTTTTCCTTCATATCCTTTGTTGAGTATGGTAATGGCATCTTATATACTCATGAGTATTATATATCATCAACTACAGCATATTTTTATACTAATGGGTTTCAGATTTAAAATGTAACCTTTGTTAATATTTGATAGACATTTAGTAGAAAAAACAAATTAAAAGGGCATTTGTAATTGAATCTTTCTTTTCTCAAGACAGTATAAGTTTCAAACTAGAATTTAAAGTTGCTTTCCTTCACTATACTTTTCCTTAATCACAGTGACAAGATTCCATATTGGTATGTTGCTAGGTTTACATCTATTCATACTACATCTTCTACCAAGAAAAAAATGTACATATTTATTTGAGGAGGGAAAAAAAACAGCTAAAAAAGAGAATTTCTTTTCTTTTCTAATAGTTGAGCTACGACTCATTACCAAAAGGAGAACACAAATACTACCAAAAAGTATAAATAAAGTGTTGAATTTTGACAACATCAAACTACAGGTAATTTTGAATGAGACAGACATGTATGTCAGAACTGATAAGAACAAAACATATTTTCTTTGCTTTACACTCATTGCAATAAACATAAGAATGAAATTGATAATATATAAACAAAACAAAAAATGAGAAGATGGGTCAGAGATTTACTTTTTAAGCCTTAGAAGAATGCTTTGAAACACAAATTTGACGTTAATATGGCAGCTAATATTGATTGTACAAGAACAAGACAGATCTTCAGTAATGCACTACTTACAAAGAAGAGATCAAGGAAAATGGAAAACATTTCTGACAGACTAAAGTAGATGAGATAGACAAGAGCCTAAAGTCCACTATAGATTATTAGACTTCCTAAAACCCTTTCAAATTTCTTTTACACAAAACTCACTTTTCTTTATCTTTTGTCTTAATATCAGTAGTAATTCATCCTTTACTTTTATATTGAAAAATGTGCAGAGCTTGTGATTTTAAGATAAGCCCTTATTTCTTACATGATAAGAGAACATGAGTTCAATATATAAAAAGAATTGCAGCTTCTTTTGTAATTAGAAAAAAAAATGTCAAAACTGATTTCTTAGATTTGGGGTGACACCTGAAAGGAATAATTTAGACTGATAAAAAAACTAAAAAAAACTGAAATAGATCACTAATTAGGACTGAGCCTATTCAAGAAGTGACCACACCAAGTGGAGTTTAACAGGTTTGAATTCAGAATTTTCTTTCTCCTAGACTGGTTGCCTAACCAGGGTTAAAGAGCCCAGTCTGCCCTACTATTTTACCGATAGCTGGAGGGAGTATAGTTGGATTCAGACCTTTCCCATGGGTATTAGCACTATGTGAACTGTAGCTACATCCAGGATTTGAACTCTGGTCGATGAGTCCATTTCCTATAACTCTAACCATTACACCACGCACCTCCAACTGATAAAGAATAAATTTACTTGATGTAAAATAAATGTTCAGGATTAACACTTAAATTTTGCACATACACTATTGGTTATATATATATATATATATATATATATATATATAAAGTTAAACCTAATGAGTCAGATATACCTACTAATAGTTTCACTTAGTAGCTCTTTAGGGCAAGAATCTGACTAAAAAGACTTGGACCAATTGTACTTTTATTAAAAAAACTAGTCCCACCGTGGTCCAAACAAATTAGTATAAACTAAACAAACCAACAAACAATTAAACAAATATATATATATATATATATATATATATATATATATATATAATTTAGTTTGCTATATCTATAAATAAAGAAGGCCCAATATCAGTGATAAAGTATATGTTAATCTAAGTTAGGATGGCATAGACACAGAGTCGATGGCATTTGACTGACTGTCAGTTTCTAAATAAGACCCCATACATACACAAATGTTGTAAAAGAAAATTGTAATTTTTTTCCCAACCTCAACAAGATTTGAAGTGTTTGGGGGGGGGGGAGTTTTTTCCCCTTGTTATTTAATTATTTTCAAATGGTTTCCATCTCAGAGAAAATATACAAAACTAAAAGTAAAAGGTTAGGTAATTGTTTTATATTGATCTAAATTAACTTTTTTTAAAACCATTATTTTTGGCTGGGAAATTTAGAAAAATTGACAAAAGAAAATATGACAGTAAAAAACTTGAAACAGTTTTCTTAGTTCAATATATGATTTTTCATTTGTGTGTTCCTTTTCCATTATAAGTATTAGACTATTCCACTGAATATTTTTAGTTATTTCTTCCAAAATATTATTCTTATCCAAAAGATTACTACCTCTGTCCTATAATAGCTTTTACAGTTGCATATATATTTTATACACAAAATGTAGCATAAGACAAAGGTAGTATAAAAATTTTCCCCGTATATTACTAAGTTTTCTTGCTATCACAAAAACAAATACTGTACATTCTAATCATCACAATCTTTATCCTCATAAAATCCCACCATTATAAATAAATCTTAGCTGATATATCTAATAGAATCTACAATCAGTTCACCTTTAACTGCTGTACTTGTCCTAATATTCATCTTCAAACAAATCATAATTCTTAGAAAATTAATATTTTCAGTTCGTAAATAAAGCTCCACACATACAGAAATACTGTAAAAGCAAATTATAATTTTGAACTTTCTTTTTAATTTTCAGTCCAATTTGTAACTTAATTGTGTGGGGGTCTACATTCATACACATTTAAATTTCTCAAAGGAAATAACTATTAAATGTTAATCTTAGAATGATGATGATGGTTTACTGTGTTCTGCCACTGAAAACGTTTTGAACATCCTACAGCAGCATTCAGTCCTTCCTAATTTGAAGCCATTCTGTCCTTTCCAAGGGTCTTTAGCTCCTCAGTCTTGCATTTTGCCTCAAGCTTACCAAGAAAGTTTGTGCAGTGCCAGCCCCTTTCTAGAATGTTCCTCCTTATTTACAAATCTTATACACATATATGGTGATTGCCACTTCACAGAATAAGGCCATTTCTACAAGTAGTTCGGATGTGAGCACGCCAGGTGTCCCCTGAGTCAAGTTTGTTTCTTTCCTGTCACACATTCTAAGTTTCCACTCGCATGTGACCGTATGTGATCGAGAAGCCCAACCCTCGACAGACAGGCCCTGCTACATAGGTCAAACATGTGATCAGTCCCAGATGTAGGAGATGTTTCCATGCCATCCGTCATGTGCTGCTTACACAGAGGCCACTTTAGGATGGGGTGCTTGAGCTGCCTTACCTCAATTCCATACAGCTACCATGAGGCTGCTTATACAAAAGAATGTGTACCCGGACCCCACCTCTGTCAATTGGTCCTCCTCGCTGAAGCGGACTTCCGCAAGGCTCATGATGTCTGCCCCATATCAAGAGTTCTTTGCCATGGCTCCAGTTCATTGTCCAGGGCCTCGGGAGATGTCTGAAAATTTCAGGCGGCAATTGTTAGCCTAGGTTTGTTGTAATGTTTTCTTGTTTTCATTCTGTTAATGTGAACAGCTGCAGGCTACCGGCCAGCTTGATATTTGCTCCTTCCCAGATATCTGGGTGGGCAGTCCTACCCAGGGGTTACTCAGTCACTCACATCCTCGCCACGCATGTAGAAATATCTGCAAATGTTGACATGTTGTGCGCTTGTGCGATACGCTCAACATGCTCTCCTTCCCCGAAGACTGGAATCAGTAACAAGCCGAAGCAAGATGACTGAAAGTATTTTGGGAGCGCAGGTGGATGATCTGTCGAGATCTACGGGTCCACTCTCTGACGACCTTGACATGTATATACCTATGTATGTATTTATCAGTTAAATTCCTATTCGTACTTGTAGATGCTGATGATGGCCCAGTGGTTAAGAACTCTGACTGATCATAAATCAATTGGGTTTTGATCCAGGCTGAAGGTAGCCTGCTAAGTCTAGACACACTGAGGAGATATGATACATCGAAACACAGTGCCTGTGGATGACTAAAATATATATATATATATATAATTTTTAAAAAAGCTTTTTACTATGCAACTGCATAAAAAAGAACAAATCATTTGTCAGCTTCACTAGATGCTTTTCTTTAAATAATATTAAAAAAAAAAAAAAAAAAAGGGTGCATCATCTGAAGACATAAGTAGGAAAATGATTGTTAGTATTAGTTGAGGGGGTGGTGCTGGAACTAATGCTACATTAGTGAATAGTTGTCTATATGTCTAGAATGTATTGATTAGCTTTAAGACAGCACTTTTGTAACCATGTTAACCACTCACTTTCTATTGATCGAGATATTTAACATAAAGAAATCAATAAATCCAGCATTGAATTACTTTAAGCAAATAAAAATGTACAGTTTCTAAAGATATTTATCAGATGATGGATCACTGCTTTCCATTGATTATTTTATATCTCGGATTTTTATCACAAGGATCCAGTCAACCTGATGCTTACTTCCATAACATATTAGACTTTTTTCTTTTTTTAATTATCACTTAAGTCAAGCAATTATTATAAACCTGGTAATTAAATTAATTAGCAAAAACTTTACAAAATTCCAAGTACCATAAACAAACAACAAAAAAGATATGAACATCTTAAAAGAATAGAAACAATAAATGTATTGTGTCCTTGAGTAAATTTTTTTAAGCTGCTGTTGATAAAAAATAAAATAAAAAAACAAGTAAATAAAAGAAAAAGTTTGTTAACTTTGTTATTCCCAGTCCCCAAACTTGATGGAGGTGTTCCAAGCTGCATCGGGCTTGTCTCTCCTTTTACCAAGATGGATTTAACCGTGAAGCATTGTTTAAGCCTAGTGGGACCCATAGAATTTCCACAAAACTAATCAAAAATCAAGAGGAGGAATTTAATCCAGAAACAATGATTTGCAATTTCATTACATATAAATCCTATTGTTGTCTTTGTAATAAATAATACAAAAATAAAAGTGACAAAAACACAACACAGGAAAAAAAAAGTTGGGCTGGAAATTCACCTGATTCTGGCTTGCTAGAACATAGTGTAAATTAGGACAGGGGTCCTGGACGACATAAGATTAAAATTACTAAAATATCTTCCATAATTAACAATTTTAATATTACAAATAAAACAAACATGTAACTTCTTTTTTTTGTAATTTATTTTAATTTTAAGTTGGGCATTTAAGCGATCAAGACCATTTGGAATGTTTCATTTTTAAATTGGGTGAAATAAAATGGAAAAAATATCAATATATAATTGCTGAAATTACTCTAAAACATTTCACTTTCTACTTTTTGAGCTTTTGGGGTGAATCCACAGGTGCAGATAACTCCCTTTCTACTGGATGAGCTTTATGCTCAAGCACAATCTATGTGTTATTCATGGCAAATAAACAGGATTCAAGAGGGTGTCATTTATTCGACATTAATGCTCATACATTCATGTTAAATAAATCACTTTCTACTGCTAAGAGGACCTCTACAATTTTTTACCCAGATATTTATGCTTAACATGAATATTAATCTAAATAAATTATCCCTCTATTTACAAATATCAAATCAATGGTTCCTAGTATTTTTTTTCTTTTTGTAGTATAAAAAATTGAAGATCAATTTTGGTATCTAAACAATAAAAAGATTTTATTTTCTATATATCAAATATATAAAAGAAGGTAATAGTACGCATAAACTTGGTGTTGAAGTGTTCAATAAACATGAAAACAATTGCAGGAAATTACTTGTTAATTTGTTTCAGAAATCAATGTCTTATATTTGTTATTAGATAAGATTGATTTAAGTTCCTTCTAAATGTAACAGAAATTCATGTCAACTGAAGATCTAATGATGATTTATCTTAGGAATGTAAATAATGAAACAAACATTAATTCCAATTTATTATAATATTCGAGGCCTTCAAAAACCAGATACCAAAAACAGATAGAATAGCAATTTATCAACTGGCAATTTATCAACTGATAATGATAAAAACAAGAGAATAGAAACAAAATCACCAAGAAAAGTGGAGAAAAACCCAGAAATTTTAGTAATAAGGAAATATAAATACAAATGACCATCAGAGCCAAAGGCGATATAAAATCTTAAGGAAATAAAGAAATCCTAACAAACAATAACAGACCAAGTTCCTTGCTGGATTTTGACCATTCCATTAACCAGAATATCCTCAAAATTTGAATTTTTTAAAACTGATTTAAAAACCCTATCAAATTTTGAAAAAAATGTTTTTCTTTCAACAACAAAAATAAAATTTCAAGGTTAAGATATCATAGGGAGATTTTTGAAAACTTTGCTGTACTCGGAGCAAGCAATGAGGCAGGGGAACAGGGTGGAGAGGTCTGAGCGGAGTACATGTGGTAGGTGCAGCCTGTAGTGTACAGTAGCTTACCGGCCCTCATCCGTGAAGGGCTTCGAGATGGGCTGCTTTGGGCAGACTGGTCCCCAAACGCTGGTTCTCCTATAGGGGGCAGCAGAAAGGACAGCGGCAGCAACAGCAGCAGCAGCACACAGTGAGAAACAGGGAAAGAAGTGAGGAGGAAGAAGAGAGAGAAGAGACATGCATAAAGACAGTTATACTGAATGCACTGGGGGAAAATGGGGAATCAAAATTATTTTTACTGAATTAATCCTCCATTCATTTTCAGGTTAAGTGACCAATTTATAGAAAGGAACAAGTATATTTCATCAAACAATAGAAAAATAAATTAAAAAAACACATAAGTATAACTATGAGCAACACATTTTTAGTATTTTTGCTAAGCAAAGATGTTGACATATAAAAATGATATATTTCACTCAGGCATGTGTGTGTGTGTATATATATATATATATATATATATATATATAAAATCTAAACAGGTTTGGTTGAATACCAGGATAAAAACTTATGATGTCACAATGTGTTGAATATATGAAACTCTCGAGTCATGAGTTTTTATCTTGTTTTATTATTATCTTTTATTGAAGGGTATCGTGATATTGCTCTGCTTTTTTGTGCATAGAGCACTGTAAAGATTTTTATGGATCATAGATGTTTTTATCATTATATATGTATATTTTATCATTATATATATATATATATATATATATATATATATATATATATATATATATATGGGGGGTATGATTCTAGAGCAAGCAGTATGGTAAACACAATTATCAAGTAAAATGATCAATGCTCTCTATTTTTCCTGGCTTGTGTGCAACTGAAAAACTGAAGTGTGTAAAAATAGTTGGATTTTTCAGACAATTATTTGATTTTTTTTTTGTCTAACGTTTATAGAACAAATGTCAAAACAAGAGCAATGTGACAATTCTTTGTTTGGTCATAGTTTTATTTCTTAATTTTATTTATCCCAAAATTTCAAATTCCACAATGTCACAGTTTTACTGTACAGCATAATTTGTTCTTGCTTGTGGCCACATAGATCAAAAGGAACACTGATCTAATATAAGAGCTGAAAGACAAACCCAACTCTACCTTTCTTAAAAAAGACAAACAGCTTTCCTTTAATATCATCTAAAAAAATCCAGTCAAAATGACATGAGTACAACTTTAGGGCCAGTTTAGCTCAGTTGGTAGAGCATCCATCAAGGAACCACAAGGTTCCTAGTTTGATACCGGCCCTCACCAATTCAGCATATGAGTAGCACAGGGATCTGTGCAGCAAAGTAAGGAGCTGATGATAGGTGTGGCACTCCACCTCAGTCACAAAAACAATCTCCTTGGTCTAGTGCTACCACGCTTGTCTGGCTGATACCAATTTTAGGCCACCCCAACGACTTAATCTTTTTTTAAATGTTAGTATTATATAAATAAACAAAAATTTTGGATTTTTAAAAAAATATTTTTGTTTATGGAGAAGGATGAAAATTATTCGTCTAAAAATGTTCACTTGGTCCCAAAATTAATGGAAGTATTTGGAAGAAAGTCAGTAAAAATAATATTCTTCAAATTTCTTGGAATAGTTTTTAAAAAGAATAAGCATTCAGGACAAAAAATTAATACAAAGGTTATTGGAAGAAAATGAACATTAGGTAAACGAGAGGTAAAATAAAAACAAACAGGGATTTTCTTCATTCATTTTTTTTTTTTTCCTCTTTTTGTTTTGCATATGTTTTACTTCTACAGAAGTAATTTATTTAAAAAAAAAATTATCAATTCTTTTTCTTTTAAATTCAAATGATTTTTTCTTCTTCTTTTCAATAATAAAATGGTTAGATGGAAAGATGGATCAACTATAGAACAAACCAATTCACACAAATAATATTTCTGATAATTGATAAATAAATAAAAAAATTTATATGGACAAGGTGTACTTTTTCTAGTCTTATATCCTAATGACTATTTCAGTTCAACTTGAAAGTCATGGGGGTGAGAGACTAGACCAGTTTTCCACTTTAATCTAAAATTGATAATTAAACTAAGAATATGAAAAACAGAAAATTTTTGAATTAAAAAAATTAACTATAAAGAAAATGTTACTAAAAATGTTATCCCAATCTAAATTCAAAAGTGAATGAAATGATGAATTCTGGAATCCTTTGGCTGAAATGAATAGAAACTGAAACATTTTTGCTTGAATAGAAAATAAACAAAAATAAAAAGTCAATATAAGCTGGAGAAAAAACAACAAATATTTGATGAAATTGATGATTAAGTAACAATTTGTGTATAATCAATTTTCATCTGCAATTAGTCAAGTAATAAAAATACAATATACATATATAATATGTGCGTGTGTGTGTGTGTATATATATATATATATATATATATATATACATACATACACACACACACACACACACACATATATATATATATACCAGTCATCCACAGATACGTGTTTCGACATTTATGTCACATCAGTGAGGCTCGACTTTTTTAACAGCTATCTCTAGCCGGCAGTGAAACCCGACACAATTTTAGTCTGTCAAGCTCCTTACGGCTGTCAGGGATTGTCAGTCAGGGGTGAACAATTAATTGATACATACTTAGAGGATGTATGTTTTTACAATCACCAGAGAAATATATATATATAATTCTTTCTTTTGTTTTTGTCATTTTATACATATTATTCAATATTTGAAATTTGAAATTAATAATAATTAATAATAATCAATACATTAATTTTAAAATAAAGCATTAATACACACACACACACACATGTAATAAGAATATTTGAAAAGTTTTAACAAAAGAATTTTGTTAATATTTATATATTGTTGTTCAGTTGAAATATAGGAACAAAATATATATAAAAGTGTGTACAAAACTTCTGGACAGCCGTGTGTCCTTCATCAATGTAAACTGTTAGATAATAACCATTGAATTTAAGCATGTATAAAACAGATACAAGATAGTCAACATAAAGAATCATGTGGCATTCAACACTAATGTACACACAAAGTTATAATTGGATAGATGATTATAATAATTTTAAAAAATTGAATTTAAAAAAGTTACATAACTTGTATTTGTTCCATTTCTGAACATACTTAATTTCAAATTCAACTGAGGAAGGACACAGTGGTGTCCAAGAATTTTGCATGAATTTTTACAGATAATTTGCTCTTATATATAAACTGGCAGACAATAAATAAATATAAAATTTGAAAATAAATTTAAAGAGCCTATAGACACACACAACATATATATATATATATATATATATATATATATATATATATATATGTGGAGAAAGGTAGACAAACACGGGATGTTATGGAAACTGGATGTTTATTGTTGACGATGCAACGTTTCGGTCTATTATTAGACCATCTTCAGGACTTGGATATAGTTCTTGCTCCAATGTTGGACATTCTCAAAATGCTGAAACAGAAGGTCGTCAGTAGGTGGTTGGGGGTGGTTAGTGGGTTTTCTTCTCTCTGGATGGGGAGTGTCTGAATGGTGGATGGTGGTACCACAGGTGTCAGATTTTGGGGATTAGTTAACTAAATATGTATATGTGTGTGTTTGTGTGTCTGTTTAATTGGGTTTTTTTGTTTATATGTGTTGGAGAACTGGATTTGTCGTTAAGTTATATGTGTGTGGTTGGTATGTTAGTGTGATATTTTATTTTTTTTGGGGTAAGATTTGTTAAAATTGTAAGGGAGCATATGTATAGTATTATTATTATTATTATTATTGTTATTAATAGGAGCGGTATTATTAATGTTGTTGTTGTTATGTATCATATATATTATAATATTTATCTGGTTGTCTTTACTCAGTTAATATCATCTGTGTCTGTTTAGTGGTAATCTGTTAGTATATACATATATATATATATACATATATATATTGTCACGAACGCCTGTGTAGATTAGGGACGATCATACACAGTGTCGTGCAAGAAGTAAAAAAAATAATAATGCGACAAAGGTTCCCGGGATGAAATCCTGCGATTTCATAGAAGGGAAAGAAAAAGGGGATATTATCGAATTCTCTACTCCCTGCTCCAGAGGTAGTGAATGAACCGAGAGGGAAGTATCAGTTTATGTCAAGCCAAAGAAACTCAGACCATAAATTTTACAAGAAAACAAACAGTTTATTCTTTCTTTTTTTTTCTCTTATACATTCACAGTTAAAGTTTACATCACCAAAAGAGTCTGCGAAATTATGTTCGCCGTCAAAGTTCGTTCAACAAAACATCTGTGAAATCAAATTCACGACCAAAAGTTCATATCATCAAAAGACATGAGGACTTACTTTAATCTAGGAGATGAAGATTGTGTTCTTTTATTTTTTTTTGTTTTCTTTTCCATGAATAGATTTTTCGTAATACCCCTTAGAGGGAGAGTGGGCATTCAAGGTTTTTTCCTTTTTTTCTTTTCAAGTTCCGAATTTTCATATTTTCGATTGAGGTACTTAGTAGTCGCTAACGGGTCTCTCGCTGTCCGACCATCTCGAGGTCTACTTAGCTTGTGATTGTAAAGTATATTTTTCACAAAATAAGCGGGAAATCATGAACGAGACGCTAGTCTTTCTCTGGGGTTAAGGCGTGCACTTTTTCCTTTCTTTTGGGCTATGGGTGATGGGGGGGTTCCGGGTCATCTCAGTTCTCAACCAGCCAAGATACCGGTACTAAGGTTAGGGGGGTGGAGTTATAATGCTTTATCTAATGAAGGTAGTACTTGGTATGTATAATATTTCTATCTTCCTCGTTTCTCGCTCCGTTCTTCCTTCATTCATCACAATATCAACCAGTAGTAAATGTGTACTTTTACCAAAGTTCATGACATCACCTTACCCAACGAAAAAAAAAGGAAACCTCTTTTCCCCTTTTTTTTTTTTTCATCATCAGGAAAAGGGTGTTTTTCCATCCATAATTCAATGAAGTTTATCGCTATGCGCGTGACAGTGCATCAGCACATACGTTGTCGATTCCATGGATGTGGTAGATATCCAGGTCATATTCCTGTAACATCAAGCTCCAGTTAAGCAATCTCCTATTCTTGTCTTTCATGCGGTGTAAGAATGTAAGCGGATTGTGGTCCGTATAAACGAGGTTTGGGGGCGGTGATGCTGAAACATATACGTCGAAGTGCTGGAGACTCAGGACTAAAGCTAACGTCTCTTTTTCCACAGTTGAATAGTTCTTTTGATGGGGATTAAATTTTCACGAGAAATAGCTTACTGGGTGTTCGATGTCATCTTCTCCTACCTGGAGTAGTACAGCGCCAATTCCTTGATCACTAGCATCGATGGCTAGGCGGAAGGGCTGAGTAAACATGGGGGCCTTCAGAACAGGGCTGCATAATATGGACTTGATTTTCTCGAATGATTCCTGGCATAAAGGGGTCCATATAAATTTTGATTTCTTGGCTAACAGGTGGGTGAGCGGGGAGGCTATATCTGAAAAGTTCTGGCAGAACTTTCTATAATAACCAGCCATTCCAAGGAATCGCCGCAGGCTTCTGATATTATTCGGGGCGGGTATGTCTAAGATCCCTTGTATTTTTGTCTCGTCAGGGGATATGCTTCCATACCCGATTTTGTGCCCCAGGTACGTGATTTCGGCCTTTCCGAAGTCGCTTTTAGCCATATGGACGGTGAGGTTCGCTTGTCTGAGCCTGTCGAAGGTGTCCTGTAGGGATTTCTTATGATCGATCCAATTATCGTTGTAGATGACTATATCATCGACATAGGCGGTAACGTTGGGTAAATCGCGCAGACAGCAATTCATCATCCTCTGGAATGTAGCTTGGGAATTCTTCATACCAAAGGGCATGACTCAATACTAGTATAGACCTTGCGGGGTTACGAAAGCTGATATTTCCTTAGCTCGCTCGGTTAAAGGCATGCACCAATATCCCTTCAGTAAGTCTAACTTGGTGATATATTTAGCTTTTCCGATTTTGTCGATACAGTCGTCTATTCTGGGGATGGGATGTGAGTCAGTTTTAGTCACGGTGTTCACTCTCCTATAATCTGTACAGAACCGGACCGACCCTTCAGGTTTGTTCACGCATGGCGATGCCCAATTGCTCTGACTAGGTTCGATGATACCATGGTTGAGCATATACTCTATTTCCTGGCATATCACTTCTGCTTTGTGGGAGTTGACCCGATAGGGGTGCTGTTTGACTGGGGTGGCGTCCCCAACTTCTACATCGTGCTGGATGACGGGCGTCCGCTTAGGATTGTCTGGAAACAAATCATAGAAGTCGCTGATAAGACTTATTATATCCCTTCTCGCTTCATGGGTCAAATGTTCGAGCTTAGGGGTGAAGTCGGCCAAAATCTCTGAGTTGTGTAATTTCAGGGGGCGTTCACTTTTCCTTATGTCGTTCTCAAGAAAATCTGTACAGTTGGTCGCCTGAGTGGATCCATCAGTGATCAAAACGGGGCGCTCATCTCCTCTCATGATAGGGTTTCATCATATTAATGTGACACATTTGCGTCGCCTTTCTTCTATCTGGGTATCGACTATATAATTGAGGTCGCTGGCTTTCGTGAGACCTCATAAGGGCCGTGGAATTTGGTCTTAAGGGGTTGACTCGGCAGGGGCAACAGTACTAGTACTTTATCTCCAGCTTCGAAGCTTCTAGGGATTGTCTTTCAGTCATAATGCTCCTTCATTCGAGCTTGGCTTATCGGCAGGTTTTCTTGGGCTACCTTACTAGTTTCACGTAGTCGGGTCCTGAAACGTTCCATGTATTCCGACAATGGTTCTTTCCTCGGATCGTCTTGCATCCATCTTTCTTTTAACATCGATAGGGGTCCTCGTACTGAGTGTCCGAATATCATCTCGAAAGGGCTAAATCCTAGGGATTCCTGAGGGGCGTCTCTGGCTGCAAACATTAAAAAAAGGGATGCCTTCACCCCAATCTCCTTGGTGGTCGTGACAATATGTTTTAATCATGGTTTTAAGAGTTGAGTGAAATCGCTCCAATGTTCCCTGAGATTGGGGGTGATACGCGCTGGATTTGACGGTTTTTATATCCAGGGAATTCAAGGATTGTTGGAACAATCGGGACATGGAATTCGACCCCTGGTCGGTCTGAACTGTCCGTGGTAATCCGACCATGGCGAAGAAGTTAAGGAGCGCCGCTGTGATTTTTCTGGCGGATATGTTTCTGAGGGGGGATGGCTCTTGGGAATCGGGTCGACGCGCACATGATGGTTAATATATATTGGTTTGTCCGGGGGAGTGGGTCGACACAGTCTATGAGAACAGGACAAAAGGGTTCCTCGAAGGCGGGGATCGGGTGTAGGGGAGCGGCTGGGATGCACTGGTTTGGTTTCCCGACCATCTGGCATGTGTGGCACGTTCGGCAATAGTTGGACACATCTTTACGGATTCCTGGCCAGTAGAACTGTCTCACTATGCATTCGAAAGTCTTGCGTATTCCCAAGTGTCCTCCCATACCGTGGGCCGTTTTCAACACTTCCATTCTCCGTTTCTTTGGTAAGACTAACTGGTATACCACCGACCAGTCCTCCAGGTGGCCGCCATTTCCTCATCAGGATTCCATTCTTGGTGAAATATCCGGATGTAGTCTTCTCTAATTCCTCCTCAGGCAACACTTCATCGAAAAGCGGGAAGATCTCGGTGTCCTCTCTCTGCTCATTTTTAATCGATTCCTCCGAATCGGGGTCATTGTTCCTGTGTCCTTCCAGAGGTCGTTGGTTGGGTCACTCCTCAAAGCATCGGTACGATCGGGTGGTCACCGGCATTTTGTCTTTATCACCCTCTATGTTTCCTTCACGCTCTCTTTCTTCAACTCTCATTCTGGCCTTGGCCCTGGTGACTGCGCATGAGGGGAACATTTCCGGATAGTCCCTTTCCAGTGCTTCCATCCGCCCAGAAGAGCTTGGTTTCATTGTCATTCTCAGGGTGGGTATAACTCTTTCACCTGCTAGGTCATTTCCCAACAACATGGATATACCTTACATGGGTAACTTGCTGACTGCTCCAACTTCCACATGTCCCTGCGCTATGTCAGACTCTAGGGAGACCCTGTGAAGCGGAACACTGACGAAATTGTTCCCGACTCCTTGGATTATCACGGATCGACCCGTGGCCGTATATTTTTTGGAGGGTATATATTTATCCAGGATCAAGGATTGAGTTGCTCCGGTGTCTCTCAGGATGGTTATCCAAGTCTTTTTCATCTTCTCATTCACAGGAGAGATGTATCCGCTCGATACGAATGGTCTATATTCTCTCCGGATAACACTTTCATTTCTGCGTTTGGGTTGCCTGTGTGATGAAATCACTCCCTGTGGTTTATTCGATATCCCATGTTTGGACTGCATTCTTCCTTGTGAAACAATTCGCTATTACATGTCCTGCCTTCCCACAATAATAACAAACACTCCTACTTTGGTCGATACACAGGATGCTAGGAAGCGGGGGGGCTATAGTGGGCTCTCAGGTTGAGCGGGCGGGTCGTATGCGCTGCACTTGGCTTTGCATTCAATCTGTTACTGTTAGTCATTCGTGGCCTAGTGCTGCCATCTCCAAAAGGTCCGGTATCTCTTCCATGCTCGCGCCTATGTGTTAAGGCATACTCGTCCGCTAGCATTGTTGCAGAATAGGCTGTGTCTATTTGGCGCTCATTCAGAAATATTTTGAGGTCGTCATGTACATGCTCTCTGAAATTTTCAGCCAATATCAGCTGTCTCAGCTTTTCATAGTCTGTTCCTACTCCTTTCAACAATGTCCATCTATCGAAATACGTCTCAGTCTGACGGAAGAATTCAACGTAGGTTTGCTTCTCTTCTTTTCTATAGCTTCGAAATTTTTGTCTGTACGCCTCTGGTACCAGCTCATAATTCTGTAAGATCGCTGTCTTCACTGTATCATAGTCTGCGCAATCGCTCACTGACAATGAGGCATATACCTCCTGTGCCTTCCCCCTTAGGGCCGTCTGCAGTAGCATTGTCCAATTCTCCAATGGCCATTTCATGCTAGACGCTATTTTTTCAAAATGCTGGAAATATCTTTCAACATCTATTTCATTAAACGTGGGTACCAATCTTATTTGTTGTATGATATTGAGTGTCCTCAGGTCTGTCCTCTCGTGCCGTCCTTCTGCATTCACTCTCTCCCCTTTGATTCTCTCGGGTCATTCTTATTTTCTCCAGCTCTATTTCCTTCCTAGCCTCAATCCTAATCTTCTCAGGCTCGAGTTGAGCGTGGGAAAGGGCAGGTGGATCCTGTTCCATATTGCTCAGCACTTCCTCTCCAAAAATGTCGTTATCAACCATGTGTTCTAAAATTATTTTAATTAACTGGGCCTTTCTCATGCTCTTTCGGACTTCTAACTCCAGCTTCACTCCTATTTCCAGAATACTGTCTTTTCGCAGCTTAGTGAGACTCTCGTAAGTGGGAGATTCTAGAAATGATTCCACCCCCTCCATTTCAATTGTGTATTCTTTGCTGACCCAACAATTCTGCTCTCGACTACCCTCTGGAGACTTATGGATTTTGTGAGTGGTGTAGAAAGAACAAGATAAAAATCCCGGTCGAGCCCCCAATTCTGTCACGAACGCCTGTGTAGATTAGGGACGATCATACACAGTGTCGTGCAAGAAGTAAAATATATATATATATATATATATATATATATATAAATATACATATACATATATGGACACACCAGTGTAGGCCGACTAGCAAAAACCTACATCAATCAGTTGGATATCCATGCTGCCAGCGCAACATGTTGATGATGATAGCTGGTTTGAATTGTGAGTTTTACTTCTTCTAGACTGGTCACCATACATAGGTTAAAGAGCCCAGTCTGCCTTACTATTTAATCATAACTGGATTTAAATTTAGTATTATTTGTATTATTCGGACTATTGTCCTCATCTTTATTGTTATCTGCACAACGTTTCACCCGATATGCCCTCTAGCCTTCTTCAGGTATTTCTTGTCGGACTCGGGAACCTTCTCGAACTCGTTGTGCAGATAACAATAAAGATGAAGACAATAATCTAAAAAATACAAATTATTATCTAAAAATTCAGAGAAATATAATCAGAAATATTGATAGATTTTAATTTCCTAAAGACAAAAGTTTGCTTCCTATTTTTTAAAATTATTTTTACAGATTTTAATGATTACAATATTTACCATTCTTTTATGTTTGGAAGTGATTTTTGTTTTGTTCTTTTTGCTTTAAAATATGTAACTAGACAATTTTTCTGAAATGTGGTAATAGATTCTAATAACCATTTTTCTATTTCTATTCATTGGGATATTATCATAATAAAGACTATAAAGGAAAGGAGACAAAAAATCCATTCATTGTCTTTTTTTTTTAAATTGTAATGTTATATAATGTGGCAGCTGGCAGAACTAAAACTCATGACAACAGCGTAACAAACCTAATTCAATTCTATCTGCTTATGGCAGATGATCTTATCAACTTGTGAGCAAAAAACAACATATCTAAACCATAACAAAATTTACACACACGTGAGCGTGTGTGTGTGTGTGTGTGTGTGTGTGTGTAAGTGAGAAAAATGGAAATGAATCCAACAGACATTTTGAAAAGATAATTGGAAGAAAAATATATATACTTTGGTATGAATGAAATTTATTATTGTTATTTGTCAATTTTTGTTCGAAACACATGTTGACAGATAACAATGATAAATTTAATTCATACTAAAGTATATAGATTTTTCTTACAATTATCTTTTTCAACATTATATATAAGTGATAAGACAAAATGGAATATTTCTTCTATTTTTAAATTGTTCTCAACTAGTTTTCACCTTAGGTTATCATCACGAGATATTTTTTTTTATTCATTTGAATTGTATATGTCAAATTTTTTAAACTTGTACGCATGTGTGTGTGTGTGTGTGTGTGTGTGTGTATATATATATATATATATATATATATACTAGCTAAAGTACCCAGTCCATGACCGGACTAAAGAAAAAATAGGAACACCAAAGAGTGGGGAGAAAATAAGAGATAGGTATACCCAATTTCGGTTCATTGTTTTTAATATCTCATAAAATAAAATAGAGGATGGGGGTAGACCTCGTAAATATTTCCCCTAATATATTTTCGTGAAAATCGGACCATTAATTGATTTTTCATAGTATATTTTTAAAACCCTCTTGTCGTAAGTTGTTTTTGGCTACGTAAAATTTCAGTTGATTTGACAGTGCAAAAATGAAAACATTGTTTGAAAATTTTTTTTTTAAATCACCAGTAGTTTGTTTAATGTTTCTTCTTTCGAACTGAGAAAAATTTTTAAGATGATATTAATTTTTATGCAAGTTTCATTGTGTTAAATATAGGGGTGGGGTAAATTTCACAGGGAAAATTGGTAGTAACTAAGAAGAGATAATTATTTATCAAAATTTTTAAAAAATCTCCGAGAATTGTCTAATGAATAAACAGTTGAAATAAATATTATATTCGAGACGACACTAATATGAATGAATTAAAGTGATTTCTAAAGTTTAAAAAAAAATGTTAATAAAAGAAATCTCGAGATAAGGGCTGAACTTGAAAAACAGTCCGAAAATCAGGGGGACCAAAAAAAAAGAGAAAAAAAAAAACAGAACCCAAATTATTTATTTTCCCATTAAACTAATTCTAAACTCCAACCCTAAACCCTAACCCCTAAACCCCCCTAGTTAAAATTAAGTTTTATTACAAAATTTGTGAGTTCTGTTTTTTCTGGGTCACACTGTATATAGGTTACCCAAAAAAAACAGAACCCAAATTATTTATTCACTTTCCCATTAAACTAACCCTAAACCCCAACCCTAACCTAAAACCCCCTAGTTAAAATTAACAGTTTTATTTTGTGGGTTCTGTTTTTTCTGGGTCACCCTAATTTTCCAACCGTTTTCTTCGTCAGATTTGAGGGGATGACATCATATGGCTAAACTTGCGAATTGGTCGGAAAATGAACCCAAATTATTTATTTATTTTCCCATTAAATTAACCCTAAACCCCACCTCTAACCCCTAAAACCCCCTAGTTAAAATTAATAGTTTTATTACAACATTTATGGGGTCTGTTTTTTTTTGGGTCACCGTAATTTTCCGACCGATTTGCAAGTTTAGCCCATCACATAATGATATAGTAAGAAATTCTAATTCAATGATTAACTATATTTTTTGAGTAAAACATAAATGTGCTAAACTTCAAATTAATATTTGAAAAAGAAAAAGAAAAAAAAAAAAGAATTAAATAAAGAAATCAAATTTATGTAAAACAATAAATAATCTTTAAAAAAATAACTTTATTAATTCAAAACATAGCCAATCGAATAAATTTGATAACAATTTGAGTTTTCAGGTATTTCTGTGAAATGTATTAGGTAATCTCTGGAGCACTATTCTACATTAGTATCATGATTTTATTTGTATTTCTAATATTAAAATAAATAAATTAATGCAATTATGAAAAATAAAAAAAAGGTTTTGTTTACAATTGTCGAACGACCGACAGGAATTTATAAAACAAAGTTGATTTGTCGCTAAATGTTTTCGTTTGATTTATTAATTAATTTGCTGTAAAAAAAATTCAATGTATGAAAAGACATACTAATTACATATTTAGAATGATTTTTTTTCTAACGAAATAAATATTTTTAAGATAGAAACAGAAATATGCGATAAATAAGATTTGACTTTATGTTAAAATTTTAGTATGAAAAAACTATACTACGAATTCTAGGCTGACTAAAGCAAAATATATATTTTTTTAAACTCACTGTAAAAAATAATTCCATTGATAAAAACTCAATGAAATTACATATTTAGAGAGATTATTTCATTCTCTTTCGAACCATATGGATATCTTAGAAGATTGAACCGTAAATAAGCGAGAAAAAAGATGGACCGTTATTCTTCTTTCAAAAATGTTTTGAGTTTCACTGGATATATTTAATCATATTATTCTAAGAATCCCCTTTTTTTTAATTGCTTGAAGGATTTTTTTCAAAAACTTTTTCATGTATAAGACTATTTTACATTCAGTTTTTGTAATTGCTAATTCGCATATTAATTCAAATTTGATTCACTGATATATTTTATTCTAAGAAATATGAAAGTATTCGTAAAAATATTGATAAAAAGGCTTTCATTTTTCAGCAGGGTGGGGTTCGCCTGCTGATTGTAGCTGGAATATCAGCAGTAGCAGCTATTTTATAGATTTCGAAAAAGCATTTGATTTTGGTTTAATTAATTAATTATATCCCTTAATCAGTAAAAATCAATAACCAAATTTGGAGTGTTTCTTAGTTAGAATGATATCAATGTGTATGCAAGATTTTAAATCTGAGTGACCTCCCGTTTTGGAGTTATGCGTCGACACGTACATACCAAAATCTCTCCTTTATATATTAGATAGCTATTATAGCATAGAGAAAGAGTCAACAGCACTTGGTGACTTAGTTTCTTGCTTATGGAACCATCAGACCGAGTGGTTACCATATAGTGGGTATCCCTTTTTATACTGCCGTTTGGAGCATAATAGAAAGGGTGATGATCTAGTTTATGGAACATTATGGAAGGGTGGTCTAGTTTATACGGGATCCTTCTTTACATGGCTATATTATATTCATTTTGTCATTTGTTCATTTATTTACTCTATTGTATTGAATTTATTATTTTATAGTGTTTTTATTATTTATTTATATTATTATTAGTCATTTTTTTATTAGCACAGTTGACTATGACTATACTATCCTAACTGAGAGATCTATATGCTCTACACTGATATTGAGCACTCTTTATTTATAAATTTAGCAAACTACATTATTAATTTTATATATATATATATATATATATATATATATATATATATATATATATATAATGTGTAGTTGGAGGCATATGGTGTAATGGTTAGGGTCGTAAGAAATGGATTCGTTGACCCAAGTTCAAATCCTGGACAAGGCTGTTTGCATTTTACATAGTGCTAAAACCCTTGGGAAAAGTATGCATTGTTTTTAGAAAGTTTAAATAAATTTTCTAAGTATTCTCCCTCCAACTATGGGTAAATAGTAGGGCAAACTGAGCTCTTTAACCTTGGTTAGGTAACTAGTCTAGGAGAAGGAAAATTGAATTAAGTGAGTTAAACTCCACTTTAAGAAATTAACATTTGTGTTGCATCCTGCTTGTGCAGGTGTGTGTGTGTGTGTGTGTGTTTCACTAGGATGGTCAGCTGTGTACTGTGGCCGAGGCGATAAAAGTGTTTCACTAGTGTTTCACTGTGTCTGCTGAAGTCCCGGTTTTGATTTCTGTCGGAGGGAAATCGTTAGTATATACCACTGATGAGACTTAATAAAGTCGAAACAGTCTGTACGGTATTCTACACACCGAGCCATCCTTTGCCGGGATTACACTTGTCAAGTTCATTTTCTATAAGAAAAAGTATTGAATTTTATGCGATACATGCGTTGTAAGTGCCTTCAAGTAAAAATTTAATATATCTTAATGTTAATTTAATCCCACACATTTGGTAAAATATTTGATATCAAGAAACTAAAACCAAATCAATTCAAGTTGTTATGAAACAATCATAATTACATATTATCAAAGCTTAATGCTGAGATGAATAATGAACAAGATTGCCTAAAACATCAATAAAAAATTTTTTTTAAAAACAGAAACAAGTAATTGTGCTTAAGTGATAAGTCAATAAACTATTGAGTTTTAAAGCTCATAAATGCGGCAAGGTAAATAATGTCCCTGTATTTTCTTATCAGTTTAACTTCTTCAATCCTAGATCAAGATGGATGAACAGAAGGCCATAGAGGAATCCAATTATGATGTAATAGCTACTCTATGTTTAGAATTTGAAAAGATCTTTAAAGCTAATCAAAAATGTGTTTAGTGAGTAACTAAATTTAATTTCTTTCTTAGCAATAAATCAAGAAAATTAGGAATTTTGGTTATGTAACTATCCATTCATCTTTTTTTTTAATTTCTTTGTTTTCTCCTTTAGTTGGATATCTGGATATAAGTGGCTTAAGTAAGTAAAGTCGTTGGAGTGGCCTAAAGTCGGTATCAGCCAAACAGCGAGGGAGTCTAACCCCTTTTCACTAGTGCTAGACCAAGGAGATTGGTTTTAGTGTCTGAGGTGGAGCACCACACCTACCACCAGTTCCTCACTTTACCACACAGATCCCTGTGCTACTCATACGCTGAGTTGGCAAGGACCGGTATCGAACCAGTAACCTTGAGTTTCCCAGCTGAACACTAACAACTGAGTTAAACCGGCCCTGTATAAGTGGCTTAGTTGGGGTTTTTTGTGCTTCTTTTTTAATAAGAAGAAATTAACAAAAAGGAGTTTTTATTTACTGTATATACTCAAGTAAGGAACAACTTCTTGTAATGAATGAACCCTTATTTTTAACCACAAAAGGATGTTTTATCATATATTGAGTTTAATGAATGACCCCTACATTTTGGTTATGCTAGCCTACAAAAATATTTCTTTCAATATTTCTTGTTTTCGAGGTGAAAAATTGGTCTTAAAAAGTCGTTCATTATACAAGTATACATACAGTATACAAAATTGAAATCATGATATTGCACAATGACCATACTAAATAAAATAAATCTACACTTAATAGGTCTTTTTCTTTTTAATTTTTAATCATTTAATCAAATTTTCTCATTATTAGTAATACCTTATATTAATATTCAAGTGCTTTCAACTTGACCAAATACTTACATGAACCCTTCAATATCCTGTTCTATTCTATATATTGTGAGCTCCATGTCAAAACTTGAAAGCAGGTGTTTCCTCTTATCACATATCCTCTACCAGGACATATACCAAAATGAAGAATACATTAGACTCATTTATAAATATTACTAACATTATTATAAGGATTGTTTGTATTTCACATCCTATTTCTTTTATATACACTTTAATTTTATATACTATTATACTTTTGAAGTTAACATAAGCATGGATTTGTATATCATATATTTTCTATTGAAGTTGGATTGTCATATTTAGAGGCAGAAGTTGCATCTGCATGGATCTGGCACTCTTACACTGTGACATAAAATCTGGTGATATTATGAGGTACTGCTGGGGGCACACTGATTTAGTGGTAACAATACTTCAGCCACAAAATTATGCCCGACTCCAGGGGTCATCATCAGATAAATACTTTGTTGAAAATACTTTAACTATTTTTGCAGCAGTAATTATATGAATCAATAAAAAGAATTTCTAATGAAAACAAAAACTGCCATGTACCTATGTAAAGAAAAATCTACAATTTAGTCATGAAAATAATCTTGTGTATGTGTGTGTGTGAAGTGAGAATAAAAAAAACTAAAAATAGAATCTCAATATGCTATCCTTTCTATGAAAGCATACACATACTCAATTGTCATAGTTATTATGAATCTAAAAGTTAGTTCATAAACAAGCTGTTACAGAATTTCATGCAACAATACCTATATATCATCAGAAAAAGAATATTTATTTTTTTCCTTGAAAATTAATTTCAATGAGCAGATAAAAATCCAAATAGAGAATTATTATAAAAATAATAAATGGAGATAATATTTAGTAAAATTTAATGATAGTTGTTTTAATTATGATAGTTACACAATAACAGAGGACATTTTTTAAATTCAAATTATTGATTTAATTCCAACAAAGAGAGAATTCTTGTGGTATTTCTTACCTAATTACATTAAAGGGTTTCTTTCAAAGAGAAAAGAGACAAAACTTTCTCATTCCCCAATGATACTTGCATCAGAAAAATAAAGTCTAAAATCATTTTTACTTTGGGTGACCATGGACTAAATATTTATTACTAGTAATTTCAAGGTTAGTTCTTTGTTCTCAGTTTTTATGAAGAGATTTCAACAAATCTATTCCTTTATTCCTTCTCCCACCATACCCTACAAGAGAATTCTTAAGTGCTTTCAAGATGTGTGTACAACAATAAAACAAAGGCTATGATTGTGAACCTATCTAGGGGGGGGGGGACAAGTTTTGAGGATGAATGAAAGGGTTAACTGATGAGGGTACAGCCTGCAGGGTGCAAAATGTCTTACCAGGCCTAGTCCGACTGGGACTACGGACAGGGCTGTTTGTTGCAGACTGACTACCACCATAACCATAGCCCAACATCTCTGCCATGACATCGACTGCAGCCAAAAGCAAATAGTGTTAACAACATATTTAGATAGCATCAGTGAATTCAAAAGAAAAAAAATGAACAACATTGAATTATATGAAAAGGAAAAACTGAGCTGATATTTATTATAAGTTGGATTGGTGGTTTCCACTAACTCCAGATTATTGTCTTTATTTTGCATAAGAAAACAAATTCCCTTGAATATCACGATAGTATTTTACGTTTTACTTATACACTATCTTAAAAATGAATAAAATATCTAGTGATAAGTATCACTTTCTTTTCAACAAATAACTAAATAAAAGAATAAACTCAGTAACAGTTTTAGGAAGAAATCTTTTATCATCACCAAATCTTATAGCAATGGTTTCTTTCTTTAAATATATCCAACAGATTATATATATATATATATATATATATATATATATATATATGGGATGTGACTATATTTAACTGATAAAGGATCCGGCCTCCATTATTGACTTGATTTTTTTTAAACAACCAAATTTATAAGCACAATACATCTATATTGAGGCAATCATGTTTCCTGTCTTTACAAAAAGAATATTTTCCAGATGCTGCAAAAATAGATTTAAATATATCACATATAAGAATAATTGAAGTTATGAAGATTGAATAAATAAAAAATAAAAAAAATAAAAATGAAATTATAGAAGTTTTATATTTATATTAAAAAAATGTAATTTTTTCCAGATTTTCAGGTATAAAGAATGAACTGGTTTAATTGCTGTAAAAAAATGAGATTAGTGTTAAAAAAAAAAAGCAACATTTAAATAAATAAAACAAAAACATATTCAACCATTCATTTGCAAACCTTTAAAAAAACTATTGTCTGAAGGCAATTTTATTACCATTTTAAAAAGAAAAATAGGTAATTTTATTGCACCAAAGTTTGTCTCTTCTATAAGGAAGGAAATTTAGCAGGGAATCAAATGCCATGAATAGTCTCATTTACTTTACCAAAAGTACAATGCTTAATTTTACACTTAATCTTGGTCACTACCAATGGCCTACAATCATTTCAAATAAAATCTTTAAAAAATATTTTAAAAATACATCACTTTTCTTTAGTATTACTGACAGCTTTGATATTTCCAAGTCTCATATTCCTTAGAGACAGAAAAATATGTGCAGTTCTGACTGACAAATAAAATTTGGTTTTAATTTATCATATCCAGTAGTATATGAAAAAGAGAGTACTTACATAAGAAATATTACTATCAGATTTACCACTTATATAATATCTTTTTGTATGTATATACTTAAGATACAGTTAATCCTTACTAATAATCTATTTATGTATAAAATACTATGTTATTTCTATTAATAATGGAGATTAGGTCTATTTGTCTGTAACTGAAACTACACCATTGCTTACATCACATTACCCAAAATCATCACAACATAGAATAAATACACTCAAATTTTGAGCATGTAACCTTAGACAATCCTCATTGGGTTTTTTAAACAAGTTTTAATAAATACATGCCATGTTTATAAATTTATATATAGATTGTTTTATTTTGATATATATTTAAAGTTATCAGAATTAAGTTTACATTTCAAATTGTTTTATTGTTTACTCCTTTAATGAATTTGATGATTTTACTTATGATACAAACTCCCTGACATTGAACTTTTAACTCCCACTCATCAGGCATTATCTTTCAAAAATTAATTTTTACACCGCTCAGAGGGTGTTTTCTTTTTGTTAGTAGAGTAATTAGAAATCTTATTATAATGGTAAAATGAGGTATTACCCAACAGTGAACATTCATTGTTACCATAACAATGAAGTATTTCATTGCTCAGTGATGAGACCAGGTTGCTAATAAAAAGATTGATATACAGGTTCAAAATTATTAGCAATTCTTTTGTGATAACATGGGGAGGGATTACTTGACAGCAAATATGCCATGTGTTATCATAAAATAATTTATTACTTAGATTGCAAATATATTTGAAAAACCATAATATAAAACTTTAAAACTGACAGAATTTGAAGCAAAGATTAATATAACAAAAACAAAATACTAAACAAATCTTATTTCAATATTTATTTGGCCTTTGTATTTGTTGTATTATTAATAATAAGGATTCCAAATTGTGTCAATTTGAAGCTGTATGAGATTATTATGATTTATCAATTTTTTTAAATTCATATATATATATATATATATATATATATTCTTTTTCCTCACACCATTTGATGCATCCACCATCCCCTCCTCCCCCTCTAAATTACCTTTTCCAACATGTAAAAAGACTGTAGTCTCTGTGTCTCAAATAAATTCCGACAAAGCTTTGTTACTTACCAAGGCGAAATATCAATTGAACAAAGTTGTTTTGTCTTATCTGTATTTCCTCAATTTTCTATCACACACAATATATATATATATATATATATATATATATATATATATATATATATATATATCCTGAGGAGAAAGAGAAGCAATTAAATCCTAGTCCCAAAACCAGAAAGTTATGCAAAGATCTTAGCCAGAAGTGCTGGTGAGTATCATTTTGATCATAGGCAGAACACACAAATATCACACTTATATATGTTAGATACAAGTGCCAATAAATATGTAAATATGTATCATTTGTGCCCTCTGACCTTCTTCAGGTATTCCTTTTTGAACTCGAGAAACTTCTGGTCGTAATTGGGAGCCTTCACAGAACTTTAAACCCAACCCTTTATTCAAACCACTGGGCTATATGGTTTTCATTCTGCTAACAACTGGCTACAAATATTAAGCTGTGTTTATTATTCTATGTTACTGTTGTCCTTGACCAGGATTGAAACTGTAGCCTAGAAATAAATGTCACTTAGAACTGTATTAACTCAACACCTATATCCACAATGCCATATGTCCAATTGGGAATTATCAAGCCTCATCTCAAAAATTTTAAAAATTAATAAGTAAATAATTCTGTCATTTTGATGGAAACTATTCTAGTAATAAATACATATGATAATCTATACTATGTATATGTTTTCATTCTCTATACAGTGATTATATTACATATCTATATAGATATCATGATTTTGTAAGTATTTATGTGTATACACATATATATATATATATATATACATATATATAATATATATATATATATATATATATATATATAGGCTGAATGCTTAAAAAGAAATTAATTAATCGTCTGATTATAGCTGCAGAGAAATCATGTAAATAAATTAGTAAAAATACTGAAAATATAACAAACAAGAGAAAGTTATGTCAGAAGAAAATAAAATTAAAAATTAAATTTCTTTTACAACAGATCCTGAAAAGAATTCAAATGCTGTATTAATATAAGAAAGAAAGAAAAATGGGTAAATAAAATAAAACTCTCTGATACTTTGCATAAATCTAAATAGAATTTATGCAT
Organism: Doryteuthis pealeii; assembly: GCA_023376005.1. Lineage (NCBI taxonomy): Eukaryota > Metazoa > Mollusca > Cephalopoda > Myopsida > Loliginidae > Doryteuthis > Doryteuthis pealeii. The sequence goes on from CM042140.1 coordinate 51,821,627, forward strand.
TAAAAAAAACACTTACAGATATTTTCAGATAACTGAAATAAATAAGAACATTTTGAAAAGGATTTAAGAGTAAAGGTGAACACAACTGGGACAATACTCAGGAAAGCAGAATTTTTTTTAAATTTAAAATCAGAGTTAAATTTATTAACCAGCTTTAATAAATAAGATCTACACAGAAAGAAAAAAAGATAGGCAATATATTTATATTTTAATGATGTTACAATCTGAAGTAAAAGCTTTTGCCAAGAGTATACTAACAGATATTTGATTTGAGAAGCTTACATCTGAAACAAAATCTAACACTGTTGAATTTACAATTGATTTTACATTTTTTTGACTAGTCAGAGTAAAGATCTTCATATTTAGTAGAAGAAAAATACTCTGAGGGTTTTATTCTTAAGACTTAAAGGATAATCAGAATCCAAATGATAAATGTTGATGACATTTACAGTTAAAAATCATTAAAGCATTATGCTGTACAATTGAAATTATTTCCAAAAAGTAAAATATTTAAATATCTTCAATTATACCAAATTAAAAAATTATGCCAAATGTTTATAAACTAAAAAAAGAAGCAACACTTTTTGCAATATTTTTGTCATTAAATATTCATATACTCTCCCAAGGGATTAAGAAAATAGTCAATAAGATAATCACTAATTTAATCTAATCATATTCCTTATAAACAAACAACTGAATGGAAGGTTTAGTTTATCTTTTTAAGTCTTAAGGTTGACTTACAGTTCCACAAACTATAAATTTCACAACCATTATTATCACTGGAATAAACAATCAGTAAAAAAAAAATCTTCACTTAATATTATTAAGTTTATACCTATATCAAGAGATTGAAATGTAAATATCATGACATTATGGTAAGAGTGAATGAAAGGCTATTGTGGAATTATACCAGAGAGAAACACAGAAAAGAACAGTTATCATTTTTTCTTTATTTTTCATCGCATCAAAATCAAACCATTAATTTTAGTGCCAAACAAATATTTTTTCAGAGAAATATCAAAGCAAAACTGCTGCTGCTTTCATCTTTACAAGTCATTATCTAAACAAGACATAAATAATTGTTGGAAAGCCCAGATATCTTCTTTTAAGTTTAAACACAAAGCCATTTTTTATCATCAAATCTGTCTTAGTAAATCATTTTATCATATCATTTGAATTATTTGCTATCATCATAATTTCTAAGAAAAAATATTATCTTCAACAGCACTTTTTTTAGGGCTTCCTAAAGGTACAGAATTTTAAAAAATACAAAAATTTGCTAACTGTTGAATAGAAAAAGGATAATCAACATGGATGTTATATTTTCATTTTCAGATCTGAAAGAGAAATGGTGCAAGGAATGTTACAATTCAGAAAATAATTTTTCAACATTATAAAAAAAAAAAAAATTTTTTTTTTTTTTTTTTTTACTTAAATACTGAAAAGAATTTTGAAAAGCTATATTTTAAATATATTTCCAGCAAAAAAAAAAAAAAAAAAAAAAGGTTATGTATTTTAGAAAAAAACCCAACTGATTTTCAATAGGAAAATCTTTTTCTTTTTTTTTTTACTTTTTTCTTTAAAGAAATTTTATAAATATAGAATGATACACAGCCAGATACATAATTTAGAATATGCATGTTAACATTAATACTTTTCTAAAATACAAACATTTATCTATATTTCCTAGTCTTTAGAAATGTACATTCCATTTTTATGGAGGGTTTTCATATTACACCCCAGTTGATTCACTTCAATGTCTTTTTCCAGTTCTATTTGAAAAAGAAAATGATCATTATAACCAGTAACTTTGATGGCAAAATCCAAAAATGCACTACAAATATGTCAAACCATTCTATTCTAATTATTATTCCAAGTGAAAAAATTGTACAACTGGGATTAAAATTTGATAGTAAAATTCATCATTGTTAGAAAATATTGAATAACAAATCTGTTCCACAGCATGCTTAAGTATCAAATAAATAAGGAATGTCAATATATTGATGTTTCTTGTGTTCCAAGGCAACAGGCTGTAAAAACAATTTGATGAAGCAAAAACTTATAATAATAAAAATAAATAATAATAAATGAACTGATGTAGAACACTAAATATTACAATTTCAAAATATTAGAACAAGAAAAGGTTAAGGGTATGTCACTTCAACAAGAAACACAAAGCAAAAATGGGTTTTTTTGGGGTTTTTTTTTAAGTTTTTCTTTTTTTAAATCATAAAAACCACAACAAACGATTATATCAAAATACTAAAAATGATTCAGAGGAAGGAAAATGAAAAAAAAAAACATTTGCACTAACTAGAAGGGGAAAAAAAACAAGAAAAAAAACTTATATACTTATATATGATGCAATTAGAGAAGAACGCAACTGGTTAAGATAACAGTAAATACCGCCTGAGAAACTCACCTTTTTCCTTTTTCCGGCGTTTACAATCGTAGTCTAACCGCCTCCCCGAGAGCTTTTTTCGATGGTGCTGTAAACAGAAAGTAATCTGTGTTATATACACAGTAAAAAAACTACTCATATAAGGTACACATAAAAACAGCAAAGTAAAAAGGATTAAATCTATTTGAGGTTCAAAACCAATATGTCTGATCAACAGTAAATGTTCAGGGGAATTTAAAAGATGAAATAATAGAAATTGTTAGGCAAGTATATCTTCTTATCAACTCAAAGATTAGTTATTTATCCCTTTATTACACTACTAGAGGACTTGTGAACATGTTGTAACAGCAGTCCATGGTGATATTGATACTTCTATTCCAGAAGGAGTGATAAATTTTGATATAGCATTTCATAGTTATATTGGAAAGTTAGATGAGCTATTTATCCTTTTATTAGACTACCAGATGACTTGTGAACCTGTTGACACAGTGGTCCATTATGATATTGATACTTCTATTTAAGAAGGAGTGAAAGATTCTTATTAGTATTTCATAGTTATCTTTGTTATATTGAGAATTTAGATGATTAAAAAAATTGATGTTCAATATGTAAATTATTATTCATTTAGAAATTGAATTTGAAATTGCTTTATTCTCTAAGAGCACTTTTAAGTATATTGGTCTAATAAGACACAGCATAGTGACATGAAATGCTGCTTTTGCAGCATTATATATATATATATATATATATATATAATCTTCATATAATGACTGCTATTTACACAGTAGCATTGCAACCAACAAAGCCTTCATCAGATGATGACTCTGGGTTCAGGCATGGTTTCGGGGCCAAAGCATCATTACCACTAACCCAAAGCGCCCCAGCAGTATCTCACGATACCACCAGACTTTGTCAGTTTGATGTCACAATATAGGACTGCCATATCCACGCTGATGCGGTTAGAGCTTTCTCCTGAATCTTTTTTAAGTATTCCCTCTTGTCTGGTAGTGAAAGTCCAAGTTTAGACAAAAATGCCGAGGTTGAGTTGGCAATAAACCCCCGACATCCGACCTCAATGGGAAATACACCCGTTATCCATCCGTTTCTGACGCATTGTTCACGTAGGTCTTCATATTTTTCCAACTTCCGCTGATGGGCCCAATCCAGATTTTCTTCAAATGGAACTGTCAACTCAACGATAAAAACTTTCTTTTGATTAACAGACCAAATGACAATATCAGGACACTGGGCCGTTAAGGTTATTTCAGTTGGAAAAACGAGTTGATGTTCCAAGTCGCACGCAATGCGCCAGCTCATGGAGCCGTCAAATATAGATGACATGTGCCTATTTTTACGCGAAAATTTCGAAATGTTTCCTTCTTTAACAAAATGTATTGCTTTGTTGATGTTATTATCAGATTTATTTGCAGTCTCACAACCTATCTTCGAGGACTTCATTGTGTCTCCACGTGTAGCTTCTTCTTGCATCCCGTGAGAATATGTTTCAGGCTAGCAGTTTTCCCACATGCTTTGCATAAGTCTGACGTAGCTAAGCCCCAGACATGAAGATTGACTGGTGTTGGCAATATATCGTAAACTGCCTCTATCAGGAAACTTAATTTTTTAGGCTCCATATGTCTGATGTCGCTCCATGTTACAACCCTCTCTTTTGCACTCTCCCACCTGGTCCATGCGCCCTGTTTACTTTGTCCCACAGCTGTAGCAATACGCTTGACTTCCTCAAGTTGGTGGATTTCCTCCGAAATCATCATCCTTTTATTTGACGTGGATTCTTTCGACCACTAACGCTGTGGGTGAAGACCTAACCCTGATCCTCCCTTTGCCACAGTTCCAATTATTTCTTTCATCTTGATGGATGATTCTGCGTTTTCTACAGCTTGTTGTGCCTTCCATTTTCGACCAGTTATTACGGAAGGCTGGGCGTTCTTTACCAGTGGATCGCGAGAGTCACGCAGCATTTGGAAAAGTCGCGCTTTACATAATTTGAATTTCTCAACAAGTGACACCATCGGAAGTTTTAGCTTCGTTGATGAACTGTATAGTGCCACATTTGTTAAGGAATTAGGTACCCCTAACCATTTCTTAACATAATTACTGATTAAGCGCTCCATTTTTTCAACCTTTGTCAGTGATACCTCATATATTTGCATGGGCCATGATAGTTTAGAAATTAATCCAAAATAGATGCACCATATTTTGTCTTTATTTATGAGATCACATTTATCAATGGAGCAAAGGCCATCCTTTAGTTGTTTCATAATGTCCTGCCAACGATGTCGATCAGCAATTGGTAGGGAGTAGCAGCAACCGAGGCTCTTAACACTTCTTTCGCTGATTGTGGGGATTTCATTTCCATCGACGAAGAACCTGACTTCTTTACAGATTCCTTTCATTATGGAAAGACTGCGGCATTTAGAAGGCCTTATCTTCATCGCAGCCCATTTGAAGAGCTCCTGTAGGCAATTCATAAGTTGTTTCATATGGGATCTGGATTCTGCGACGAGGGTTACATCATACATAAAAGCCTTCATAGATGGGACGGTTTTCTTATTGGTGTGGTTTTCAGCATTACGCAGTATCATCTCCATTACCAGTACGAAAAGTAATGGAGAGATAACGCATCCCATCATAATCCCAATATTCAACTTTTGCCAGTTAGTTGAATATTTATTATTAGAAAATCTCATATATGTACATTTAAAATACGCTGAAATGAGATTTCTAATGTCTTCCGGAATCCAAAAGAACTCCATTGCTTTCTCAAGTAGTTGGTGTCTTACTGAACCATACACATTTTCTAAGTCAAGCCAAATGACGTGAAGTTCGGCTGACTTATTATTTTTTGCCGTTTTTATGGCATCCCACAGCATAGTGGTATGTTCAATACAACCTGGAAAGCCGGGAATTCCAGCTTTCTGCATGGATGTATTAACATACGCATTGTTCAGTATAAATTTAGTCATTCTTTTAGCAATAGCACCGAAAAAGATCTTACCTTCTACATTGAGTAAGGAAATTGGTCGAAACTGGTCTAATCTTTTGGAGTTTTTTTCTTTCGGAATATGGATTCCATCAGCTAATCCCCAATCCTCGGCGATAATTTTCTTTGTGTGGGCTTTCCGTAAGAGCCTCCAGAGAAGTGTTAAAACCTTAGGGCTTCTTTTGTAGAGCTTATACGAAATACCGTTAATCCCCGGTGAGCTCTTAGCTCTTGCTTTTTTGACAAAGTCTCTTATTTCACCTAGCTTCAGAGGTGAATTGTCAAATTTTTCCACCGGGGGATGTGGACGGTTTAGTTCATTAAGATGACCCAGAGGAATGTTGGTGAGTGGGTCAGTGTATTTTTCCTGAAGATGTGCTTCCAAATCTTCTTTCGGAATGTTGAGAACTCCATTTTTTTCTCCCTCGAATAATTTGGTGAAATTAAATGGGTTTTTCCCAAAATCACGCCTAGCTTTCCTTTTCCTTTGTCGCCGTTTCCTCGCGTTTTCTGCTCGTGAAATGGCAAGAATTCTTCCCTTCACTTCTGTTAATTGTTTTTTCACCGACACTCGGTCCTCTGGTATTTCTTTAAGCCGCTTCTTAAGAAGCCTTTGCTCAGCTCTTAAACGGCCCTTCTCTCGCTGTCTTCTATTGACTGTACACACAGTGTTTTCTTTTCTCTTTGCAGCTCCAAAGTGATCAATGCACACTGAGTGTGCGATTTTAGTGAAAGAATGCAATTTTACTCCGATAGTTCCCTTCAAGTTATTTTGGAGATATATATATATATATATATATATATATATAAACAAACAAACATAATGAGAATTGTATGTATTTACCCAACCCCTCAGCCACAAGTATGTTGAAACACAAGGTAATTTTCATAAAGTGGAGTAAAATGGTTTGAATTCAGAGTTTTCCTTCTCCTAGACCAGTTACCATACCATGGTTAAAGAGCCCAATCTACCTTCTATTTACCAATAGCTGGGGAGGGAGAATAGTTGAATTCACACATTTCCCTAAGGTATTAGCATAAAGGAAAATGCAGACAGCTTTGTCTAGGATTTGAACTCGGGTAGCCAACTCAATTTTCTAAAATGATAACTGATACACCACAATGGTACAATAAATATTAGGAAATTCATTGTACCAAGTTAGAATAAAGTTGTTTGTTGTTTTTTTAATTTGATGGTATATCAACCTTCATGGGTTATTTAATCACAAAATCATCCTTGTAAAAGAACAGTAGAAATACTATTTAACCTGTAGCTGGGGTTAAGGGGGTTTATACCTTTTTCAAGGGTATTAGTCCAAAAATAAACATAACAGCACAACCGGAGTTCAAACTCGCTTACTACAAGGAAACAGTCTAACACCACAGGTACTCCTTCAAAATTAGAATTATTTCAACCATAAACAACACAATGGTAGAAAGATAAAGACAAAAATAAATGCCTTGAAGTGGAATTACTTCATCAAAAAAAATGGTGTAAGTTCTCTAAATTATCTTTTGTTATATGTGATCTAGATGAATAGTAATGAGATTAAATAGTGACATGACAATAGTGACAATAGCTAATTAAAAGCAAAACCTATTTTCCATGCATCAAGTTCTATGGCTGAGATTCAGTAGAATTTTGTCCCAATGCAACAAAATAAAGTAAACCCAGATTCTGAGAGGAGTCCTAAAATTAAATTTTGGATGAATGCACAAAAGAAGAACCAAGAAAGAAATGTTTGGTTTGTGAATGTGTGAATAAAAGTACTGATAATCAGATTTAAGCAGTTTTGCTGTTGCTATTTTGATGTGCTGGTTGTTCTAAATACTCAAATGATATAATTTCTATTGAATCAAATTCTGCTATTTGTTTTCCCAACAATTTACCAATCAATAATCAGAACAGAAAATAAATAACATTTGATGACAAGCATGAAGGGGTAAGTAAATTAATTAAGATACAAACTCAATAGAGAAAATCAAATGGAATTTTTGTTCAACTTAAACTAAATCTAATTTATTTCATTTGTAGGTGCCTTATCTTCTTATAAAAGACACACAAAAAAAGGAATAAAAGAAATAAAAGGAAAAACTTGCAAATCTTTAAGGCCATTAAATTCTTTTCAAATTGTAAATTCAAATTTTACCAGTTTATTCATTTATTACATTGATTTTAATGGCATGATAACCTGTCTAGGTTTATTTTATATCTACAGGTTAGGGAATTGCATGTATGTATTTACATTTTTTTGTGTAGATATGTCTTAAGAGTTTTTTCACATGGTTATATGATATAAAATATTTTTATCTAATACAAATAATTTGGAAAACAGATCTATTTGATCCAGATATGGGATCCTAACAGGTACTACCAATCTGGGCCAGAGTGGACCTGGAAGTAATGGAAATAAAGGGGTACTCCACACTCCTCAGATCTCCAAAATTAGAACCTATCAGATGCTGTTTAGTGTTATAAACAGAACCCCCTCTTTCTTGGGGGGTTGGGGGGTACAATCAGTGTATTCTAATATTCTAAACCCTGCCAAAAGGGCAAATTAGTTATTTGAATCATTGCCATCAGGTCATTAGCACAAAGTGAATGCAAACAGCTTCAGTAAGGATTTGAACTCAGCTTGTCAATTTTATTTCTCAGATAACCATTATGCACCATATACATCTTTTTCTTTTATTTTTTGATTGGTTTGAATAAATTCTTTAGTTGAATATATTCTTCTACTGAAGTCTGTTATAAAATACATAGTTTCAAAGTTCAGTATTAAAAATGAAGAGGTGAAAATAAGGAAGATGTTTATCAACAGAGAAAATTATCTTTAAAAAAAGGAAAAAAAATGATGAAAACAAACATTGGGTGATTGTCTCAGGTGTATAACAAAGAGAATACTGCTACATGGTATATAATTATAATTCTACAAGTTGTTTTGTTTTTTGTTTTTCTCCAAAATCGATACAGGTGAGTAATTAATATTATGAGATATTTGATTCATTTCCATTAGGGCATTAGCACAAAGTGAATGCAAATAGCTGTAGAGAAGACTTGCCAGTTTCCATTTTCTGTACAGATAATCATTATGCACCAATTTTTGGAGGTGTGTGGTGTAATGGTTAGAGTCGTAGGGAAATGGACTCGTTGACTCGAGTTCAAATCCTGGACGAGGCTGTTTGCCTTTCATATAGCGTTAATACCCTTGGGAAAGGTATGCATCCAACTACTCTCTCTCCAGCTATGGCAGGGTTCCCACTCATTTTAGGAAACCATTTTCCAGGATGTTTCCAGGACATTTCAAAAATTTTCCAGAACAGCACTTATTCGCGGCAATTCTATAATTTACTATTATGTCTAATATTGACACGTTAAGCCAGTTTTATTCTTACTTTTTATGATGCCGGGTTAATGAAGTATCTTGAGTTTATTATAGATGATGCCTACATCTATCAATTAATTATAGAGGGTGTCCATAAAGTCAATGTGCACTTTAAAGTTATAAATTAATTAAAGTGCAAACAGATTTTATGGACAAAATGTACTATAAAATTGTCAGGCTTCCTGTTTTTGCTTAGCCATGATCACCATCGCTGTTTTTTTTTTTATTGGCAAATCAATTTAGATATTTTACCCCTCTCCCTCCATGTTTAAAATAATTTTTTTTTATTGAATTTGTACAAATTTCAATAAACTCAAATTTCAAATATTTACCGTACTATATTTCTCACTTTTTATCAACAAATATATGGAGATATTTCCCAATGCCCCTTCACTTTATATCTATATTATATTTTATATACTATATAAAAGTTATATTTCAAAGTTAAAATAATAGATAGTGAAGCACATTAGAAAAGAAAACATCTCAAAGAAGCATATGTTTGACTGTAGTGACCTATTGAGCAGACCAAGTATAGAGATGAACACAATATTAAAAAGACTAAATCAAATTGTTAAAGTTAATTGTTTTGAAAATAAAAATATCAAAAAAGACTGATGGCAAATTTTATGCCTTAAGTTGCACAGGAAACACCAATAAACTTTTTCTGAATGATCATGATTCTTCTCGTGACACATGTCAGAATGATAGGCATGCAAAAACAATGGTCATTGTTTTTGAATGAGATCTTTGAAGGTTCTTCAACGCCTGTTTGATCAACTGTCAAACTGTTAAAAATAATTTCCCAGGTTGGATCATTACTATACTTGGATACAAAGGGAACACCTGAGGAAGACTAAAGGATATAACAGCTGAAACATTATATGTATATACATACAATAAAGATGAGGACAACAATCCGAAAAATCAAAATTATTCATCTGAAAAATATAGTTTATGTTTATTTATGTTGTCATATTAGGCAGAGGGGGGAGGGGATTGTGTTTTGTACAAATTCATAAAAACAAAATGTTTTAAACAGAATGGGTTGTTTGGTTTGTTTTGTTTTACAGCATATCAACCTCAGTGGGTCATTTAATGCTGACAAACTTTTGAAATAAAGAAATTCTTTTTGGATAAATTTGGTAATGGTAATTACATTTACTTGTCGAAAAAAGACTGGAGGTGATAAGTATCGCATTAACTTTTTGGGTAAAAGCGCTGCTTTTTTTGTTTTGTTTTTTTTTTTTTCATATTTTCAAAAATATGGCTTACTTTTAACACCTTCAAAACACTAAAAAAAAATAATAATTTGTCAATAAAACATCTTCAATCGACAAATTCTTTTTTCATATACAGCAGGCACAGCTTCAGCTAGGGACTTCATTCATAGGTGGGTTTGTTTTTTCACCTATCACCACAGGAGACCAGGATGGAACTTTGCGTATAGTACCTGACCAATATTTCCAGGAGTGGGTGGGGGTAAAAAAAAAGAACAATTTCCTCGTATATTCCTTTAAAATAAACTGAACCCTCATTTAATGTCCGTATTTTTTGCAATTAAAGGTTAGTTTTAAAGGCTCGTTTTACAATTTAGGCATAAATTGGATCCTCCTTTTATGACCGTAATTTTGTTTTTTCATCAACGATGATTAAAATCTGACCTTTTTATTTTAGAGTACCAAAGCCAAAAAGAAAAAAAATGACAACAAAGGTAATCTTCAACTTTTTTCTCGTAAATTCCTACCATAAAATTATGCTTGGGCATTTTATGGTAGGAATTTACGAGTAAAAAGTTTAAGTGTAAAAACAAACCCCCATTTTAAAACTAACCCTTCTCACAAAATAAAAAAAAACTTTTAAAATATACACATTGAAGTGAATATTAAAATAAATAAATAAAATATATTTAGTATTGTAAAACAACGGGTGCAAAAAAAATAAAACATTTATTGCAAAAACACCAACATAAAATGAGCCTTCAGTTTATTTTATGGTGGGAATATATGAGGCAATTGTTCTTTTTTACCTTGGTGGGGAGTATTATCACCGTAAAAAGAACACTTACTTTAACTGAGTTGAAATTGACATTTGATGTCCCTAAAAATTTTGTTCAAGTGCCGCTTGCTTAAAGACTTGCTAGGAGGGTGTGTTCCCCAACCCCACCCCATCAACATGACTAAAGACAGTAACACTGCCAATCCCTACATTGTTGACAGTCGCTTGATCCGAGGCCACCGAAAGAAGAGGCCTGATACATAGTGTCTGACATCACTGTGATATCATCATATCTAGGCCCAACTTTGTTTTCACCCAAACCGAGACCACACGCGAGGCCACCATCTTTTTGTAGGCCTCGCCACATGCGTCTAACACCTCAAAGTTTTTTGCAAATAGTCAACGACTTTTTCTTGTAATTATTCAGTCAATTAATTTTATTTTATTTTAATTTATAAACAAAAATGCCTTTTAAGTGTGTTGTGCCTTTTTGTCATGGAAACTATAGAAATGGACCAAAAGTTAGTGTTTTTTCTTTCCTTGTGCGACAAATGGATTTACGCTATCAGACGAGAAAATTTTTTACCTACAAAGAATTCCAAAGTGAATGATTTTTTTGTATTAAAACTAAATAAATTTAATTTAAACTTTAATAATTGAAGTATTTTAAAGTCTTTGTAATTCACAAAATCAAGTTTAAGACATTAAAAGCGCTGTCTTAAGTTAACAAATTTTTTCACATAAGAGCATAAAGTAAAACTTTTGTAAAAACTCATATTTTAGAAATAAAGAAATTTTCAATATTAATTCATTAAATTCGTAAAGGGATATTTTTATAAACATAAAAGAAATAATTCTGATAATCCTAACAATATTTTTGAATAGTTTTATTCATAAATAAATGAGTCTATTAAATTAAATTGACTATTTTGGTTAGTCTTAAATGCGAGAAAGTAAATATTTGTCTAATGTCTAATAATCCCACAATTTCTTTGATATAAATTTATTCAAATAAAAAAGGGATATTATTATTATTATTGATATTATTATTATTATCGTTATCATTATTATCATTGAACTAAAGTTGGAAATGGTCCTCAAAATTTAAACAGAAAATTTTGACGACGATTTGCAACACATCAAATTAAATTTTGAAATTAAAATTAAGTTTAAAAATCCGACACAAAATACTTCACTTTTTTGTGGGGATATTTCAAAATTTACTTTTGAAATATCTTCTAAACTAAAATATTCATGTGCAGTTTAGAAAATATTTCAAGATTCGTTAAATAAATGAAATAAACTAACCTAACTTACCCAAAAAAGAAAGCCAAGTAGGAAAAAAAAATAGATAAATAAAGTAAATAAATAAAAAAAAGAAAGATTTTTTATTGATGAAATAAAACAATTACTTACCAAAAAAAAGTCAAGTATTTTGAATTGTATTTTTAAGATTAATTTTAATTTCAAAATTTAGTTTCATGTGTTGCAAATCGTCGTCAAAATTTTCCGTTTTAATTTTGTGGACAATTTGCAAATTTAGCCTTTGTTATCATTATTTACTCCTTTTGATTTTTCACATCAGTGTTAACTGATGGTCTTTCACTGGAGTCTGAGTGACAGCAAGTCTCCTCAGGTCTCCAGGACTCTTCTGAGTATTCTGGCAGATTGCAGCAGTACAGTGTTCTGGATGGTATCAATCATTATAATTATTGCTATCATTATTATTATTAGTTTTTCACACCAGCATTAGTTGATGGTATTTCCCTGAAGTTATTATTGTTATCATTGTTATTTAAATTATTATTATCATAAAAATTCTGATTCTAATAATAATAATAATAATAATAATGATAATAATAATAGTAATAATAATGATTCTAATAATGAAGGTTTGGAAAGTTTGGAAATCAGAGGAAGGATTGAAACCATTCAGAACACTGAACTGCTGCAATCTGCCAGAATACTCAGAAGAGTTCTGGAGACCTGAGGAGACTTGCTGTCACTCAGACTCCAGTGAAAGACTATCAGCTAATGCTGATGTGAAAACTCAAAAGGAGTAAAAAAATAATAATAATAATAATAATAATAATAATAATAATAATAATAATAATAACAAAATTATTGATAATAAAATAATTCTAATAGTAATTAAATTAATCTCATGTCTTTGTAATTCACAATTGTAATTCAATTGAAATTTAGGATTAAAATTAAAGGATTAAAATCTATCAAAATTTTCAAAATCATTTTATCCAAAAAATAATTATTCATTATTCTAATTCAAAAAAACATATAAATGTTAAAAATTCTCTCTTTATTTGTACATAGATTTATCACTAATAATTTTTTGTTGAATTGATAAATTATGTTCCTTAAAGATATCAGAACACTCTTCATTTTTCCTAGAATTATAAGAAAAATGCTTCATATTGTAGATTTTTGCTGACAAACCTTTAAGAATTTTACAAGGATTTAAAATAGGTTTTGATTTTTACAATATTTTTAGGTATGTGAACAACATTTTCGACCAGAGGACATAAGAAGAGAAGCATCAGCATTTGATGAAAAAACAGGGGCGGCAATTGAAGTTAAACTTTTTTTTTAAATCTCTTTGTGATGGCGCAATTCCTAGAATTCTCACAAACTGTCCCTCATATCTATCATCATCAATCACCTCTAGAGAGTCACCAGATTCTAGAAGAATTTGACTGGACAATTCTGCACTTAAAAGTGCTTTAAATGAAAGTGTTAAGGATGCGTTAGCATATACAAAACAAAACAAATTTTATGATATTAATGATCTGGTAGGAAAATGAAATTTTCTTGATAGAGATTACTAGAATGTTATTAGGATGCAAGAAACAGTTATCATATGCAGTATCATAAAAACCCCATATCCAAAAATAAATTTGTCTCTTTTAATTGAGTCTAATTTTGCAGTTCATGTATTTTGTAGGGATGTGAAAATGGATATGATAGGAGATTATAAAATTCCTAAGCATATAAATTATCAAAATGTCCTAGAGACTCTAATAGAAAACATGAAGAAAATGGACACAGAACAACAGCAAGCTAATCCCCCTAGTATAATTTTTATATTAACATTAATCATGTCATTTTTTATATTGATACAAGATGAATCAAGCAAATATTTTAATTCAATAAAATTTATATATGAGCAGCTAAAATTATTGACACAGAATAAGTTTGATTATTCAACAGAAATGATGATATTTTCTTCATTATTATATAACTGCTCTCCTAAAGGGTATAGATTATTAAGAGATAGCAAAAATATAATTTTACCTAGTTATTCGACAATTAAAAGAGTAACACTGTAGCGTTAGTTTCATATTTGCCTGGGAGAGTTGTCTGCCCAGTTTAGTTTGCTGGTGCCTGCTAGGGGATATAGTATTTAAGCGGCTGGTTCAAAAGGCTTCTCTCTCTTTTCCTGTTCCAGTAACCACGAGACACATGGGGTAGATTTTGGTCTACCCCTCTCGTTGGGGCTTCGCCCCCCCCCTTACATTACTGTAAGTGAATTATACAGCATGGACTATTCTTAGTCTCATGTCTGTACTTTTTGTATATCTTGTACCATTCATGAATGTGTATTTATCTGTCTACATGTAATTTGTTTTACCTATGTACTTTGTATCTCGTCATATCCATGTGCTGTACTATATTAAATGTTTTGTCTGTTAACCTTCGTCGGAGTCTTGTGTCCAATATATATAACTTTGAACCTTTCTTACAACACTATCAAAAAATATGAATCCTTTAATTGAGCAACATGATAACAATTTTCTCATGTATATTAAAAACAAATTCAAGTTACTTGTACAAAAAAATACCACAGTATCTTTACTTGTTGATGAAATTCACCTAAAACCTTATATTGATTATAAGGGTGGTAATATTGTTGGCTTATCTGACAATAGAAATGAAGCTGCAACAAGTGCATTTGCTTTTATGCTTAGCAGTGTATTCTCACCATATAAGGATGTTGTGCATGTTATGCCAACTAAATGTCTTAAAGCTGAAAATTTATTTAATATTGTTAAACGTATTATAATTGGTTTAGAGGAGATAAGGCTTTCAAGTATTATCAATCATAACAGATAATAATGCAATAAATAAAAAGGCTATATCTTACTTTTGCAATCCACCAAAGCTTTCGATTGTATATCCACACCCATTTGTTAAGTCTCGGCCTCTTTTCTTTCTATTCGACTCAGTCCATATATTAAAATGCATTAGAAACAATTGGCTTGGTCAAAAAGATGCAACTAAATGCATGCTCTTTCCAAAATTTTGTCATAATGGAAATCATGAATTAAATAGTATCCAAAGTGCCCCATTTTGTACCTTACAGAAACTTTATTTTGTTCTATATAATTATGTACCTTACAGAAACTAATTTTGTTCTATATAATTATGTAGTCATTGGTAAGCTGATAAAAAATCATTCTTTTCTTCATTCAGTAAATCAAAGGAAATTAGCCATGCATATAACATTGAATGTATTGGCAGACCATGAGCTACTTTTTAATGTTGACACTTGTGATGAAGGTCATAATATTGAAAAAATAGAAAAGATGTTTATCTTAAGCTCTACAAATGCTCTTTTAAATAATTTTTGTTCTAGAGAAAATGATAACATCATTAATAAGTTAAGCAAAAAAAGAAAACTTCAGACATTCAGCTGAATTTTATATCTATAACTTATTTTTCAATAAGTATTATTAGATTTTTTTAATCTGTTTGTATTTAATTTTTTCTATTTATTCACCATTTACTTCATAATTCAGTATATATTGTAAATTTACAGAATAATCATTAAAATTGAAAAAAAAAAAGCAAATAAAAAAAATGATGATTATAATTTATCTAAACTTGGTTTCAAATTTATATTTAATATATTTATTTATATTTATTGTAATCTGTTTGTCTGTTTATATATAATATAATATTGTAAAAATACATAATAATCATTAAAATTGAAGAAAAAAAAGCAAATCAAAACAATGCTGATTATAATTCATATTTAATATATTTATTTATATTTATTGTAATTTGTTTGTCTGTTTATATCTAATTATTGATTGTTCATTTATTCATAATTCAGTTGTTCCTGTATTAAGTAATTATCACTTGATAATTACAATAGTGTAAATTTACAGAATAATCATGAAATTTTTTTAAAAAAAGCAAATCAAAACCATGCTGATTATAATTTACCTAAACTTTATCAAATTTATATTTAGTATATTTATTTATATTTGTTTGTTTGTTTATCTAATAATTGATTGTTCATTTATTCATAATTTAGTTTACAGTTTTTTAGAATTAAAATAAAAAAACATGCAAATCAAAACAATGTTGCTTATCATTTATAAAAAAATGTTTTCAATTTAAAAAAAATATATATATTAAACGAATTTCAGTTATTAAAGTTTAATGAAACATAACACTTGTTTATTTACTGTCTTTACGAGACAACGGTATCTATTTCGCTTGCTCTAAGTTGGGCCTACTTTTGTGACGTCACACACCCAAAGAACGGGCCTTTTCTTTCGGTGGCCTCGCTTGATCCCAACCCCCACATCCGACAAACTACCGAGACTAAAATGGTTATCAACTTTTGTCTTAGGAAATTCTTTTACTTTCCAGTGTTTCCAAACAAACTTTTAACAAACTTTTTTTGAATGAACATTAATTTTATTTAATTCTTAAATGTATATATATATTTTTTTAATTGTTCATTTTCAGTCAAAATTTTGCGTGTGTGCTATTCTATACAAGTACAGTAGGTACCACCAATTTGACCCTGTGATATTTACCCCCCCCCCATATGTAACACAATGAAACTTGCAAAAAAATTAATATTTTCTTGAAAAATCTTTTTCCATTCGAAAGAAAAAACATAAATGATGATTTTTTTTTTTAATTTTTCAGCATACGGAAATAATGAAAATTATGATTGAAAAACAATGTTTTCATTTTTGCACTGTTAAATCAACTGAAATTTAACATAGCTAAAAACAAGTTACGATAAGAGGATCTTTTCAAAATTCTATGAAAAATCAATTAATTATCTAATTTTCACGAAAATTTCCATAAATGTTTACCATTGGATGTAAATACATCTGAAATAGTTTTTTTCTAAAATATCTTAGGGGAAATATTTTTTTACGAGGTCTATTCCCCCCCCCTATTTTATTTTATGAGATAAAAAAAAATGACGCGTCAGAAAATTTTTTTTTACTTTTTTTCTATAAAGATAAGAGTCTGAATAACTATATCAATGAAATTGTATGAATGTACGAGGTGTAGTTTTTTGAGGAAAAATTAATGAAATCGGAAATAAAAAGTGCAAAAAAATGTCATAATATTAATAATATTTGAAAACTTTTTTTTTGCTTTTGTAATTGGTATGTACTATATTCTATTAAATTGTCAAAAAAAACAATTATTTTTTTTAAAGAAATTAATTTTTTAAGAGATTTTCAATCTTTTGTGTGACTAAATATTTTTATTTTCTGCGTGAAATAAATAAAAAAAAATTTTTTCCTGCGTCAAAAAATCGAATTTTTCACGGATATTTAAAAATATGAATTTTAGAATTTAGATCCGATCCGAGCTCAATTAATATTTTTAAAAGAATTTGTAATTTTTATTGTTGAATAGTAATGTGTGATTCTTAGAATATACGGAAGAGCAAAACTGACATATTTGTTTTGTTTTTATACAGAGAGACGAGACGCTTCTCAGTAACCAAAGTTTGTTTTTGTTAGCATAAAAATTATTTTATTTAACTTTTTCGACCAATTAGAATAAAAAGTATATATTGATTATTTTATCAGTTTTTCTCTTAGAAAAAATATTCAAATTTTCATTTTATTTTCGATTTTAAAAATTAATACAAGACATTTTTTAACGTCAATTTCACTGTGAAATTTCAAGATTAGATTTTTTCAAGTTTTTATTCTTTTTAAAAGTAAATTGTAATATTAAAGTTTTTAAAGAATTTATTCATTTTAATAGAAAAATTTTGGCTAAAACAGTTTGTCCGTTACACCCATCCGTACTTAGATGCATAACTGTAAGAGGGTAATAATATGTATTTTTTTCTGTCTAAATTGTGGCCTGAAAATTACCCTTTCACATGTAATATGGATAGGTTTGTTTATTTTTTAAGATAACGATGTAATTTTTCCCAATCGGATAATTTGATCTTTGAATTAACTATTTTTCTTTGTAAGAACCCTGTACGTATGATCTTTAATTGTTTTTTACGAGACTTTTGATAAACAAAGTTCAGAAATATTTATTTCCGTTTTATTCAAGATGGCCTAAACTGATTGGTGGTCCATAAAACAGAAAAAAATGTTTAAATGTTCTAAATTTTACGAGGTAGAGGGGTAGTTTTGTTTTATTTTTTAACCTTTCTTTAACGAATACCTTATTATCTTTAGTCTGATGACAAATTCTTGTCTTGTTCAGTATTGTATAAAAATAAATCAAAATATTGCTACATGATGAAAGCAAAACTTCAAAATAGCCAATCAGAAGCATTTTTACTGTTTAATGAATATTTATGAGCAGTTTGGGAAATGTTGGTTAGGTTCATAGAGAAAAAACACAACAAAAAAAATAACTTTTTTATTTTTTTTCATTATTGTTGGGTATTCAATTTTTTTACTCATTTTTCATCTGTTTACCCCATAGATGGGACTCTGACAGGTACTACTACTCCAGGTTAAAGTGGACCTGGGAGTAATGGCAATGCAGGGGTAATCTACACTTCTAAAAATTCCAGAATGGGAACCTCACCACTAGATGCAGTTTAACGTCATACCCAAGGTACTAAGACTCTTAGCAACTGCCTTTTAGCACATATATGATAAAAAAGGGTTGGTAGTTTGCAATAAGAGCGATATGGTCGGGATAATCATATAGGTGCTAGGGCTTGATGGGATCAGCTGATTGACTGGGATGGGGGACTCTCTGACCACCCATCCAAGTAAGGATCAAATTAGCATGTAGCATGTCATGGATTGCTCAGCTACCAGGATCCCTTCATAAGCATCACAGGAGGCCTAATTGGAAGGAGGTCTTACTCAACAGCGGTGCAGTCAGCATATTATACAGCCCCAGCCAACAGAGCTAAATAAATAAGGACACATTTTTAATACCTAGGTCCTTCTAATTGTTACTTTTTTAGGAGTAAAAAAAGAAAATAAATTAAACAAATTTATGCAACAAGCAATTAAGAACTGATTTCAAGTTTTTGTGATATGTACAAAAAAGTTTTTAGGAAAAAAAAAATGTTTCAAAACACTGAAATGTAAGAATAAATTTTTTTTAATAATATTTTAAATGTAAAAAAAAAAAATCCTAAATTAAACAAACATTGTACTATACCAATTCTCGGCGATTTTTTAAAATTTTATAAATCATTTTCCTCTTATTCTCTCCTTACTCCCGTTTTTTCTTTCTCACTCACTCTCGTGTTCCTAAATTTCTTTCTCCTTACTCCTGTTTTCTCTTTCTCACTTACTCTCGTGTTCCTAAATTTCTTCTTTTTTTTTTTTAAGTCCGGTCATGGACTAGGTATTTTTGCTAGTATATATATATATATATATATATATAGTATATATGATTTAATATACCAAACTTGTTGGTAAATCCTTGCAGTGAGAAAAAACCCAGCAAATAGTTTGATTGTAAAAATATACTACAAAAAACATTACCCGGGGAGAAAAAAATTTTGGGAAAAAAAGAAAAGACCAAGATAATCATACCAGCCAAAAATAATCTATTGATACAATATTTGGCCAAAAGAAAAAACAATTTATATGTATGTATACATATAAATAAGATATATATATATATTCATACAAAACCGCCAGGAAACTAAAGCTAATAAGTAAAAAGTGCTCAATACCTAAGTAGAGCAAATAATAAAGATATCTTTATAGTATGTATATATATATATATATATATATATATACTAGACAAAACGTGACCTGTTGGATCACCCATTAAGCTCTCTCTAGATGATTAGGGAAAAGAGTAGGATCTGCCAAAATATCATCTGCTTTTCATTTTTAAAAACGAACTAAAATTTATTAAATTGATTATTTAAGGTCAAATTTTTGTCTAAGTCGAAAAATAGTAACATAATAAGCATCAGTAAAAAAGCAAAATAATATTACACATAATTTATTTTTGATATATTTCAAACGTTTTTTTCGTCCATTTTGATCAAGATGCCTGCCAAGAGGCTACTTAAAATCCGTTTTTACAAAATAAATTGTAACTTTTGCAATTGAAAAAATCCACACTGGATTGTCCAATTGAACACATATCCTAGTAGATAAAGGGGTTAGATTAAGACAGTCCTAAATGCCAGTTATCTCTAGACTGCAGGTTCAATCCTGGTCAGGGACAGCAGTAACATAGAATAATAATTAACACAGCTTAACACCTGTACCCCAGCTATGGTTAGTGGAATGAGAACAGGATACCCCCATGGATCTAATAAAGGGTTGGGTTCAAAGTTCCGTGATGACTCCCAATTACAAGATGGTTCCCGAGTCTGACAAGAAATACCTGAAGAAGGCCGGAGGGCACATCAGCCGAAACTTTGTACAGATAACAATGAAGATGAGAACAATAGTCTGAATAATACAAATAATGGTAATCTTTGCGGAGTTCCGTTCTGGCTTCCTGCATCCGAAGCGGTATCACTTGAAAAAAAAAAAAAAAAAAAAAAAAAAAAAAAAAAGAACCAACTTAGGGCATTTTCCACTGAAAACCCAACCCTAACCCTAACCCCCCCCTAGTTAAAATTAACTGTTTTATTACAAAGTTCTGTTTTTTCTGGGTCACCCTGTATACAGAGTGACTCAGAAAAAACAGAGCCCAAATTATTTATTTATTTTCCATTAAACTAAACTTAAACCCCAACCCCAAATTCTAAACCCTAGTTGTTTTTGTTTTTCACGCCGCTTCCGCTACGGAATCATAGCTGGTGTTTTTTTGTTTTTTCAGCAGTCACCGGCAAGCATGTTTTGAAGCAAGAGGCCATGACGGAACTCCGCAAAGATTACAATTATTTGTATTATTCAGACTGTAATATCGGAGTGGTATATATTTGATTGATACTATTTTCTGCATAAATAAAAAGACTAAAGACAGAGTTTATTTTTTTAAAGCCATACGTAATTAAAAACAACCTTAATCCCCTAAAACCGTAACATAATTCGCAAAATGTTAATTCATAGACTGTAGTTAAACTGTCATTGGGTACCAGCAAAAAATTTTCCGTTTTAATTTTCCAACCTAAGTCAGAAGTCAGTCCTACATTCTATGAATTAACATTTTGCAAATTGGGTTACGGTTTTAGGGGATTAAGGTTGTTTTTAATTACGTATTGCTTTAAAAAATAAACAACAACAAAAACCAAATTACTATACATTTAATTAACCATTGAAATTAATTATTGAATCTATTATTGAGACAGTTGTTTGTGTTAATATAGCAATGTATAATCTCAATTAAACTTAGTTTAAAAAATATTTTTCAACATTAAATGTATAGTAATTTGTGTTTTTTGTTTATTTTTTAAGCAATACGTAATTAAAAACAACCTTAATTCCCTAAAACCGTAACCAAATTTGCAAAATGTTAATTCATAGATTGCAGTTAAACTGTGATTTGGTACCAGCAAAAAACTTTCCGTTTTAATTTTACCGACCTAAATCAGAAGTCAGTCTAGTTTGTTTTAGTTTAAACTAAAACAAACTTTTAAGCCCAAAGAAAACTTTCACTTAAACAGTGGTGGTAGTCAATGTTTGCTCATTTGAATTCCATAATATTTAAATATATAACTATTTTTTTTACCCAACATGAAATATTTTTTAAAGTAAGTTTAATACTCTATGAATTAATAATTAAAGTAATTTAAAAAATCTATTTTAAAGCATGATTTCAATTTCGTAAAATTTACGCTCAACTAAAATTGAAATCATGCCGTAAAAAGATACTTTTGTTTTGTTTCTCTGTGGTCTGGAGAAAGGGAGGGGCGAATCTACCTAGAGTTCTCCTAACTCTAGGTAGATTCGCTCCTCCCTTTCTCCAGACCAGGGTGTTTGCCTGTAAAAAATCAGCAGGCACCTCCCACTCTGTATAACTGGACTACTCACAATAACTCTCCCACTCACCTTAACTCTGTATAGAGTGAGAGTGGAAGAGAGCCAGGTGTGATTTAGACAGGGATTGGTCGGTTGTTGACTTAATTGCTAATTACCCCTAATTAAAACCAATTAAACTGAATTTTTTTTCAAACACTTTGTAGTGCTAACACCAAGGAATATCTAAGTATAAATATTGTGTCCATAACATAAATAGAAAAAAATCCTTTAGCTGGAGAAGGTTGATAAACTCAGCTTTAGTATAATAATATATATATATATATATATATATATATATATACACATATAGGCCGAGTACTTATCAGCATTGCTGGAAGAATATATTCAACTAAAGAATTTTTTAAAAATTGGATGTGTATACATACATACATACACACACATTCAATTTTTTTTAAAGTTAGTTTGCTTAAACAAATTCTTTAGTTGAATATATTCTTCCAGCGATGCTGATAAGTACTCGGCCTGCGTCCCTGATGCACAAAAATCTAAAAGGACGCAGTAAAATCATATCCATGTGTCCCAGTGTTTTTCTTTTTTCTTCCCTCACCATTTCAAGCTAACTGTAAATACATTTCAATAGTTTTTTAGAAATGAATTACACAAGATAGATTACAAGGTAATAGTTAGACAGCTTTAGTTGGCATCCATAAATGCATTCCAGGATGCACTAAATCAAAAAGATATCAGCATCACTGTTCTTCTAATAAAGTCTGTTATAAAATACAGCATTCAAAGTTTAAAATTAAAAAAGAAGAGGTGAAAATAAGGAACTTGTTTACCAACAGGAAAAAATATCATATAAAAAGAAAAAGAAAAAAACAGAAAAACAGACACTAGATGATTGTCTCAGGTGTAGAAAGAAGAGAATACCACTACAAAGTAGAAATATTCTGGTTGGATTACATGACTACGAGTTCAATACAGGTTTATGAAGCTTATTTCTTTCTTTCTTTCTTTCTTTCTTTTTAACAGACAAGCAAGTTTTTTTTTTAAATATATATATTTTTTAAATAAAATTAACAGATCAAATCATTGTGCTAAAAGTGAATAGATTTTTGTTACAGCATTCACTAATGGATTAACAGTACAAAAAGGAAACAGGTTTTATTTAACAGTCAATTAATTGAATTAATCACAGCAGACATTTTACAACTTAGAGCATAAAGCTTATTTCTTCATTTTGGGATGCATGTGATATACATTCAGCCTTCAGAGTTTTAAATGATAAATTTTCTATTCAAATCAATAGAATTTTCTTTGTGTACGCTTAAGTAATCTTATAAATGACAAAGCTAAAATATGTCAGTCAGGTCAGATATACATTACACATCACTCAGAGGAATAAAAAAAGAATAAAAAAAGAAATGTAGACCAACCTTACTGAATTTACTTATATTGTTTAACATTTGTCATTTACAAGAAAGAAATTAAAACTGCTATTACTTCTGTTACAATATCTTAAAATCTCTATACCATAAAAAATAAAAGGTATGGGCTACATTTAAAAGACATATTTCCTTTTGAATAAAAACTATTTGTAATAAAGTAGTTTTCTGGAGTGGCCGTTGTATAGTATATCTATATATCTGGCTTAGCTATTGCAAGAACTTACAAGTAAAACCCATTAGACTTTTCAAATGCCTAAAATCACACTTACTCACACACATTTTATATAAGTATTTTATAATTTGCTTGAAGCACTGTGTTTATATTGGTTTGTGTGGCGAGAGAAACCACGAACGTAGTAGTTCGAAGTGTGCACGACTGTGTTTGGCATGCAGAATGAGATCAGAGGTGAGTGGGGAGATTGAACTCGCATTCTCCTGATCGTGAGTCGTGGCCTGACACATGGGAATTGCTAAACTATCCAGAGTGGCCCGGATGGGAAGGATTGACTGATTAGTGTCACACATGCTGCACGGGCAGGTCAGAGCAAGGAGCCCGGATGAACACTGTAATTGTGTATTTATTTCCTAGCCCTCACAAACCGGGAGAGAAGCTTGCAGTAGGATGGCGACATGACGGCGAGTGTCCGACAACCCCTGACGTACTTACACGTCGAAGCATCTTTTCCATATGTGGGCGGCTGACCGGGCATTTTCCTGTGTGCGGCTGGCTCCGTGTTGCAGCAGCGTTCTTGAAATGGAGAGCGAACGCCGTAACAACAGGATGGGATGACGAAGTGCAAGACCCTCTATTGCGTCGGATGCTGAAGGAGATTATTGCGAGAACGGCACAAACTGATCCAGCACACGGTGACTGGTGCGTGAATGGTCGGGATGTCACTGTGTGGGTGGATGCAAGTTCCTTGGCCACTAGTGTGGCTATTGAATATGGTGGAGCCATAATTGAAGACGCAAGCTGGCTACGACCGGTACACTCAGATCAGCACATAAATCTGGCAGAGCTTGATGTAGTGTTAAGGGGGTGTCAACCTGGCGCTACAATGGAAGGCGAGCATGATTCACCTGCGGAAAGACTCGGCCTGCGTGCAGCGGTGGATTTCGGACACCCTGTCCGGGAAAACGAGGGTATGGACCAAGGCGGCATCAGAGATGTTAATAAGACACCGGCTGAGCACGCTCCATGAATTAGCTGCGGAATATGGGCTGACAATCGACGTGGTGCTCGTCAAATCTCACGCAAACCGAGCTGATCCACTCACCAGTGCCCCAGTGATGGCTGTATGCAATCCGTAAAGAAACAGAACCCACTGAGCCAATGTGTGCCGCGTCCATAGAAGAACTGGATCCCGTTCACATTCGAACTATTCATCGATCTGGTAGACATCCCGGTGTAAAGCGCACACTCTACTTCGCAAGGTTGGTTAGTCCCGAGGTCTCTAAGGCAGCTGTGTGGGAAGTAGTCAGAGACTGCGAGGAGTGTCAATCCATAGATCCGGCTCCGGTAAGGTGGAAGACGGGTAGACTGGATGTACGTGAGAACTGGAGCAGGGTCGGAATGGACATGACCCATCTTGGAGGTCGGCATTACCTGACGTTGATCGACTGCGGTCCCAGTCGATTTGCCATTTGGAGGCCGTTACTACGTCAGGACTCTTCAGCTGCCGGATGATGCTGGCAGACTGTATTCCACGAAAGGGGGGCACCTGCAGAATTACTCACGGATAACGCCACGGCCTTTAGTGGAGAGATGTTCACTAACTTCGCCAAGTGCTGGGGCGTCCGGATGAGATTCCGATGTGCATACGTGCCATCGGGTAATGGGATCGCAGAGAGATCCCATCGTACAATCAAGCGCATTGCCACAAGAACACAGTGCTCGGTGATGGAAGCAGTGTACTGGTACAATGTGACTCCCAAGGATAATATAACAGTTTCAACTGCACCAGCTAATGTGATACACACATACACGGCCCGTATAAAGGGCATCGATGTTGCATCACTACCAGAAGACACTGATCCCAGTAGTTATAAAGTGGGGGATATCGTCTGGGTTAAGATTCCACATGGGCGATGTACGACTCAGTTTAGAAAGGGACAGATAACTAATGTCTACAGCCCACAGTTGGTCCTTGTCGACGGGACACCCCGCCACATAAAAGATGTTCGTCCTCTGCGTGGAGCAGACGCCACTAGTTGCCGCGTCACTTCCTCTGACGATGAAGCGCCAAGGCTGTATGAGGATTTGACGCGGGGGGATTCAGCAGCATCTGAGAGCGATCACAACGAGTGTGGCCAGAATGGGTCCAGAGACACATCCGATGATACAACTGAGGACGAATATACCACCGAGAGAGACACATACAACCGAGGATGAAGTCAGAGTAAGGAGCCCGGATGAACACTGTAATTGTGTATTTATTTCCTAGCCCTCACAAACCGGGAGAGAAGCTTGCAGTAGGATTTTGGCTGTGACGACGAGTGGACGATAGACAAGATATTTTGATCGTGTTGGTGAGAAGAGTGCAGCATTGCTGGGGGAGTAAAAAGCGTCGGACTTAACTGAGCTCTCCCCCCCCCCCCCCGAGAACATTCCTATTAGAGTTTGATGGTTGGTTTTGAAGGCTATCACAATGAAAGTGTAAAGAAAAATAAGTTAACTATGGTGTTGTTTGTTAAACTTTAAATTATTCTTAATATTTCAAGATAAAATCTCTTCAACAGAAGATGTCTGAAACTGAAGCTGTTGTTAGTGATCATCCATTCTGCTTTGTTTCACAAATCTTCTGTCAAAGAGATATTATCTCGAAATATTAAGAATAAATTACAGGTTAACAAACAACATAGTTACCTAATTTTTCTTTACACTTGCATTGTGATAGCCTTCAAAACCAACCACCAAACCTATATACACATAAAACTTTTTGTACTTAAATTTTACAACAGAGAAGTTAAGAAAGCTTGCAATTTTTGAGACAGCTATCTGCATCCCTTAATACCTTACCAAGTAGTCATTCATTATTGAAAACAAATACTGGGATTCCAATGATAAATAGTCTTTCTTACTATCCATTTACTCATTCAGTAATTACTGTTCAAATGCATAAATAAACTTCTTGCTTGTCAATTATTGGGGGTTTTTCACTTTTGGATCTAGTACAAAAGAACAAATGTCTTATTGTTCTCTAGTCATTCCAATTTAAGTTAATATCAACCAACCATAAAGAGTGAAGTATTCACTTCCAAACAAGCACCAATGGATTTGGTAAGTATAATAGAAGACATTAATTTTTTTTAAAGCTAAATGTCAAAGATAGTTCTCATCAGTTGAAAGTGAAAGTGAAACTAAACTAGCCCAAGTTTTTCTTG